>JAFBJZ010000108.1:390000-796553 GCA_016785225.1 Psettodes erumei | reverse complement strand
ATCATTTGTGCCATCGTCAGCATGTCTCTCTGCACTGCAGCAACAGTGTGTTAAACTGTGTTTGTCTTCACTTTCATATGGATTAGATTAATGCTCTTTGCTCAAATAAAGTGAGACAATTATTCAACATGTATTTTTCTTTTTTTATTTTCATTGCTAACTGCTGAGAAAAGGTAGAGAAAAACCTCAATTTCACCAAGTTGGAATAAAGCTCAGCCTGGTCTGCAATTTATTTTTAGTGGAGGATCTTCTGGCATTCCTATGAAAATGTTTTACATTAAGCAATCGGCAAACACTGCCATGCACTCTAAGGATGAGAAAAATTTAAGGGAACGACCAAATGTGCCAGTGGGAGTGACAGAAGACTAGGCAGGAGGGAGAGGTCGGGAGTCCGGTCGGGAACTGGACACAGAGGGGAAAAGGAGTAAAGAAGACACAACAGCAAAAGTTCTACAAGTTTGAGTGAAGCAGGATAAGCAACCAGTGTTGCCAGGTGAGAAATGTAGGATTATCGTTTTGGCCTTTCCCATTCCAGGTTTTAATCCTCCATACAACAGGAGCCACACAGCGAGTTAGCACCGAGCTGCTAACCAACTACGTCAAAGGAGCGGCCAGTTTCCCTCCAGCGTCTGCCATCAGGACCACACAGCAAAGACTGCCTTCCAACATTGGAATTCTAACTCTCTCAGCTTGGCCCTTCCATCAGGAACCACCAGCCAAAGAAGCAACACACCAGAGAGATTTTCTCTCACACCAGAACTGGTAACACCAACTGGGCCTAGTCAAGCTAAGATAAGCTAAGCTAAAGATAAATCAAGGACTGTGAGTTGATGTATTTGTGTTTACTGAGTGTTGTGATCAGTTTGGTAGACAGGTTATTGTATTGTTGGCTCTGCCACATTGTTAAGTAGATGAAGTTAGGTTACGCTTGCATGCTAACTAACCATCCTTCCTCTAACCTGGCACCTCATGAAACACACACACACACACACACACACACACACACACACACACACACACTCACTCACCCAGCACATGGTCTGAGTGCCTCCACAGATCTTCTTTGTTCAGGGCCTCCAGACCTCAGCAGCCATTTTGACACACCCAGACACACACACACACACACACACACACACACACACACACCCCTGTAGAAAGTACACTGTAGCTAGATTGTATGTTTCCTTTTCTCTTATTCTTGTTAATAAATGATTATTTAACATACCTGTTGTCTGTTTAATGTTGCACAAGAGTGAATTCCGCCAACCTCTACACGGTCAAGAACTCCAAATTCCTTCTACCTAAACTAGTTGTTAATCTGGTCATTTTGGTTCTAGTTATTAAATTAATTATTAATCAGAGTTCCAAATTGACAATTTAGTACTAGTTATGAGATTGATTTAATAAATTGGCTATCTTTCCCTTGTAACAAGGGTGGTGCCCCGAGGTGATCTAATGTATTAGATCCAATTATTTAATAATTAATAATTATTATTCTAATAATTATTAACTATTTTGGATAGCCAAACCCCAATAATTAGTGCCCTTAGTAGGCAACCTCAACAAAGGGTGCCCCAGCAAATGGTGCCCGCGTGAGGTAAAGAACAATTGGTGACCACGTGTTACGCTGTCCCAACACACTGCTGATATGACATGTCTGACAGCATGAAAGATGAAATCACCGGTGGAAAACTGAGGAGCGGACAAGCTGGTCCCTGTTGGTCAGGACAGGTTACCATGGCATCCTCACTAGGATGGTATTCAGAGACACACAATATTCCAGCCTGTTGAGAGCAGCTTGGAATGGGAGTGGTATAGGTTTTATTTTCAAAGGCTGCCAATCCAGCAGTCACGTCACTGGCTGCGGCACCACAAGGATGATCTTTCTTTGTGTCTGTAAGCAGGCTGGTCGTCAAAAGTGATATTGGGGAAGGCTTTGCTAACGGCATCATGGACACTGGACATATTGTCAGTAGGCTCTTTGTTAACATAACTGAGACAAGAGGAGCCAGTGCTGATTCCACTGCTTTGCTCAAGGGTCCCACTGCTCCTGTCTGCCAGTGACCCCTTTGTGCTGAACACAGAGGAAATGGGTTAAATAAAACATAAATCAAATATAATCACATAGAAGGATGAAATATATCCTACCGCGAACACGCCTGAAAGCAAACACAGCAACAGCTTTTTTTCTTTCCTTAACTCACACAAATGTAATAATTCAGACATTTTTCCAGTAATGTGGAATACCTGTTTATCTCCATGCTCAAGCGATTCAATCCATTTATTTCCTCGAAAAAAGCGGTCTGACTCAACTGCGCCCTGTTTTCGAGCAGTTCAGTTCACTACTTACAGTAGTACTTACTCCAGAGTCTCACAGCCTTCCTGATATGGGAGGTAATACTGGACATGTCGCGCCACTAGCTCACAGGAAACGGAATACTCCCTTTTCGATGGTAAGATTAGATATGTTGTCGTTCATATAAGTCTACGTAACACAGCAGTTTAAAATACTCCCTCACAATTGAAACTACTGTATTAAAAATCCTACTAACATAGGGCCTATGTTTTTAGAATTTTTAAGGAGTACAGGCGTTTCTGTGTTCATACAGAACTATTTTTTGATGTTTTGGGCATTTTTAGTATCAAATTTTTTTTTTTACATTTTGTCGCATTTCCATACATTATTATTATTGACATCTTTTGTCCTATGGAGTCATAATAAAGCACCATTATTTGATGTTTTTAGCATATTTATTTTTTACATTAACATGACATAGTACAGTAAGGCATTTTTTCAAGTATTTGAGATATACTGTACTTGAACCTTTTTTAATTTTTGATAACTTTTATCCTCCAAGCGGACATGTTGCGGCGTGTTGGTCCACTAACCAGTTGCAGAAGAGATCTGCCCGGATCTGCTGGTCCTGAGTCTCCGTCAGCTGCTTTGCCAGAGAGACGTTGTCAAGCATGAGTCCCTCCAGCTGGTACAATTATTAATAATATTGTATATTATGGGGAGGGGGGGGGGGTGTTCATTTGGGTCCAGATCAGGTGAACAGCCTTCGGAACCAGCCTCTCTTCTTACGAGATTTTCTCCTCTCCATCTCCTCCATCTCCCTCCATCCTGGCCCCCATCCTCTCGCTCCGACTCCTGCTGCTCTCCATCAGGGTCGCCATTTGATCCCATGTCCTGTCCTCTGCCACCGCTCCAGACCTGCAGCTCCTCTGCTGCTTTCTTCTCCATCAGGTCAGCATTCATTTCCCTCGAAATTGGAGCTGAGCACCATAGAGAGCTTGAGTTTTCTCGGCCTCCTGCCGAGCTTCCTCCTGGTCCTGACCGATCTCTGAGCTGTTGTATCTGCAGCTCCTCTGCTGCTTTCTTTTCTGGAGCTCCACCTTGAGCCCAGGTCGCTGTTTCCTGATCCAATCAGGACCTGCTGATAGCTGACCTGGTCTTTCAGCTGCTCCACCTGGCTCTGAAGACTTGCATGTGCTTGCTCCTTCATAGCTGACGCAGGTTGCTCAAACGGGTCCTCCTCTGCCGAATTGCTGTGTAGGTTGCTCTGCATCTCCTGGTCCACTGTGTCCAGCCCAATGTGTTGGTCCGTCTGCTGCTTAGAGGATCAGGCCATGCAAGAAATATAAAGAGGGTGGAAAACACTAATAAAACACTCCTGCAAAAAATACACATATTTAAAGTAGAAATACTGTGAGAACAAATATGAGACTGAACAGCAACAACAATAACACTGCTGCTTTGGCTGCTGCAGCAGCACCAGTGGTCGCTGCAGATCCTCCCACAGCACCTTCTTTTGCTGCTGTGGCTGCTGCTGCTGCTGCTGCTGCTTCTGCTCCTCTCTCAGTATGGTCTCCTGTTGCTGTGGTTGCGGCTGCAGCTGTGGCTGCTGCTGCTTTGGCCGCTGCAGCAGCACCAGTGGCCGCTGCGGATCCTCCCACAGCACCTTCTTTGCTGCTGCTGCTGCTGCTGCAGCTCCTCCCTAAGAATCTTCTTCTGCTGCTGTGGCTGCTGCTGCTGCTTCTGCTCCTCCCCCAGCATCTTCTTTTGCTGCTGCTGGCTGCTGCTGCTGCTGCTGCTGCTGCTTTGGCCGCTGCAGCAGCACCAGTGGTCGCTGCAGATCCTCCCACAGCACCTTCTTTTGCTGCAGCTGCTGCTGCTGTGGCTGCTGCTGCTGCTCCTCCTCCAGCATCTTGTTTTGCTGCTGTGGCTGCTGCTGCTGCTGCTGCTGCTGCTGCTGCACCAGCTGCAGCAGATCCTCCTGCACAGCTGCTTCTGGCTCTGCTGCTTTGGCCACAGTTGGTCCTGCAGATCCTCCCACAGCACCTTCTTTGCTGCTGCTGCTGCTGCTGCAGCACTTTCGCTCCTCCCACAGCACCTTCTTTTCTGCTGATCCTCCTGCTGATCCTCCCACAGCACCTTCTTCTTCTGCTGGCTGTGGCTGCTGCTGCTTCTGCTCCTCCCCAGCATCTTCTTTTGCTGCTGCTGTGGCTGCGGCTGCTGCTGCTGCTGCTTTGGCCGCTGCAGCACCACCAGTGGTCGCTGCAGATCCTCCCAAAGCTGTGGCTGCGGCTTCTGCTGCGGCTGCTGCTGCTGCTGCTGCTCCTCCCCCAGCATCTTCTCTTGCTGCTGCTGTGGCTGCTGCTGCTGCTGCTTGTTATTTTGCAGCACCACCAGAGGTCGCTGCGGATCCTCCCACAGCTGTGGCTGCGGCTTCTGCTGCGGCTGCTGTTGTGGCTGCTGCTTTGGCTGCTGCTGCGGCTGTGGCTGCAGCTGCTGCTTTGGCCGCTGCAGCAGCACCAGTGGGCGCTGCGGATCCTCCCACAGCACCTTCTTCTTCTGCTGTGGCTGTGGCTGCTGCTGCTGCTTCTGCTCCTCCCACAGCACCTTCTTTTTCTGTGGCTGCTGCGGCTGTGGCTGCTGCTGTTGCTTCTGCTCCTCACTCAGCATCTTCTTTTGCTGCTGCGGCTGTGGCTGTCGCTGCTGCTTTGACCGCTGCGGATCCTCCGACAGCACCTTGTTTTGCTGCGGCTGCGGCTCTTGCTGCTGCTGCAGGTTCTCTTTGCTCCTCCTCAAGTTGGGTCTCGCCTCAGATCTCTGGGTCTGAATTGTCTCCATAGTTAAAACCAAACTCTTCTATGATCAAGTGCAAAGGTGCTCCTTGAGACAAACTGCTCCTATTTCTAGGTGACCACATCAAAGCCCCACAGAATCAAAGGAGTCCAACCTAAGTCCAACGATGTTTGTCATGTGACCAGTGATGTCATGGAAATGTGCTGACTGCTCATATGGTTTTACTTGTGTTGTGTATAGAAGCCTGAAAAATAAAACTTTAAAGTCACGTTATTTGTATGTGACTAAAAATCCCAATTCTCTCTCAGGCTTTGAGTTGTTTACTTCAGTATGATCAAATGTACATAAATACTGCCCATATGTCATGTCCCAACCCTGTCCAGTACAAACTGATTATAAACAAAGATCGAGGGAGGCCAGGAGAGAAGGCTGCTCCTCCTGCCACCGTCTCTGGCAGACCGCTGCTTTCCTCTGGGTGGCTTCCAGGTCAGCGTTCTGGTTGCTGAGGAGTTGGAGCTGAGCACCGTAGGAGGTTTGGATTTTCCCCACCTCCTGCTGAGCTTCCTCGCTGTTCCTGATCAGATCGTTCTTGAGCTGTTCCTTCTGCTGCTCTGCGGCCTCAGTCTTTTTCTGGAGCTCCACCTTGAGCTCCACGGCTGCTGTTTCCTGCCAAGCAATCAGGACCTGCTGATAGCTGACCTGGTCTTTCAGCTGCTCCACCTGGCTCTGAAGAATTGCATGTGCTTGCTCCTTCAGAGCTGATGCAGCTTGCTCGCACGGGTCCTCCTTTGCTGACTCGCTGTGCGGGTCCATCTGCATCTCCTGGTCCACTGTGTCCAGCTCAATGTGTTGATCCATCTGCTGCTTAGTGGATCAGGCCATGCAAGAAATATAAAGGAGGTGGAAAACAAAAAATAAACACATTTAAAGTAGAAATACTGTGAGAATAAACACAGGACTGAACAACAACACCAACAACAATCACTGAGTTGAATCACAAACTCTACTCACAGCAGCAGCAGTGGTGACGTCTCACCCAGGGTTGGTCCGGGCACGGCGAGCTACATCCAGCCGGGATTTCAGAAACTTGATCATGTTTCTCTGCCTCCTCAAGTCCACATGAGCACAGTCGGTGCGGGTTAGATAAGTTTAGATTGAACTTTATTGCACATGTCACAAGTACAGAGCAATGAAATGCAGTTGGCATCTAACCAGAAGTTCTTAAGCAGTGACTTAAATATCGAATGTACAGTATATACATTATATAATATACATACATCGTGTAAATGAATAAATTAATGAATACATATTTGTGCAGGTAAGAATGGATACGTTGCTACAGGTACATACAGGTGACAGGTTAAAAAACTATACAGATGTGATTATATGATTTAGAGAACGTACAATTAAAAAAGGAAAAAAGGAATTAGTCCAGTTCACTTCCTGGGGGGGTGGAGGGATGGGGGGTTGGCATGTGTGAAATAGGGGGTGGGGGCCTCAGGGGGCAGAGTTCAGCAGGGAGTCTGTGTAGAAGAAGCTGGTCCTGAAACTGGTAGTTCTTGTTCGGAGACTCCTGTAGCGCCCCCAGAGGGCAGGAGGGCAAACAGCCTGTGTGCTGAGTGGTAGGAGTCCTTCATGATGTTGGCTGCTAGCCTATGTCATAGGCTATAACTCATCCGTTTTCTAATGTCTCCATCTTGAAAATAACTGGTAAGTATAAAGCTTTCAGATACAGCAAAGTTGAATTTTATTTGTTGGAACATCCAAATGCAGAACAAAAGTATGACATTTTTCTGACAGTGGGTCAGAACCATATTACATGATTCAAATTGCCCCTGAGCAAGATGGCCTTGGCAGAGACGCATCTCGCAAGTCCTGATGTGTAAAGGTGCATATCTGTTAGAAAGCGAGAAGGCAGCGTATGCGGGGGACGCAGTGCAAATGGAACAAACTAAATACTAAAGATAATTAGGCTTGTGATTTTTTCTTTAACAGCTAGGACTATATGAAGTGAAAGTAATGGAAGAATCCATGTTTAAATGCTCCTCCGTGCTCTGCATCACTGACTGCATCAAACACCATTAGTTATGCTTCTTTATGCTGCTTGGCATTCCTGAAAACATTTCATAGCAAAAAGATTACATTACTTACCAATGCAAATACATCTTTCCTAATATCTGTATCCTGTTGACAGTAATTACTGCAATTCACTTGAAATGCAGAAGAGCTTGATGTTGCAAGAGCTGCTCTGCTCACATGTAGTGAGTTATGTTCAAATATACTTTACACAAGCATTCCTCTTGCCCAGTTCTGTATCATGATTACCTAACTTTCACTTAAATTCCATGTTTGCTGCACAAAATTAATACAGAATTATACATACAATCTTACTGTGAAATAATTCCTTATACACATTTAACACATTTAATATATTTAAATGTAATCAAAATAAGTTGAATGCAACTTTTTTATTTGATGCTAAAGAAAAGAAAAGAAACAATCATGAATGAAGAGAAAATTAAGTTCCTTTAAGGGACACATATGATCTGTGACTGCAGTATACATGTTATCATGCTACTTCCAGTGGTGATTGAAGTTGATGTTTCCGTGGAACGAGAACAGCTGAGTTGTTTCACGACCCTCACCAACAGTTCTGCACATTTTGGGGGAAATCACTCTAAAAACAGCAGCAAGGCAAGAAAGTAATCTTGACTTCATTATTACGAAAGCCAAGGTCACAATTTCATTTGTTATAATGTGCCTTCTAAAGTTAAAAGGTGACTCTACATATTTAAAAAAGTGATTTCAAATACAGAAAAAATAAGATAACATGAGATACATAGTAGTAAAAGTTTACAGTGGCTTCAGTTGGTGTTCTTTCAGTTTGTGACATCTGACACATTGTACTGCTTTCATTAAACTGACAGTTTTTTTAGTAAGCTTCAATCTGTCCCAGGACATTTTTAGCGATGACTTGTTTTTTCCTGCCTTTATACAGACTGAAGTGCACCAGAAGTGATTCCCTCACTCAAACATAAAAATGATAAAAATAGATTTTAAGTAGATTTTTAATCGAAAGCCTTATTGTGAAAATCTCTGACCGGATGTAGCAGGTCACTCTCGTGTGGTCCGACCGCTGCTGCTGTGCTGAGCTAAAAATGACTCACGCTGGTCTTCTTCAGTCATCGCGGGTGTCAAAAGCCTGGATCGCCCTGAGGAGGCTTGACAAAAACGGTTCGTAGGTTTCTGTAATTTTGTTTTCACACTTTCCGATCGGTGATGAATTCGCTTACTCTTCAGCCAATGACGCAGTCGCTCTGTGCGTCCGTGTCCATGGCAACCAGTCTCTTTAACCCATTGAACACAAAATGGAGATTACTGACAGACCGTTGCACAAGTCCATCAAACACAAATTATTCATAACTGTGCGTGAAGTTTTTCTCTTAACTGCAGCGAGAGGGCAGGACATATAAATACCACAAGGACTGCAGCAGCTGCATGTGACTGCTAAGTGTTATTATCTTATTGTTAGACCTCCAAATCAGCACCCAGCATCTGTGTCATCTTGTGTCAAGGGATTCAAAGAGGGAATGAAAAACCCGTTCAATATCAATATGGGTTTACTGTAAATCCAAATCATTCCTTACCAGAAACATTGCAGGTATTTGTGCAAACCTACATCATTCATTAATCTTTGTATATCATTTGTAAACTACTGATACGAACATCTGTTGGGTTGACACACTGTGAAAAATCAAGTCATTAAATAATGCTCAAGTCTGCAGGTTAATAAGTCATTTTTCAGGGCTCATCATTTTCAAGTGTCTAAAAAGGGAAAAAAAATCTGTAAAACTTACTTCTCGGCATGCAAATATTCAGGGGTTGATGAATTTTCCATGTATGTTGTTTCCAGGGAAGGGTTCAGTTATCTATCCTTAAAATGACATCTGGATTCTCCCCCTTCCTCATTCAAAAATCCAAAATCAATGATAATGCAAAATTTCAAAAAGTTTAAATACAAGCCACAAATTGTCTTACTCACTTGAGGTTTCTCTGAGGAATGTAAGTGCTTAATATAAAAAATATCAATAATAATTGGTAGCACCTCATGTTGCATGTGTTGTAGATGACAGAGTGGTGGCTCTTCGAGAAGTGTCTATTCCTCCAGCAGCGGACATCACCATGATCAGACAGGTATGTATAAGTGGTTCATCTGTATTTTTGTGCCTGCACAGTATATAATCAGTCAAATCCATCCATCCACAGATTTGGTGGTTATTAAATAAAATGACTGAAATCTTACGTTGTTTATACTGTTTCTCTTGTCAGATCATCAGCACTACCTTTGGACTGAACAATTCTGATGTAATATTCAAGGTACAATGACTTATTGTTTCTCACGTATATGTCTTGAGAATTGAAAGAAACTATCGGTATGGGGTTAGAGTTCTTGAAAACACAGTGAGTTGGAAGACTTCGACTTCCATGTGTGTGCAGATAAGGAACCACCGTGGCTGTCTGATCCCTCTGAACAGCTCAATCCCTGCCAACAGCAAGCACATGTGAGGAGTCTGGACCTTTACTTCTGTTTCTCTGTACATCCATTGAGTGCATACTCCACCAGTTAAGCACTAATTGACGTTAACTGGCGACATGTGATTTTCACCACAGGCCTTATGTGATCGAGGCAGCCAAGATCTTTCAGCATGGTAAGATCAGATTCATCTTCTCTTCTCTTTGACATTGTTTTCTTGGGTGTGTCCAAATCAGGAAAGGGGTAGGTTCCAGTTCAAACAAGGGGAATTTATTGAGAATTTGAAGCAGTGATAAATCCAACAAACTGTAGGGCAGGTAGTTGATAGGATCAGAAAAGGCTGGACCGCTCTTGGCGTCTGTGTGGCAGTCAGAGGCAAACGAAACAGGCAAAACAGGTTATTCTGGGGAAGCAATCACATGGATTTTCCTTACAAAAGAGGAAAAAAGGCAACACAATCTTACAAATCATTGTTCCTGGCAACTTCAAAAACTGCATCAGCACACATATTTCCTGCAAAAATGTAATTGTACTCCTTTACCTTTTTGAGTCTGAATCATACCATACCCACATCGCATAAATGAAAACATAAATTCGACCCAAGGAAAAGGCAATTTTGATGTTGTTATTTTTCTATTCCCAGTGCGTCCCAAGCCCAGAACCATTCCCATGACTGTGATCAACAAGAGCATGAAGACCAGGTTACAGACTATTGATAGGAGGGTATGACACAGGATAAACAACTACTAAACATTTGGTAATGGTACTGTATGAATGGTTAATCATTCATAGCATTTGAGTACATTTTGCAGTATCAGCAAGCACATGGTCTAACTGAGGTAACACATCTGAGAAAAATACATAAATTCAGTGTGTTTGTGACCAGTATGCTCACGTTTGGCTGTTTTTATTGTAAATATATTAATTTCTGTTTTACACATCTACTGTTTTCTTCATGACATTTTAATTTTGCCTGGAAAATAAAGCTATTTTTTTTATCACCTGCCAGAATTCTCACGATTTGAGATACAAGTATTTCATTACAGATTCAGAGACTGGAGGAACTTCTGCCTCAGATCAATCTCAGGCAAGAAGAAAAACTCGGCCAGGTAACTTCCCTTTTAGGCGTTTTTTTATCTGTGACCACAAGGTCAAACATAGCACAGCTATGAGCTTAATGTTACAATGTGAATGGGATGGTGTGTTTTGATAACACATGCATTTTTACATTCATATCTATCTCAACATCCACCTGACCATGGCCTCTCTTTCCTGGCTCAGGATATTGAATGTCTCAACCAGAAGCTGAGGTTTCTTCAGAAGAGAATGCAGGTGAGACAGTCTGATTAAACATAATTATGGTTATGTGTTCTGGTAATTGTGATTCAGTGCATCTACTCTGTCTTTGACTGACAAGAATAACTACTTTTAAAGCTAAGCTCTTCCAAACAGCACTTTTTTGTGTGAATGCACAAACTGTTCCAAGGAAAATGTATCACATATTCTCCAAGTGTCATCATTGCATTTTATATTTTTCAGTTTAATGTTTGCAAACACTGTCATGTTCTTTTACAGGTTGCAGATTCTCACAGCTGGAAGGGTGTGTTGACCAGAGCCCCTCTGTGGTAAACCAACACCCATGCTTCCACAAAAGGCATGTCTGGGACTTCAGTTACGCTCATCACTGATTGCAGATATTATCATGTCACTATGTGAGGATGGATTAAGATGTGGACAGCCTTAGGTCAAATCTTACTTACATGTACCCATGCAGATCACTGTGTTTAGATTGCCACATGTGCAGTTATCAGTCGTAACTTGTTGGTATTGTATTTTTCAAACTTCTTGGAATGGCACGGAGTATGAACAACAAAACACATTTATTGAAAGTTCATTCCTATTTACAGTTGAGAGTAACATTAAGTTTTAAGAACAGCTCTCAGGTAAATCATGATTGATCACGTGTGCTGAGAAAAGGAATAGCCGATCACTTATATGGATTGATGGAACAGATGGAAAAGAAACATTTATTTGTGTTAATAGTTACATCTCTGGCAAAAACAATTATCATGGAAATTTAAAGACAACAAAATACACAAATAATATTTAAATATATAAATCGGAATTGAATAAAAGGAAATGCTGTTGGTAGATGAAGGACGTCAGAGAAACAATACATGGAAACTGTTACTCCCAAGCCCTGCTGACTCATAAGATGTTTTGATTTTCTTCAGAAGCATTTATACAGTTTCTTTTCATAGAACCATGTGTGCAAGATTTTGTTGGTTACGTTTTATTTCAAAGTAAAACCCTGCACATAGTGATACATATATTATGATCTCACACTGATGGTGAACCTCTGAGATGTTCTTCCTACATAGTATTTTCCGTACATTAACTGCTATGTAAGATCTGAAAAAAGACAGAAATATTTTATATTTTTCTGCCTGAAAATGTAGTGAAGACAAGATGTCCCATTGGTATAATTGAGGAAAAACATTAATGTGGCTTCTGTGCCCTGCCCTAACAGACACCTGTGACGTGACCTTACGGTGTGTGTACCGTGAAATAAATTAGATATGTGAAAGAAGCATAGATGGTGTACTACGTATTATACTGCACAACACACACTGTTCTGTACATTCTTAAACCATTCTTATTGCGAATCTACTGAACCGCTTCACGGACTATATGGTGCACATCCAGCAGGCGGAGGTAACGCCCCGACAAGCTGACAACCCCGAATAAAGCAAAACTAAAGAAGAAGTAGTTTAAAGTTGACCACTAGAGCGGGGACTGTCTCGGGCAACTCCGGAGACGTGAAGGCTTATCGTTACTTTCACGCGTTACCATTGGTTCCGTCTCCATTACCGATTGCTGGCACTGCGGCGGCCGCTGTCGCACTTCCACCGCGCGTCGTGACAACTTTCGGTTAGCCCGAGGTTAGCCTGCTAGCCGCAGCCCGGCGCGGAGCTCGGCATGCCGCGGACGGCGCTCCGCCCAGCCTAAATGTCCGTCAGACGAGCTCTGGTGGATTGCGCCGTGCTGTCCGTGCAAGATGCCTGTGTGTTTTATCCTTGCTGCAGAGGCTGCTTCTCCAGGATCGACGCTGAGCAGCAGGACGCGACGAGGTGAAGAAGGACACGCGACAGAGATTCATTTGTCTGGACACTGGGGAGGAAACGCTGGTTCTACAGAACCCACTTCCGTAACTCTACTGTGACTAAATACCATGTAAACTAGTCCATAGTTATGTCTCACTGACAGATTGTATTCCACCAAGGATTTACAATCTAAACTAAAATTCATATTGACTCTCTAACTTCGTTCATCTTGTGATTGTCTCACTACATGGGTTAAACAGTCAAAAAGGTCACCAAAAAATAAATTTTAAAAAATCTGTATGGGTCCTCCTAAAAACACTCCTTTGCGCACTGTAGGATGTATGTGAATTAAAAAATGCCCTTATTTTCACATGGCAAAAAGTGATCAAAACGATGTCCATCAGGGTCACACTGCTGTCGCACCACTGAGCCGAATGGTTTGCTGTCAGTGTGTAAGCTCGTCGTATCTCTGTAAACTCCCTCTCATTCACGTCACCACAGATGCAGATGCTCCAAGTGCGGCTACAGGTGCCCGAGGGAACAGGTGGAGTACAGGTACCGTCTCTCGCTGAGAGTGGTCCGGGACAAGTGCATATTCGCTGTGACGGTGTTTGGGGCCTGCTTGAACCCGTACTTTGGCATTCATGCAAGTGGATTACAGAGGTGAGCAGAGGGAATGATCTTTTACCCAACTCTGCACAATTCTTGCGGCTGAGTAGTTCGTAGGGCGATTAATTTGTGTTTTTGTCAGAATCTGGCAATCTGTCAGTTTGAAGCATGCACATCTGTTTTCTTACCTTAATTTCAATGCAGGGAACTTAAAGTAATCTTAAACACTCTCATTCGAGCAGTAAACAGTGATTAACTGTCTGCCATTTGCTGTGTGTAATAGCTTTTCTGTTATTTTGTTCCCAGGAGATCAATGTGCGTTTTGTGTTCTTTAATGTGTGTTGTGTTGTTTGCGTGATGATGGGTCGCTGGGTTAATTGTAAACATTATGCATTGACTCACAGGGTGACTGAGCACACGCGCGGGTTATTTCTTGCCTGATCGACTGCGTTTGCGTGCCGCAGCGACTCTTGTCTCGCTGTCAAGTCTGTGACTCTATACAAGAAAACTTGTGAAGTGAATTGTCTTCTCTTTCGTTTGGTGTAGGAAACTTACATCTGCCTGTTCTCCTGCCCCCGCGGTGTTCGGGCAAAATAGTTCCGGGAGGGTAGTCCAAGCGGGTAGAGGGGAGAATTATTGTCATGTGCATGAAATGTATTAATGCGTGTAAATTAATTCTGGGCATTTATTGAGCGGGTTGAGCGTGTATAGGTTTATCAAGACCGCTCAGACCAGCTAACAGTTTGGAATCTTGTAGGTTGGTGGAGAGCGTGGATGGACCAGTCGGAGCATCAGCCAGAGCCGCACTGCTGGTTCAGGCCATCAGGGACTGTTTCATTGGCAGACATTTCATCTTTGATATAAAGGTACCATTGCTATTGCATATTTTGGTGGAAAATCCAGTGATCAGTTGATTTAGTTCTTAAACTAT
The DNA here is from genome assembly GCA_016785225.1 of Psettodes erumei. NCBI lineage: Eukaryota > Metazoa > Chordata > Actinopteri > Pleuronectiformes > Psettodidae > Psettodes > Psettodes erumei. The sequence goes on along the minus strand of JAFBJZ010000108.1, from coordinate 782,286 downwards.
TTGACCCTAATCCAATTATTTAAGTATTTGAATTATATAAAACTGGGTATTTGTACTATTGCTGTAACTAATGACTCATTTCATTATTGGTTAATTTGCTGATCGGCTGATAATAATGTCATGAGTCCAAGGTGGTTTAGTCCGAGCTTCCATCCAAAACCCAAAAGATATTCTATTCTATTCTAGTGAAAGACAAAAAAAACAAATTCTCATATTTGAAAAGCACAAAACCAGGAATTTAGGAATTCAAGATTCAAGATTAATAAATGTGATCATGAAAAGATGCCAACTGCCCAACAACATTTCCAAATGTGTGTTCTATTAAATTTGTTTTCTAAGCTGCTTCATCTCAACCATCCCTGGTCTTGTCTGTGTCCTTAAGGTAACCGGAACAGAAAGGGAGCTTTGCTTTGCAGGGCCCGGTTTCAATGGCTCCAGCAGTAAAGACCCGGTCCATTTCATCGCCAGTCAGATGATTCTCCCCGTAGCTTCGGGCCTGGAAGGATGCACAGTGGTCAGCTACTACAGCATCCTCCTTCAGAAAGCTGCAGAGTATGAGCTGGCATCCAATGATCCCAGCAAAACCTCCAGAAACCCACAAACACCCCTCCGGCTGATTCCTCCTTGCTCTCCTGCCTGCAGCTTCAATAGCGCCCCGCTTTCTGTCTTAGGTCAGCTTTCCCAGTCATGGCAAGGGTAAGGTGTTACTGATAACTACTGCTTTGCAATTGATTTTTCTTAGTGTTTTATATCAGTGACTTCACTTGAAAGTGCTCTTTGGAGGTGAGGAGAATACAATTTTAAAGAAGTGAACTTGCAAAGAATAAATTTGAAAATATGAAAACATGAGATGAGTCTGTCTCACCGTGGACAATGTCATGTTTATGTTCTGTAACGCTTCTGAAATCCGCATCAAATCATCTCTTGGTCCTTTCCTGTGTGCTGTAAAAATTAGGCTAGCTTTACATTGTTTATCTTCATATATTTCACACCTCCTTTACCATGTTTCTTTGACAGTTTTTCTTCTTGTTTGGATTTTGATCCCAGATTGCAGTTCCAAGACTCCACCCTAAGTCCAACTCCTTCCTGGCAACAATCACTAGTACTAGTCTCTTCATCAGCAGAGCAGGAGGAAGGCTGCGATGCCCAGGACAGTGGAGATGAGAACAGCCGACAGACAGCCGACGACAAAACATTGCACCATGTACAGAGAGGCTGCCTGGAGAGCCACAGAATCCCAGAGGAGAGAACTCTGTCCCCTCTTCTTTCTTTAGAGCAACATTCTTGTAATAGTCCATCATTTGCAAAAGAACCATACACGTCTTTCGAGAAAGCTGTTGAAAATACCCCCATCCTGAACAGTTGGTTTAGTCCCTTCCAGCCTTGCCACAGTAGGGATTTACCACTCAGCTGTAAGGGGAAGGGAGTTTCTCCCAGACAACCCACCAATACATCTCTGTCCAGTTCTTTGGCTTGGGAGGATTTGCCCTTCACTCAGAGTCTCAGAGAGTTTTTGTGTGAAGAATACAAAGATTTTGACAGTGTAAGTGAAACCAAGCCACATCTAAATGTGCAAAAGCGTAACAAAACGGTGAGAAACAGCCTGCAAATCAGATCACGAGTCAAGAACTTGTCAAGCAACTCAGCTTCCATTTGTCAAAATAACACACAGGTAATAGAGAGCCACCCATGGACGTTACTGGATATTACTAATACACCTGCATCCAACACAGGAGGTGACAGACATGATTTATACTACCAGCTGTTTAAGAACCCTTTTGGATGTGTGAAGAGTCAAGCTCAAAGCATTTGTTTCCAACAGTGTAATCAGCAGGATGACGCGGCTTGTTCCTTGTCTTTTGAGAGCAAAGATGAAGAGCAGCTTGGAGAAGATACCTACGATTGTTCAGGAGACCTATTCAGTGGCTCGCTCATGAATGATTTGACCGCAAAAACGCTCAGCACGCCGGCACAAGCCATCAGGACGACCACAGAAGCTTGTCCAGCGCTGTCCAATCCAGACGGACTGCAGCGGAGGAGTGAAAAGACTCTGGTTCCACATTCAACACCTAACAAGCACAAACTTAAAAGTGTGAAATGCATGAAGAGAGGCAGTTTAAATGCACCAAGAGCACAAGATCTTGAGTTCCTCCCTCCTGCTCAGTCCACCCCGATTGTAAACGTAACTGCCGTGTCGGGGTCGCCTGCCTCCTGGACGTTTGGTGAGCTCAGTCCGCAACCAGACGGTCAAGAATTGTCTGCATTTTCCTGTGATCTGCCTGAAACGAAGAATAAAAAGCTGGCCAAAATCACCGCTGTCAGGGCCAACCGGCTATCCCAGCATGGCAGAGATCTTACAAAAGAAAACGTGACATGGGACTCGACATCCAACAGGCACGACCTCAGATTTACCCCAAAAAGGAGCTTCTGGAAACCAAACCAGCAGGAAAATCAACCGCTGGATCAACGGCACCCAAGGGTCCAGAGAGCGGCCGCAAACCTGGGGTCGAGAGAAAGGGTTCACCACAAGCGTGACTCAAGTCTCTGTGATGTGGCCATGTGCGGCTGCGAGGACGAGGAAGTAGCTCTTCCTCCCACTCCAGCTGCCAAAGCACATCAGAGTTTGAAGCTCAGAAGAAGTAGAAGAAGGACGCTGACTGGTCACAGAAGCAGGGACCTGGACTCCACCTGGGAAGCGCAGCAGGGCAACGGAGTTAATTGCAGAAGAATTCTGCTGGCTCATCACTCATCGCCTGTCACGTCAAGACAGAGAGGCCTGGCCCGAACAGGAAGTTGTGACAATGAGATGGCTGATGGGGGGAGTCTGGATGGATGTAATGGTAACCTCCTTGATGATGACAGTCAGGCATGTGACTGGTCTCGAGATCTGTTTTCGGACTCAACCTGAGAGGTTCTCCTGCCGATTGACTTCACGGAGTAATCCGGTAACCCAAAGGGTTTTTTTTATGTGGCTCAGGCCAACATCCCAACTTATGATAGACCTACTTTTGTTTTGAAAAACTAGGAATACCGCTACCGCTCCTACTGTTTCTGGTGCTCCAGCGCTGTGCATGCAGCAATCAATACGAATTCAGTGTTTGGATGACCACTCTGTTTTAGAGATTTATTTTGAAGGAGGAGTCTCCTGCACACGAATCACTTAAAATGTTTTTTTTGTCTGCTGCATTGATTCATAAACTTGTGTCATGGTTGGTTTTACAACTCTGAATGCTGTTAAAATGAAGAGATGATAAAAAGATAATCTGTGTATGACTGGCTGTCTGATAAATTTCCTGCTGCTGCTACACCTAAGGGCCTCTGGAAATGAAGTATAAATATGTAAAATTTTGACACAGATTTTTTTAATTACCTTTTTTATGAAATTGTAGCCTTTTTTTTGTGCCTCTGCACTGGCGACCACCTCGAGGGTCTTTTTCCAGGTTTCAAACTTTTTTCAAACGTTCACTCGGTCAGATTTTGTCGGTTGAAGATTGAGGTCACTGTGACCTCACTTCTGTCCCCTTTCTTGTGAATGCATCAGGAACTCCAGGAGTGAATTTGATTTGATTTTGGTGATCAAAGGTCAAGGTCTCTGTGACCTCACAAACACAAATTTGGCCATAACTCAAGCATTCATGTGCTAATTATGACAAAATGCACTTAATACCATTTATCAAATTACAATGTGATAGGAATTGTATGGTATGGTATGAAGGGCCCCAGCTGGAGTTGAACCAGGGACATTTGACTTTCAGTATGTAGTATACATCACATGCCCAAGGCCAACGAGTCAGTGTCGCCGTGGAATGCTCCTCTGACTCCCTCTGCTCCCTGGTACTTATGTTGGCAGCCGAGTCCTCAGGTGGACTTGCTGTTCCGCTGCTGCCGTGCGTGTGTTTGCAGGGATGTTAACGCAGGGATCACTGTGTGCAGTGTCATGCCAAAGAGCTAAGAATAGCAGCCACTAAATGCCATGATTCCAATGTTCTGGATATGTGGATAAAGGAGAGACAGCGGGACGAAGACGATGTTACATGTGTAAAAATGGAACAAGTCAGCTGTGTGTGTGTGTTCTCGCATAGGGCATCTTTCTTGTTTGAAGTGCCACGTGTTACTTTTTTTAGTTTTGGAAATGAGACCATGGATCTTGCCGTACTCCTGAGGTACACATGAAAACTATTTAGTCATGATGTGTCCATGATGACCATGTGCTGAGAGCTCTGAGCCAGAGAGACACTTGAAATCTGTCAAATGGGTAAACACCCTGAAGATTTCAGCCATATGAATGTAAAATTTTGTACACACATTCATGATCCCCAGAGGATGTGTCCTCATGACTGGTGATCCGCCTGACTTTTCCTCCAGCTCCACCAGCATTAGTAGTCCATAGTGCGCTGTCTCAACAACTGTTGGATGGACTGTCGTTCATCTCGGTGCAGTTATTCGTGATCTTGATGAAATGGTGATCTAGCAACATAATGAGATCTCAGTTTCAGTTTGTCCAGTAACTTGACTTACTGTGTTTTCTTTACAGTTAACATTACCACCTAGCAGAGCTCCTGACATGACTTTTGGTTGACTTTGCCAAAAAGCAATCTTTGAGTGCATCTGTTCACACAGGGAAAGCTCTGGAGAAAAGAAGATGCATTGCTACACAATAAGTTAACACGCCTTTGCATGCACACACTGTGCGCGTCTAAAAAAGATCCGCTGGAAGGTAGCACAGAACGATAGCTATGGGGATCCTCAATAACTGAGGGGCCACCACTGCGACTGTCATTTTGATGTTTGGTGTAAGTGTGCCAGATAATGTCGGTGCATGTTGCTTCAACAATAACAATAGCAAATGTAACCTTGAGTGGCTGTAAATACAACCTCATGTGTCTGTTTCATGTTTTGCAGTACATATTATAATTTGGGCACAGGTCTTGCCTGATGGTGGCACTCAAAGGAAAACACTCACACATCTGAGAAAGTACCTTGTTGCTTTTCCTCATCACAAGGCAGATTTTAGACCTTAGCCATTTTTTTTCTGATTTAGTCCTGATGACTGATTTGACTCGTGTGGTGAGTGCTAAGAAACTATACAGACAATACCCATACATTTAATTAAAAGACCATTTAGATTTGCAGCCATGCCTTTGGACTACCATTTTAACTTTTAACTGACACAGCAGCCGTGTGGAATCTAAATGCTGATTGCTCTTGTTTAAACTTAGATTTGTGATAACTGTTTTGTTTTTTAAGTTGGCCCAGGGCCTTTCGATGCTTCATGACTACAGTCCCAGAATGTGACACGTTTCCAAATGCTGCAGCTGTGCTTGTGTGTATGGATGTGTGTGCCAAGGGAGACCCTTTCTCCTTGCACGCAACTATCGCAGTACGTGAGCTATGTCACCAAGCACCCGGCGAATGGAAAGACTCAAAGTCACTGTTTCCAGCTTACGTGTGGTACTTTGTGTGTGTGCCATCATTGCTTAAGTTAGAGCATAACTTATTGTTATTATTATGGAATAAAGTGCATCTGATTTTTACTATATTTATTGTTTTTTCCCTTCACCATTATATTGTGTACAGTGGAGAGATCACAGGAAGTGGCTTTCTAACTGTCTGTTCGCACATTCAAGGGTGTCTGTGCAAATGTAATATCTCAGGAAAACCTTGGATAAATTTCTTCAAATTTTTAACAAACATTCACCTTGAATCAGAAAGGAATTAATTTGATTCTGGTGGTCAAAGGTCACTGTGACCTTATAACTCTTGACCCTTACGTAGGAATTAAGGTGCTAATTACAAAATGTGCTCAGACAAATGCCTGTTTGGATAAAATGAAGTGATGCCACTTCATATCCCAAAGGTTAAAGTTCAGCTTCACTTTGACATCACAATGTTCTGCAGAAACCTTTTTCTGGCTGTTACTTAACAGGACAAGTTAGGAACAGAAGAAGAGATTGTGGCCGTATTCCCTGCAAGTGCACTGGTTGGCAGAGGCACAAACCACAACGCGTCAATTCTCCATCTAAATACTTTCAGTTGGCACCAAAATTAGTTTTGCAGAAAGTTATTATTAACCTGTACTTAATGCCACAAGACTAATTATAAATGGGTCAGTATCTGATGGGGTGTGCTGCAGTAGTATTTCCATTGCACAGTTGACAGGGAAAATGTACCACCGGCCTGTGGGCAGCCAGATGGGTGACTGTAACATTAGAGTACTGTGGAGATGAAAAAGCGTGACAAGCACATGGTACGGAAGGGTGGAGAGATGGCTTAGTATGGAGTTGTCAACAAAGCGTCAGCTGGGGGGCCGGCGCTTACTCCAGTCACAGGAGACTCATCCCTGTGTAGAATTAAAGCACGTAGAAGTGTTTACAGAAACGTTTGCATCACAGATTTCGCGATTTCGCGATGGTTTGTCTGTGATTATGACATCACAGTGGAAGGCTGATGAAGACCTAAAGTTGACAAATATAGTAAGAGGGTACGTGAAGAAAACAAAGGGTTCAGGAGTTCAGCCTTTTTTTCATCCTGCCTTTTATTGCAGGATGACCACCGCTCTACCCGCCCAGCTCTCTGCCAAGGTACTGGAAGCAAAAGTCCAAAATGATAATCTGTTTTCTGCCTAAAATGTGTTTCAGGAAGCAGCATCTCCGTCAGTTCATTTTGTAACAGACCACAGCCGTGACCTCTGACCTCCCTGCAGGAGAAAGACAAATAAAGGAAGCTCCCTGAGAGCATTCAGTTGTTATTCCAAGTATGAATAAGAGACCCACTTTTGCACTCATTTTCATAATGGAAAGTGTACTGCTTATTTGTGCAATTGGAAAAAAAGACCTCCCAGATACTGTCTTCATGTGACGTGAATAGAAAAAGTGGATCTTTGTGCTGCAGTTCTGTGGTCTCCTGTTGGTTCTCTGTGGGCTGGTCTCAGTCCCCCTCCATAACGGGCCATGGAGACTCTGACGTTAGATGCCAGCGCTCCTTATAAGCACCTGTCCCTTCACGTCACACCATGCTCCCAATATGAAAGGCGTGTGATTGTTTTCCGAATGAGACAGTGTGCGTAGATAGTGGACGGGGACTATATAGCCCCCGTGGGGGTTCCTTTCTCTATTCAACTGCAAGCAAGAACCGGTAGGACTCTGCGCACAGTGAGCGTCAGACTGCACACCGCAGGACAGTGGGGGTTTGTAGCTCCTCTCCTGCTATAACATGGAGGTAAGAGAATATTTTTATGTGATCTTCATTTTCATGTACTGTAGTTAAGACTACTTTAACTCATATGTGAAAATGGTAAGGTAACTTTGCTCATCACTGGGCTCGTGACTTACTTCAGTTCTTTATACCTAGCTATCTGTAAACATTATAGACAATTATGCACATTGAATGGATACATTTATTGTCTTGTTGAGGTGCACAACTCCACTGAGGTTACAGAAAACTGGTGAGGTTAGCAAATGAATGTTTACATGATGATATAAATTGTTTGTCGCGTAAGAGAGAAGACGTCTTGTGCGTCTACATTTCTGGGGTTTATCTGAGGATTTTTTTCAGTGCCATTCTTCTGTTTAATCCTTTCATCTAAAATGAAACAACTGCTGGCACTGACTGACCTCTGTCCTCTCCAGGCATCAACCTGTGCCCAGGTAGTAAGTGGCCACACGGCATCACTGCTGACGAGTCTGAATCTCCAAAGAGAACAGGCTCAGTTCTGTGACTGTGTAATCAGACGGAGACAAAGCCCAGGTCAGCTGTATTCTGCACACAGGTGAGCAACAAAGACTGATTTTATTTGTTGTAAACAACCACCTCCCACATCCACATAATGAAGGAATATTTATAAATACTTGTATATATTGGCATTTGTATGTCTTAGATGATGTTTGTTTATGCTGCATCACAGTACAGCTGCTCTTTCCTCCTGCAGGTGTATCCTGGCAGCGTCCAGTCCAGTGCTGGCATCTATCTTGTCTTCTTCTGGTGCCCTGGTAGAGCTGCAGGCACCATGTCTGTCTGGTCCTGTACTGGCACTTCTTTTGGACTACATTTATACTGGGACTTTGCCATACGCTCATACCCAGCAATATTATTCCAGTCTGCTCACTGCCGCCTGCTACCTGCAGATGGATGAACTGCAGGAGGCTCTTGGGGCTTGGCAACAGACTGAGGCAAATGATGCGGGTAAAATAAATGCTTCCGCTGGAGCTGAGAATCAGCCTTGTGAAGACAACATCAGTACCCACAGTGACACTGCAAACTCCTGCACTAAGGATCATCCTTCAACATGCATTATTGATGCGTCCAGAAATCGTGAAGGAACAGACAGCTGCAGAGCGCGGAGTAGCGCAAGTTCACCGAAGAGAGAGGGTCGTCAGTGTTCGTCCAATGTGGAAGCAGGTGATGAAGCTCAGAGGCCCTCAGCAAGTATAGATTCCTGTAATAGAGCTGAAGAAATGGATAAACATGTCACTAGCAGCATAAATGGTGCAAACTGCTGTAGTAGAAAAGATGTACGTACTGTAAGTGCACGTCATAGTAGCATATCTGAGCACTGCACTGAAAGTAGTGTCAATACAGGTAACTGCAGACAAGTCATTTATTTGACACATCAGGATCTGAGTCAGAATATCCCTCGCACAGTTGAAGCATGTGGAGTGTCTGAAGTGGACAAAGAGGTGCAACAGGATCAGTTTCATTCAGCTGGTACTGTAAAACCAGAGAGCTGGCAGAAGAGCACAGAAGAGGCGCTGAGGAGGACAGTCGAAGACAGACGGAACTCCTCCTCATCCTCTTCCTCATCATCACCCCATCCGTGCGGTGGGGCGGTGCCTGTCATCCGTCACAGCAGTGGAGGGGCTGTGCTCCAGCTGGCAGAAGTGTCCACAATGGCTCCTTACCTTCCAGTATCCCAGGCCTCAGTCAGCTCCAGCAGGGCCCCTGTCCCACAATCAGCAAGCACAGAAATGGACAACATTGTTGAAGGTATTACTGAACACAAAAATGATCAGCAAATGGATAATGGATTATACCACGTTACAGATCATAATGGTCACCATGTTCGTTGTGATTCCTTTCAAAATAAGAATCATAAAAAACATGGTACAGATGATTCAGCGCCACAGAATAAGGTTCGCAGCAAATTCATCAGAGGATTAAAGTACAAAACTGAGCTCGGTTTTGGTGATTTGCCCTCCAAACGTCAGCAACTGGATTGGTCTGATCGCCACAATGTCTCAGTGTCAGCTGCAGCAGAGGAGCTCTCACAAGGTCCAAGAGCTGTAGTTCCACTTCCTTTAGAGGATTCAGACAAAGGAACTGGCTCTAAGTGTAAAGACTCGTGTCATGAGGGAGAAACCAAAGAGGAACACAGTTATTCAAGCAGATGTCCATCAGAAATGGATAGACACGACTTTCACCACTATGGACCAAAGACAGACTTGCACCTACGAGGCACGTTTTCTCGCCGGCGTGTCCATGACAACAGGGACATAGCAATGGAAGATGAACGACACTGTGCTGATGATTTCCTGCCTATCTCTGCCACGCCAGAATCAAGTTTTGATAATGTCACCGCCGGTCTCTTTGCCTTTGAACGTCAAACATCTCTGGCACTCGAAAAGATCTCATGTACTGAAATCACAGAGCCACAAGCAACTTTAGCAATGTCTGTGGACAGCGACATGTCTGACCCCAGTGCTGTGGGGCATTCATACAGTGGACATCTGCAGTATCACTGCCTACCCCAGGAGGACATGGAGGACATGCATTTATTGCACAGAGACTCCGATCATAAACACTCCCACCCTAGCTATCCTGATTATTTGGACCAGTCCAGTGATGAGGAGGAGGCTGGGACCTTTGCCAGTGCAGGTCACAGTTCTCTGAGGCAGCACTTTGCTAGACGGACGACTGACCGGATTTTACTGCTGGATCTTAGCACCAAACCCGCTGAGTTGCTTGTGTCCTACAAACACAGACCTGCAGAAGAGGAGAAAGGCGTCACATTCCGCAAAAATAACACATTTGTGACTGAAGTCAGGAATAAGGACAGAGCACAAAGTAATGAAATAACACCCTTAGCATGGGTTGACGAGAGAAAAATGAGATCGAGGAAATTTGCAGACAGACAATCGAATGGTAAAGACCAAAGCTCGCCAGAAGCTGATGTCACACATAAAGCTGGGGGTGCGGAGGAGGTTTCCAACCCTAAAGAGAGCGAGAGCCAGGGCAGGTCTTTGACAGTCTGTTCACCTCCTCCTGTGCCAGACTCAGTTCAAGCCTCCGTGTCATCTACCTTGTCTGTCTGCATACCTTCTCCCCTTTCATCCAACATGCCAACAAATATATCAGCTCATCTGTCAACTCCTCTGCACCACTCTTTCCAGTGTTCTCTGTGCGACCGTTCCTTCAGCCAGCGGGGCTCTTTGAATAGACATGTGCGCAGCCATCTTGGCGTACGGCCCTTCCCCTGCCCCTGCTGCCCTATGACCTTTTCACGGCAGTACCGTGTCACAGAACACATGCGTGTTCACCAGAGGTGTTCCCAGGGCAATGACTTTCAGAAGCCCCCTGCCTCATCAATTTGAGATAACAGAGACTCTGCAAAAGTGAACGTCTCCTGTCATTGAAGGACAGTGTAATTCAAATGTTTTCAGTAGCTCAGTATAATGTACATGATCTTCCATATTTAGCAATGACATGGGGAAATGAAGAGAATTAGGGCACTTCTGAGGTTAAGATTGTGAGATTATTTTCAGAGTTTCTGGGGATAGTAAAGGATATAGTGAACAAATAAATTACTGACAGCAGTATTTTTTTTTATCAGTGTTAATGACTTCTTTTATGTGAATGGGTAGCAGATAGAGATTACTCCACAGAATATTGTCACCCGACTCTTCCCCAGTATCTTTGTCTTGCAGTGCATTGTTTTGGTTTTGCAACTTTACTCTTTGAGTTCACTCTCACTGCTCTCATAGTTTTAAAACCAACCCGCTCAGCTCCAAAGGCACAGTTAGTCAATAGCACGTTAACAAAGCTAACTGAGAATTAATATTGAACTTGCATTCAGCAGGAGGCCAGAAACAAGACTTAAAATGAATGATAATGTTTATCTGCGTCTGCTAGATATGTAAATATGCAATTGTTCGCTACCAGTTTGCTACTGTTTGTTTTTTGTTGTGATGAGAGAAGTGTATTTCTGATAGCCGATTCTTCTCACGGATGTCTCTCTGCATACAATAAGCAAAAGATAACTGTTGTCCGCAGAAGATGTGGTATAAATAGAATAAAGGAAATTTTAAAAGAAGTATGACCAAATTGACCAGAGCTATACATACATTTACAGATTCGCTGTTTCTTCCTACCTTTGCATGTTAACACAATGTGAGTAACTAATTCTTTGACAGATTATATCCTGCCTCCATTCCATTCACTACTATTCAGTAACTACTATGTAACTAATCACCAGTGCAGTCCACAGATTGTGTTTTCACTGGCACAGTATTCACTGCCACAGCAGAGATGATGTTACTGACTGACCAGATAATGTCCATACTTTTCCTGAAGGGATATGTTTTTTTTAGACACAAGCATTGTCAGCAGGACTCTGTGTGACTCAGTAAACTCGATAACAACGTACAGTGTATCAAACCACCCCTTCTCATAGGAGTCCTTATGATGTGTAATGTAGACGACATTTGCAATTAGAGGTTAGTTGCAACTACCTTTTTTAACATCGACATAGAAACTGAGCTTGTCCTCATAGATCTATTGTTTTGTATGTCTAATGTACAGTGTGCATGGCAAGATGCGATTGTTTTCTTTTCTTAGCTGTTTTGGTTATGAACACATGAACTCCATGTGTGCTTGTACACATGATTTATAGTATTCTGTCAAAGTGAAAATGTGAAAATGACCTTTATTCTTATGTTATGTTACATAATATATATCATTACCTGACACTTTTCCTTCTCATGGCCCTTTTGTACGAACTTTGTAAAAATTATGATGGCACTTGGGATGGATACAAAAATACCAATATTAGAATATCACACTCCCTGTTCTCTCTGTTCATAGAAAAAATTAATAGTGATATGTCTCATAAGCTGTCCTCTGTGAGCAAGGACAGTAAGTTGGGTGTCAGTTTTTAATTTAATGGAGTTGCTGCTGAAACAAGAGCTGACACAGTAAAGGAAAAAAACTGTCAAGGGCAGACATGATGTTCTATGCATGTGCTTCTATGCATGGCATAAGTTGCCAAAAGGAGAAAGCAGATAATGTTTCAGAAAGAACATGGCTGTATAGTATCTATCTGTTTGGTAATAATGCTGTGTAAGATGTCGGCAAACCATTATTTATATGTCTAATGAGTTGCCAAAACTCAAGTTTGTAACTCCAAATGGTAGTGAAACAGTAACCTGATAATATGACTGGATTTCCATTTTTGGAATGCACAATTGCGAAATGGTGAAAAAGTGGAAGACTCAGGAAATGATTCTGAGGTTTGAGGATGCCTGAGGATAAACATTAGATGGTGAAAAGGTTTTCTCATTATTGTCTCATACCTGATCTATCAAGCATTGGTAGATGACCTGTAAAAATATTTATAAATCCATTTGTAACAACTTTCACAAAATAAGAGTTTACAATGATTTCTTTATTAAAATCTGGTATTTATTTACTAGTACATATATGAGAGATTAATCCCACCTTTTATTGAACACTTGATTACTTTTCAGAAATAAAACGAAATGAAGTCTGCATTTGTTTTTTCCTTACTATTTCACGAGGACATTGGTTTTACCCCCGTCTTTGTCCAGTGGTGTTGCTGTGTAAACACAGTGTGGAAATAGGTAGCAGATTGCAGAGTAAGTAGCATACATTCTGTATTACATTGTATACAATGACCACAACATTCTAGTGACAACTGGTTTACATTTAGGAGTCAGGTATCTTGTGCCCACAAAGAGAAAAAATACTTGTCTCTCTATGAATGCTTCATGTTTCTTCTCTCTGTCCAATTTGTCCCACTCCCGACCTTTGTCTTGTGCTTGTTATTCAACTGGAGTTTCATTTGGCACAGTCGTCATCACTATAATGGCCTAAGGAGAAGACAAAGAAAAGCACTTTAATGCTTGTCTTAACTCATTCTAGCTCATCTTGCAACTGTGTTTATGCTTTGCAGATGTTGTGAGATAGTCTCTCAGCAAGCGGGCCATACAGATGTTATGTGGTGTTACCTGGCTCTTTGTGGAACGCAGGGCAGCCCCAGCCAGAGTTGACATTACTACGAAAATAATTGCGCCGACGAAACTGTAGAATACAAAGATTGCCTCTATGGTCATTCCCATGACCTGGACAGACACACATATACACATATGTCAAATATACTGTATGATGAAAACATAAAAAAAAACATACAAGTGGCTTCTATGAAATGTTGTGTACACATACTTAAGTATATGTTGGCGAAAAACTTGATTATTAAAATTTATGGGACCATAATGGTTTGGAGACTCAAGTGTCAAAGAATGTGTTAAAGAAACACATGGATAATTTACTAAATTAGTTACTAATTTGCATAATATGTAAAACTTTATATTTTCAAAAAGTGGCAGAGAAAATGCTTAGATTAGAGACATGCTTATACTGTTTCGTTGACTGGACAAATTCAGTGTTACAGTAGTACAACAGATGGCACTGTTGCCTTATAGCAAGAAGGTTCTGGGTAAGAATCCAGGGCCTCTTGTGTGGAGCTTGCCTGTTTTCCCTTTGCCTGCCTCTGAGTACTCTAGTTGTCTCCCACAGTCCACATAACATGCAGGTTAACTGATGGCTGTACATCATAGGTGTGAATGCTAGCGTGAATCATTGTTTGTCTCAGTGCGTTCACCCTTTGACACACACTGATGACTTGTTCAGGGTGTAGCCCACCCTCAACGATCAGTGGGTATAGGTAATGGACACGGCCACCAAAAAAACAAACCGTAAAAGTAACAGTAGTCACCTGAAGAGGCGAAATCCAGGGCATGTCATCAGTCTCTGTGACATTGTCCTCAAGGACGTCGTAGTGCCTGTCGTAGTGGCCCACTGCTATGTTGGGCAGGATGTGCAAGACAGTCCAAAGCACCCCCAGAATTGTTATAATGCTCAGAGCAAGTGATATAGTGACCTACACGTACACACCAACAGATGCACAAAACAGAAAGAAACTTACAAATGTTGGTAATAGTTCTTACAGTATATAGACCACATGGAGAGCCCTGCAAACAAATCAGTTATCAGTTGAATCATGTTTAATTGGTCAATAGAAGAGGGATTGGTTGACAACTAAATACACTGTGAAATTTTCTAATCCTAATATATATACCTTTAAGATTGTATTGTCTTTATTCAACTGTTTTATCTGCAGGGCTCTCTTGGTCCTTCCTGGAAAGCTTGCTAGTATCACTTGAAAAATATCACAGTCAAACTTACTGTTTTCTTGGTGGGATTGTGCTCTGTCAAAATATACAGAATCCCACATATGATGAACTGTGAGAGGAGGATGAGAAAAGCTGTTTTCATTAATCATCCTTCAGTATATTTTGGGATAACAGTAGTGCATTGGATTGCATTTTGTAGCAAATCAAATCCTGTACAAATTTTAATTATTGGCTGTTTGGAAAATATACAGTTGAGTAAAACTCTAACTCCACAATCTACTATGATCCAGTGATTAATAATCATCATGCCCAGCTACCAACCAGTACTCCTATCAAGAGCCCAGGCGGGACGACTGTCCATATGTATGGACCAGAGATGACTCCTGAGACAGCGATGGAAATGATAAAGCTGGACGCTCCCATGACCAGCACAATTATCTGAGAGAAAACCAAAAACAAAGTACTATGTGATAAATTTTTATTTTCTCTCAAACAGTGGAAGCATTGGCTGCGATTGAGAAAAATATGCAGCGTTTATGATGCGGTACATCAGAAACATTAAATATTTCATAAATCATTATTTGAGCGTGTGTGTGTGTCTCACGCCAATAATCTTGGGTTGCCCTTTCATGAAGCGGTGTAAAGGTTTGCTGCCCCCCACTGTGGTGCCTGGAACACTCGCATTGTTCCCACCTGGTCCACTCACAGAGTAGAGCTCTGCAGACATCTTGCAGACAAACACACAGAGAAATGGACTGAAAACATCACCCTGGGCACCAGTTGGTAGTTTGCTGTTCACTGTGTTGGCGCCCTACTATTAACAGACATCTAGTCTGTAAATGGGACATTTGTCACAGTTTAGCTCCAGAGGCTCCATAGAGACTCTTGGTTTTCTGTTTGGACTCTGTTTTGGTCCTTTTCCTGTTTTATCTTAGTTAGGATTTCATTTTAACATTTACTTGTGGTAAAACAAGACAAGACACACCTGTGGTTGATTGCCCCACCCTGATACACTCCACCTGTGTCTCATCATCTCCACCTCCCTGGTGTGTATATATGGTCTTGGTCTTTGCTCTCTGTCTTTGTTGGTTCATCTGTTGTCAATTTTTTGCGACTGTTTTTAGCTGCTGTTTTTGTGTGCTGCCATTTTGTTCCTGTGGATTAATGCTCCCCATCCTCCCCAGGTGTGTCCCTGTTCACCTCCTGAAATTTCCTGAGCTCCTTAGTTTTTAAGTTTGGATTTTCTTGGTTCTTCTTTTTAGTACGTTTTTTTTGGGTTGTTTCTTTAAAAGAAAAAACAAAAAAAACTTTGCTTTCTTTTGTTATGAGGACAGCGTTGTCTTCATTCATTAAAACTATTTTTAAAAAAATCTAAAGTAGCCTCTTTTGTTTGAAACGGGATTTTCATACGCCTTTTAAACATTAATTCTGCACCAGCCACCAGTACACGCTATAGCATCAGAACGACTTTTCTGTGTGATGCATTTTAAACTGCAACGGTACCCACGTTCTTGACATAAAAAAGCGTTCAACAATTACTCTACTTCGAAGCTCTGACAACAGACGACTGGCAGACTCGTTTAATATGATGTCGTTTGAAAACAAACGCTGTTTTTAACGCGTTTAAAACAATGAGTTAAAATGGTCAGTACAGCAGTAGGTATCTATGTAGTAGTTCTTTTTTTTTTTTTTTTTTTTTTTTTTAACAAAGCAGCTCTCCAGTTGCATGTAGTTTAAACCTGGCCAAACGATCTAGATGCGAAAACCTACTGAAGGTTTATCTATATGTTAAATCAACTTTTTTCCCCAGCAAACGCAGATGTTTGTCATCAAACAAAACTGATTAATCGCGTACTGAGAAAATGCCAAACGTTGAAGTTCGGTCGAAGTTGCAAAAACAAGTTTCAGTGTTCGCTCGTAGCTTACGCTGTGAATTTGAGCTGGTCGTGTACTAATTACACAATCCCGCAAAGTCTCATCCCTAAACAAAGCTGTTAGTACCAAAAGAAGAGCCAGACCTTGTGCAGCTGTGCGGTCGGTTCAGTTGTGGTTCAGTGTTGGCTCATATAATGACTCGTATTATGTCCACATCTGGATCTGGAGCAGCGTAACACTGAGGGGGAATCTGTGAACGATCGGTTCCTTTTTTACTGCTCGAAAGCAGGCGCTAAAATGAACGCTCGTTGTTTGTGGATTCATTTCCTTACTGTGATGAAATGAAATAATTTAACCCCGCGGAATCATTTTCTGTACTTCTACTACTACTACTACTAATAAGCACTATTTATACAGACCAGCACATATTACATCTATTACAAAATGTGTCACAAAGGACATGGAAAACATGAAAACATTCAAAATCAGACAAATCAATTAAAACACTTATTAGAAATAATTAAATGTGTGACGTCAGAGTTAAAAACCACATTAAGTTAATTCACTCTGAAGCCTCCCCTCTTATGTAAAATGGGTGGACAAAATATTACACGAACTAATGCACTATTCAAAGGCATGGTAAGCTACATTCTCTGAAAACACTGAAGCTGCTCATTTCATTTCAGAAATTTGCGATCAGTGGCTATGAGGTCCTGGCACTTTTATCTGAGCTAAGCAGTTGGATCAGCAGTTTAAAATCAGACCAGTATGTATGTGAACAGATCACAATAGCAAGAGTCACATTGCCAATGGCCGATTTGTCACTTAAACATAAACACGCTATGTCCTTCTGCAGTGCTTCAGTTGGAGCTGCCAAAGTTCAGTTTCCCAACTTTTGTGCCTGTCTAAGATGTCCACTTATACTTTTTATGCATTGCCTTAAATGTGATGTAATGCATAACTACCTGTTAATTTCATCTGGTTTTACATTATGTTGAAAACACAACCTTAATTGTTGTGTTTAAAGTTGTTGCTCATATTGTATTGCTTGTATGATAGTAGTGTGTGTATCTTTTTGAGACTAAATGACTTTGGCCACTTCTCTCTTTATCTGAATGATGACTAAGAATGGACGATTCTTGCTTTAATGGTCCAAAATGGTTGACTCCTAAAAGGCAGTCAAACTTCCCTTTACTCCAGCAAACACACAGGGGAGGGGAGGAGGAAGGGAATAAGGTTTTGTGTGTGTGTGTGTGTGTGTAGAAACTCCCACCTTGTAGGGACCAGTAATCCTCATAGGGACCAAAGCCTGTTCCTAACGAAGCAAAATGTCCTGTCTGAGGTCCTGGTTAAGATTAGAGACATATGGTGTGCTAACCCCCCCTGCTTATGTGGTAACAAAGGGGCAGGGTTAAAATGGGAAAGAAGAAGGACTGTGATGAAATAGATTCAGAGAGGAAAGGAAAGAGGGACTGGAGTTCCTGTTTCCCCCAAAATTCCACAATGTGTGGTTTTGTGTGTCCTCACGCATGAAGAAGAATTGAGATTTAAAACAAGAAGGGCAGCAGTTAAAGAAAAGCAGTGTGAGAAAGAGCAGGATGAGGTGACAAGGTGACAGAGCAGAAAGAGAAGGAAAGTGGTTGGGCTTCATTTAAGAGATGGCTTTGTTTCTGAATATGAAACAAATGCTAATTTATTTAGCAAGGCGAGCAATTTTGTGCCCCCCCATCATGTTGTTCACATCCTTGTCAGCCCTTTCCTTCACTCATTAATCCCAAGAAGGACACCAGAGCAGAAACAGATCCATATATCTCACAACCTTCCAGTGGTAAGTTAAAGTGGCAGTGGTTAGAGTTAAATGAAACCATAATGACAGTATTGGAGAAAGTATTATGTTGTGCGCATGTTGTTATTTCTGGCTAGTTGAGGTTGTATGTCTGAGGTGAAAGGAAGAAAACGGCAAATAAATAAAGATAACACGAAGCGTAACAAAAGTGAAAATCAAATCTGAGTTTACTGAAAAATGTGTCCATTGCACAGATTTATTCGAACTACTTTATTAACAATAGTTTGCACTGCACACTGCTTGGTCAGCTGCTGCTCAGTGCCCAGAACATAAGCAAACTGGATCAACATTCATATCAACACAGAGATAGACTGGATAACTAGTCGAGACCGTTATTAGATCTTTCACAGAAAGAATCAGGTGATAATCATCAAGAAGATGATTTACTTAAAAATTTGGGAAGAGCATTGTGTTAACTTAAGAGGAAATCCATTTTCTCTTACTTTTGACTTTCTTAACTGTGGGGATACTTAGCTTATATTTGTGAAACAGGGAAGCCAAATTATCATCATTATTATTATTATTATTATTATATATGGTTGTCCTTTGTTTTTCAAAGCCAAAGAGACTAGACAGTCATCATTATATCCACATACATATGCAGCTCAACATTAGAAATACATGCATATTTTCATCACACACAAATAGAAATATCAGTTAAAAGTTGCTTCCTGTTTAGTTTTCCTTTTTAGGCAAGCTCAGTCACAGTACAGCATCAGACATATCTATCCTATGTACAAACGATATAACAGAGTCAGTCACCATCAATCACAGGTCTGTTAATAGTATTCAGCCATTTCACTTCTTTCAAACGAGGACACATTAATTTCAGAGTACAAATATCCTTTTCAATTCTAACTGAAATCTGGTGAATTACTTTAGGTTTTTAATGATTTTAAATCAGCTGAGCAGTACAGACTTTTTCCCTTTTCTTTTGAAGCAGTCAGGCATTCAGAGCTGCTCTCAACTACCCAATTTTGTTTTGACATAAACATCATTTTTTACATCGGTTGATGATGCTTTTCTTTATGTTGCACTTCATGTAACTAGCCAGCTAGATGCCCATGATAAACCAGAGGCATCACATGAAGTATATGTAGGGTACCCAGCCAATATTACATCAAGAAGAATGCACTTAATCGAATGGCTTTCCTTAAATACTGCATGCTCATCTGTTGCTTTAGTGGTCACATGGTAAAACGGCCACCGGTTTTAAAAAAAGAGATTTAAAGTAATGGATGCAAATACATTTCAACGAACACCAGTAACATTGTTTTAGACAATATTTCAGCTCCAAAAAGGTTTGTTTTTTTGAAAAAGATCACATCATGTAGTCAATAAATTAACAGTATTAATTATTTACAGTGGGTTTTTTTTTTACAAGGTATAAACACGGTAAAAAATAAACAGACAGGCTTCAGTCTCCCCTAAATGCATCAAAGTTAATGTCATTTGATGATGAAAACAAACCGCTGATAAATGAAAGAAATATAAACAAAAAATATAGCTGTGTTTGTGGAGAGAAATCATTTTAGCATTTAAATACACTGCATTTCATTCTCCACTACAAGACAGATTAGTGCTGTGTACATAAACATATACTGATCTGTGCTGTGGCAACATTACAAAACTGAACATATATGACCACATCCTGAATCAGCTTATACAGTAATTGCATTGATGAGCATTAGTCATTAGAATAACACACTGTAAATTATCTATGTACTACGTTCTAACATATCACTGAAGTTAATTTATTCTTGCATATAAAAACAGACTGAAGTTAGTTGCATTGTACTGCATTCATCATGAGTAAAGTCACTGGACACTTGTTTGAAAAAAATGTGCCAGAGCCACATCGTTCACAGTAGCACGGTCAAATGACCACACACATTTAGACAGACCTGCAAAGAAAGTTTGGCACAGAAGATGACCGAAGACACATCCGTGCGATTTCCACGTGTGCCATATGGTTTAACTGTAATGTAACATGGTGTTTCTGGTGAAAAGTGCTGTGCTGCGTCTGCTGTCCTTGAGGTTGGGAAAAATGACTACAGCCACATACCTGGACCAGATAAAGCTTTAACCAAGATTCTGAGTCTGTAGCCATTGTAAAAACTGAGTGATGCACCAAGAGGCTAGTTTAAGATTTGCAAAGCTGAATTGAAATAATACATTTTTAATGTCAGTTGTAAAAGCTGGTGGTGTAAATCGCGTGGAGGGGTTGCTTATTCGGAATTTGTGGGGTACAGTAGGATTTCTGTGAAAAAAAATTTTAGTGAACTTTTTGTGACGCTTGCAAGCGGCAGATAGGCACATCTGTGAATACTCGTTTCCTGTGTTTTGTAAAAAAAAAAAAATCAAATGACAGTGAGTATTATTAGGGGGATATATATCAAGAAAACTGATTTGATACCAGCCTGTAAAAAAAAAAGAAAATCCATTTTCAACTTTGCAAATAGCATGTGTTTTGTGTGGCAGCTTTTCTGTCCAAAAGTGTAAATACGGAGTGGTGAGGGATAAAGGAACCTAATGAGTTTTTAAAAAATGCACTGAATGATACTGTAGTGTTCTTCAATATTGCGCACTGTTTTACTGATGTTTGTGTGTATTGTGAGTCGATCCACTAGAAAACATGTGAGATGCAAATCTGTGAGTTCGTGATGAGCCTTCCTCTGGCAGAACAGCAGTTGGTCTCACTCCCAAGTGACTGTTGAATTAGGTTGTGTGTGAGTATGTTTGTTTGTTTTTTTACTTTTTAGTGCTTGTTCCCCTTTTTTGTTTCCATCTTAAATGCTCCCATAGATTCACTGTAATATGGCTTCCTACCATGGAGTTTTACCATGAGTTAACAGGACTGCTTGGTGTTTTCACTGTGGTATGATGGCAAAATGATTTGTTTGTGTAGAATATTGAAAACACCCTCATCTACTTTGAATCAGTAGTCACAGTTACTTATCTTGAGTAACATCTTTTGAGCCCCAAGGGCGCCACAGAGCTCAATTCATTTGTCACGTGTGTTGCCCACACATTTCTCGCATAAGTCTTTGATTCTAAAATATTCAACATCTTCAATCTTAGACTGGGCCACCAGCTTCATGATGAATCACAAAACCACCGACCACAGTGTTGTGCAGTGACTGACCGCAATGTGAAGAAAAGCTGGAGTTCATCGACCTCATTGCTAGATTCGATGGGGTTTCCTCAGCTTGTCTCAAGGGGCTGTGGGTCTTCTTCTTCCTGGTTGGTGCCATCAGGAAGTTGTTTGCTCCAGTAGTTGCACTGGCCGTAAGCGTCAGAGCTGGAGTACTCTGCTTCTTCATCTTGAATTAGGACTGGGAAGACATGGTCGACCATATCGCAGAGACGCCCAAAGCTGAGAGGGAGAGACACAGACATTCATAGATTTTAACTGAATATAACCAGAATTCTGACATTCAAATATGGCCTGTGAACAGCTGGGCACAGAGTCAGGCGATTTGGATGAAAATTTAAAAAAAAACCCAGATAATATAGCTTACGAGGAGATATTGGTCTTGGCATGCTCCTGTATCAGCTCCCCTTTGGGATTGACAGTGAAAATCCGGTTCAGAGGAACACCCACCTCCTTATAGGAATACACATCCTGATGTGACACATGAAAAAATGATCAGCCTCACAAGAAAATGCAAAAGTTATCAGGCCAAAACATTTGTGTGCGCAGTAGTCTTACTGTAGCTCTGTTGCCAAAAGCAGCGTAGAAAGGTTCGGTGTTTGGGTAGAAGAGGTGCTTAATGTCTGTAAGACACTCGATCTTAAACTTCTCTGGTTTCCTCTCGATCACCTCCCTGTACAGCACAGCACATAATATTTAACACATTTTGTTTTATTTCTTTAGCTTGTGTGGATTGTTTGTCTTTGTCCATTCAGTGGGAGTTTGTGGAAATTATTTTTATTTTATTTTGTTAATTTATATTAACAAATATTAACTACTACTAAACATGGCACATGGCGCGTGTCTGACCTGTGCAAGGCAGAAAAAAGACTGCTAGGGCTGAGCAGCACCGGTCCCATTGGCAGCATGGTTCCTCTCTCATTGACCCAGTGCAGGTATCCTCGCGTCATGTCGGCCATGCCGATGGCCCTTGCCGAGCAGTACATGAACTTATATCCATTCCTGTGTCACAGAGAGAGCTTGTACTTAAGTTTGGACTGCAGTTTTTATAAAAATTGTGAAAATGATGCACAGTTATTCGGGAGAAAGATAGATATAAACAATGAACCTAAAAAGTAAATGTGATATGTTTTATATAAAAGCTGATTGAATGTGCACAGATGGTAGCACTCACAGGCTGACTCTGTGGTAGAGCCGAGCGATACCCTGGTGTGTCCAGTCTTTACCCAGTGTGGGCAGGATGTGACCCAGGGTGTCCGACCTACAGCGCCACACAAGAGAGGCAACATCACACAAACAGTGACGAGCAAACTTCACCCATATGTACAACAATCCCAGTTAAAACATAATGCATTTAACAG
Organism: Psettodes erumei; assembly: GCA_016785225.1. NCBI lineage: Eukaryota > Metazoa > Chordata > Actinopteri > Pleuronectiformes > Psettodidae > Psettodes > Psettodes erumei. The sequence goes on along the minus strand of JAFBJZ010000108.1, from coordinate 759,627 downwards.
ACATACTTAAGAGAAACCAAACCTCGGATTTATCTAAAGCGTGACTCAACTGGCTTTCTGCGTTGGGCGATTAATTTGCATCTCTTACCTTGTGATGGTTCCATCTATATCGGAGATGACTATCTTGTCATCCCAGCTCCAAAGATAGATTGTGCCATGGCAGCGACAGGTTCCTTGATACTGAGTGGTTACGCTGAACACCACGTCATTCGGACCGTCCTTCAGCTGCAGGCTAGCCTGTAAACACACATACACAGTGCATATGTATATATAATATAAATGTAGTCCATTCTTGCTTCATCATATTGAATTTGGCATGAAATACATGATATTAACACGAAGCTGCCGTGAGCTAACTTGTCTGCTTGGTTTTATCTGCAGGAATTTGCCCACTAAGATCACTCAAACCATCTGAGGGAAAACATACCAGCTGCTCTGAAGTCAGCCGAAGAGTCTTCTTATAGCAGATGCTGCCAGAACTGATGAGGGGCTCTGACTGGCAGGGACCTGACACCTGACTGGAGGATCTGTGGTCTTCATCACTTGAGGATGACTCATCCTTCATCCTGAAGAATAAAAGACACTCAGGTATAATATTAAGCTATTAATGCACTTATGAGAGTGAGAACATTTGAAAGAGGAATGTGGAGACTTAAAGAGTGACAGAAAATGGACAGTTGCTTGAAGTCACCTGTTCACTGAGGCCATAGAGAGTGAGCTCTCTCCTTGGTCTCCTCCTGCATCTGTCACTGATTCCTAAAGTGCACAACGGTCAAAGGTCACAAGTGAGTTTATTGACCGAAACCTCATGTGTCGCTGTTGAGAACCTATTCCGACTCCCATTGTTCTCACCCTGAAAAACTCTTTACTGTTTTTTTGATACTGTATGTACTGAAGGCTAAGGACATTGTCATAAATAATGTATGTATACATACTGATTTGGAGTCACTGTTCCTGCTCCTCCACGAGAACCACCAGCGTCCTCCTTTCTTTGGCATCTTCTCCTTCATGATGTTCTCCACTGAAGCCTGGAGACAACCGTGCACATACAACTCAAAACTGACAGAAAAAAACTCAAAGCAAAGCCCAAAACACAGGTAAAACCAAAAGCAAATGAACTGAGAACTGAAATGTACAATCCAAAATGCAATATACAGCATAACAAAAAACTAACTAACTAACTCTCCAAGATAAAGGCAGGTACAGGTGAAAACACAGTGGCATGCAAACAAATAGCAAAGCATCTAAAGTAAAACCTGACAGGAACAGACTCCTGAAAACTGTGACTGGATAGCAGAGAAGGAAAGCGACATGCGAGACAAAGAGAGCCCAATAGACAAGGTGACAATGGTGAGTAATGTTGAAAAAAGACAGACAAAGACATGCTCTGATCAACGCTCAAAGCAAAGTTGGAAAATATCATACAGGCTGGGACGGGCTGGAGCCAAACAGACCAGGGAGGCAGTATGAGAACAGGCCGAAGGCAGAAAACACGTAACTCAAACACCAACACTTAGAACAAAACGACATCGGATGGATGGTCGGAGAAAGCATGTACGTAAAATATGTAAATAAAAGGGAGAAGGGGGATAAAGACATGACATTATTAAAGTTAGATTGAAAGCAATATTTCACTGTGGCACAAGGCAGCATTGCAGCTTTGATGTGAGCTTCCCCATGGGTGTCAAGCAGCTGGCCCATCACACTGGGTGTTCATCCATCACAGTGTTGTCAGCTTTGTTTTGCTGAGGTCAAATATCAAGAAATCAAATATATTCTGCATGACAGCAACTGTAATGGTTGAATACTGACCATGAGAGCCAGAAGCAAACATGAATACACTTTATTTGGTAGCATTTGGTTGAATTTTAATGACGTAATGAGAGGATGCTGACAATGAAAAAAAAGAAACCAAAGTGAAACATCAGGTTAAGGAGAATTAATTGCAAAATGCTCTGGAGTGCACAGGGGTGTGATGCAGGGGGTTGCAGAACATTAAACACCAAACACCATCTCACAAGTACAATAATAATGTGATTAAATCAAAGTAATTTAATTAGATAATATTGTAATTTTGAATTATTTATCCTCTTATTCTATGCTATATAACCTGAGACAGGTATGAAACCCTAGCTGATCTCAGTGATGGGGGGGCAGTCTCAGACCTAAAACAAATTAATACTACAGGAGCTCTTTATAAATGTTATCCATATTATAATATGGATCCCAAAAGTACTACAACATGAAAATGCTGCTTACGCATTAATGCATCAGTTATTGTAATCTAATAATACAACTGTATATTTGTGTAGGTGCGGTGGTCTTACCTGTGGCAGAGGTTTCTGATAGACCTGCATGGCCAACATGACAGGAGCTGCTGTGCTCCAGTTGTAGTATCTACGTCAGATGACAGAGGGTGCTATAAGGACTTTAAAATCAGATTACTCAGATATTTAAAGGAATAGTTCAACAGATTGGGAGCTATGCCTATTTGCTTTCCTGACAAGAGTTTGATGAGTACATACTGTATGTTTAATTATGTGCTCAGACTTTCAAAACCAACAAATATGGCAGAGTTTATGCACTCAGCTGTAATCTATAACACTGGTATAGAATATAGTAGCACATACTTGTTTCCTATCTTGACCACCAGGTTTGGGTCGTCGATAATAGAAGGGTTTTCAGAGAACTGCTGGTAGGAAACTGCCCTCTCCTGGAACTGCTCTGTGTCATGAGACACACAGACCCATACACACACAACACGCGGAGGCAACAAGGCACATAGATCAACAGACACATTGTTCAACATTACATACACATTTTTGTTTGGATATTAGATGTGCATTTTTTTCAATTGAAAAAGTTGTAACTGTAAAAAAACTTTTTAAAAAAATCCTAGTATTGTGCTATGTTATTCTTTTAAAAATTGTATCATCACCGTAAAATTGATAATGCTGAGTTTTAATTTCCTCTATGCAACAAGGAGCTAAATCTGTTTTATACTCTTTGCAGTGTGCATATACATTGTTCCAGCATCATCTGACGCTGTCTTCTTGCTCTTCTCTAACCTACCCCTTGTGATCTCCCTGTTGTCAGTGAGTCCTCCGCACAAAGAGATGGCGACATGAGGCAGGTCCATTAACTGGTACGGCAAACTGTCCACGCCGCTGTCCATCCCGCTGCTGCCCTCCGACTGCGGGGACTGATTCGTGCTCCGCACTCCAATCATCATCATCTCTGGGTCTCCTTTCATTGAGCTGCTGCCGCCGTCACTGAGGAGGGAGAGAAACACACACCCCCAGGATGGCCACAAAATGGTGAGTTCAGCAGGAAGAGTGCTGTATACCATTAGTGTGTATGGGGTGGAGTAAGCTCCTACTCACGTATGTTTAGCATGTGTGTTTGTTAAGGTACCTTTTAGGGAAGTATAGAGCAGCTACTTCTGGCTCCAGCTCTGTGATGTCATCCAGGTATATGCCATCAGCACCCAGGTGTTGGCTTCTCTTTTCTAAAAGGGACAATATTGCACTTCATTGGTAGCAGAAAAACAAAATGATATTAAGGTAAAATTACACTTTCTGCTAATGAAAATCCTTTAAATCATTTCGAGACAGAGCACCTGTAGCTTTCTTCTTCGAGGGTGAATCAGTTCTTCTGATGGGACTTCCTCTATTCCCACCATCGTCCAGATGATCAGGAAGAATTCGGGGAGATGCTGAGCAGGCTGTTATACTCTCCATCTCTGTGCATGATGGCCCAACACTTTCCACTTGTCTCCCTAAGGAATAGAGACAGAGCAGAGAACCAGCTGATGCATGAAAGCAAGCTCATGGGTCACCAAGATCTACTGATACACAAAATGATGATTCGGCAATTCCTAAATCAGTGTGTCCTTTTTACTCATTGTTCATCCATGGGAATGTCAGCATGCGACAGCTGAATCATTCATTAGTCACATTTGCAAAACATGAATTTCCAAAAATTCAAAGTCTCAGCAAATACAGAGACTGTTTTGTACATTGAAAGTCATATAATACCTTGTTGTCTTCCATCCCCGTTCTCAGTCTCAGCACTTAGTCCATCTCTGGCTCCATGTTGGCTTTCTTCCTTGTCCCCACCATGAGCAGTGCTCTCCTCTGGCTGGGGGGCATAGAGAGTGACGGAAGGGGGTCCAGCATCACTGATGGCTCTGAAGTGAGTGCTGGATGACACCGCAACAGAGACTGCTGTGGCAGGGTCCTGCTTCTGGTGCGAGGTTAGGAAGGATGGCTGTAAGAACAAAATGGAGAGAGAAGTACAGAAGTTATGTTTCCTTAATTAAATGCCCTAATCACAGATTACTTCTGTCCATGAGATTGTCCTTCTTACCATGTAAAGGCCATCTCTCTTTCCCTCACACAGTTTGACATTTACGATTGATGTTGTTTGTTATTGTTTTGGTTTTTTACTATGGTGTGTGTGCATACCTGGGCAGCCTGTGGCAACTCCCCCCAGGTCCACAGCATTTCAGGGTTATCTTTACTCTGATTGGTTAGCTCTGAGTCGCTCTTCGGTGTTGATGACCGCGAATCATCAGGGCTGCAGGGAGAGGGATATTCAGACCTTTGATTTGGATCAGTTTGTAACCTATAGTGTTACAGTTTAAGTAAAACACTAGAAAACACTAGAAGAAAATAATAACTGAAAATCCAAATGTTCCCAATTTCTTTTTTAGTTTTCAACTGATTATATCTATTTCCATCATTAGTGCATTATTCCACGGCCTGCATTCAGAGGGAAAACTGAAGGTGATACCTAACAAGTGAAGAGAAGTGAGAGGTCTGTTGAGGACAAGAGATGGACAGACCACAGGGTGGAGGGATGGTGAGAGAATCCTGAATCACATTACTACAGGAAGATAAAAAAGACACAGAAAGACAGGCAAAAACAGACAACGGGGACAAGGAAAGAGCGAGTGAGAGACATTGAATCATGATTATTTGCGACTCATTGTGAGGACAGAATCTACCGAAAATGCATGGTACAATATGAGCTGAACAGTGTTAATTTGAAGAAGAGTGTACTACACAGTTAAAAAGACAAGGATTTCCATCAAGTGTGTGTCTGTGTGCCTTGAGTGTTTTTTGTCACAACAATACCTCTGTGAACGGGTCCAATCAGTGCTGGGGCGTGTGTGGGTGATGGCTGTGGACCCCTGATCACCGTACATAGGTCTGATGACAAACACAGGAAATGTCAGTTATATTATATATATATATACACACACGCACAAATATTATTTCAGCGCTTGTGCGCACACCATACCATGTAAATACGCCATGTCTCTGCAAGTCCAAATAACGTAAAACATGTGGTAACGCTCATAAAATGAGACATTTACAGCCTGTTTTACTGTAACAACCAGTTAAAAGTGATTTCCCCATCAAGCACAGCATAAAACATGACATGAAGCAGATGCATATTCTTGCATGCCTTTAAAGGTTCTCAGGAATTCTTTCCCATCGCACCATGTGGGTACATCTCCTAAAAAAGCTTGGAACCCCTGCCATAAGGACGGCAGTGTGAGCCATTATGTCAGAGAGACAGAAGCACGCTGTGGGAACAGGACAAATCCTTGGATCGTGTCCAACAAACAGAGCGGGTTTCCACAGGGCTTCACAAAGATAGCACAAACATGCACACACAAGCAGACTCACACTTGCTCCTTAAGTTGTTTTTTTAAGCACTTGATTTAATCTGCAGCAGTCATTTTACTGGATTGAGCCAGAAGCAACATAAAACTGATGTAACATTAGTTAAAAGGCCCTGAAAAAAATATATTAATATATATGTTTCTTACTTTGAGTAAATGATGCAGAGAAATACTTAAAGTGATAATTTCAGTTATTTTTAAGATAGGTTGTATGAGACAGTATTTATTAGCTGCAGCAGAGTGGTTCAGTACCACTGACAATATACTTGTACATGTACACACACACCTGCTGTCGTTGCCCTCCATCTCCTCGTCTGAGCTCAAGTCAATAGTAAACATGTCCTCATCCTCCGAGAACTCTTCCCCGCTATCCTCTCGCCTCCCTCCACCTCCGCCTCCCTCTGGCCGTGCCTTCCTCCTCCTCTTCCTCCTCTTCTTGATCATCCCTCCATCACTTTGCTGTGGTCCCATGCTCTGGACAGGAAGTGAGCTGCAGGCAATGTCTACGTGATGTGATAGAGGGTAGCATGAAGCCATTTGCACATTTTCACAAATTCCGAAATTGATTTATTTATTTTGATTTTCTATTTTATTAGGGCCTACCATGGTGACGAGAACCCCCCCTGCCCAAATGGGACTCCATTAACTCCTCCCCTGCTGACATGATGGGCGATGTTGCCAGGTAGGCCGGAACTACTTCCTGTCAACGGAGGAATATGACTTAATCATTTGAGGTCACTCAGATAAAACAAAATCATGGTCATACCTACTCAATTAGCAATATGTGATCTCAAATATTAGAATTAACAAGATATAAAATATATATAATAAATAATATACATAAAATATATGCATATCTTAAACAACTACAAGAGTATTGCAGAGTAAAAACTGATGATGAGACACGTGGATCGAAATAATTTGGTGGGCATTTGGATTTGAGCTCAGATTTGCCTATCAGAGTCTCACTGCAGTGACTGTACCAGAAAGAGACAGACACGCAGAGAGGTCAGTAAGATAAAGAGATGATCCAAACAGGGCAGACTGACTCATGCTTCACAGAGCACGTGTCAAACCACAGTCCAACACAACCCAGAGGAAAAGTGCTCTGACTGTGCACAATGCCAGGTCACGGCTCATTTGCTCTGAGCTCCAGCCTTATGGGAAACCATCCCTGCCACAGTCAATTTGTTTAAACGTTTTTGGGTACCTCGGTCTCAATCTATGAAATATAACTGGTTCTCTTAAAGCTCATTTAAAGGTCTCTTAAATGTTATTCCTACACGTTTGACATACATTAATTCTGTTTTTAGATGGACTGTCTTCACTTGTGCAGCAGACCCACAATACAACGCACAACTACTGACTGCTAGTGTGATTAACATGACAACAGTTGTTGCTGTTTTTTTAAATTAATATCTGATGCACGATTTAGTTAATATTTCAACTGCAGTATCTATTTCCCAACACACAAGCTCTAACAAATCCTTCATTTTAACTTTACCCCCTGAGGGACAGAGAGAGAGAATAAAAGAGGATTAGGTCGGAGGTGCACAAAGGACTGGGCTTGACGCCAAATAATTCCCTAAAATGTTTTTGGTCTTTTTACATTCAGATGTTTGGTTATAACGGTTAAACCGGTAGACTACTGGGAAAAAAACACCTATGGAAGATAAATCATTTGTCTATCCTCTGCCAGCAGCTTTGTGTTCTGTTTGTCCTGGCCCTGTATCTGTTTGTCTGTCTGATGTCTGTGTGGACTATTTACAAATCAGTGACAGACAGTTACTGAGAGCAGCCTGTGTGCAAGCGACTGCACAGGAGGTGAATCTGGAAGAGCTATAAATAGCCCTTGGTGGTTTTCCACTGTGTGGGAGGGAAAGTTATGTCAAGGAGAGGATTTGACACAAGACTCAAACAGCATAAAAGACATGGTCAAGCAGAATTGAATAACTTTCAGTGTATTTAAATGTATTCAAATTTAAAGCCTTTATTTCCCCCATTCATTAAGGACTGAGACATCATAATATTCTTTGCAGAACCCACTCTAGAGAGAGACTATAGCACCTATTGACTGTTTGAGAAGGTCTCCTAATCTGTGACAGAGACAGTAACAAATGAAAACCAAATAAAAACAATGTCATCCCTCAGATTAGGGATTAAATTTACTAGGATATTGATATATTACTCTTAATCCCTGAATGCTCACTTGTGCTCCTTGTTGCCTTCATATGCCTGCCCCCTCCAAAATCCCCCACTCTTCCTGCGAATCTTTGCTTATCACTTTTCAGAATCAGTTGCCAAAGTAAAAGATAATGTTTCCATGTCATATTATTTTCTGCTGTGTTTACCTTTGTGCTGCACATGCTGTACTTCCACATATGCTTTTTGTTGGTTCATTTCCAGGAAACTAAAGTCCTGCTGGGCCAACAGCATGCCACAAAAGGGACAGAAGCTCTTGTTCCTCGTTGTTGTTGTTGTCATCTTATATTTCCAACGGTAATCTTAAGTCTTTATCTACTGTTATACAAACAGTCTCAGATCAGCAGATGTTTTTGTGACTGTTTTCCACTCAAAACAGACAGATCTAATTTGTCCACAAGTCAATTGACTGATAAGGTCATCCGTCTTTCCCCTTGTGATCACATCATTTTATCTGAGATTACACACATACATCTTGGTTTCCTTTCTTTCTTCTCTTGCTGTCTCTTCCATCCATATACTTCCTCCCTGGTCTATATACGTTGTACGTGCACTTTCCTTGTTATTATTTGCTCATCTTGCTGCACTGTATTGCTTCAGTTTATGAGAAAACTGGGTGCCTCTTCTGGCTGCTGATGTTTTAGGGTATTTCTTGATGTGTTAGTTTGATTCCATGAAGTTATTGATTATTTCTACAGTTTCAGACAGCTACCGGGTTGTTTTAATGTGCAGTTTAAGATTTTCTTTATCATGAAATTTTTACAAGATTGTATTGGAGATATTATTCATGATTTACTTCAGAGTAATTCTGTTTTTGTGGCATATTTTGCATTATCTGTCTTATGTGCAGAGCAGTCTTGGAAAAATATTTTTTTTAAAATATTTGCCCTTCCAGCAGCCGTCTGGTAAAACATTGCATTTGAGAATGCAGAAGAGGAGGAGCAAATTTCTGTCTGAGCATGAAATCGAGCAATCAGTCATTTGAAATAACAACAACATGTATATGCGGATTAATCAGTAAGTGGTGAAACCAGTTTCCAGTCCACATCAAGCATTGCCTGTATTTCAGCTCAGGCTCTACAACCTTCATGTTGTGCGTGTTTACCGACTCAGAATAATGACTCTATCAATCATTACTCACCAGCGTGTTCTCCGTCTCTTTTACAAAGAAGGCCTCTCCATTCTCTCCCAGCTTCATGTGCAAACTCACTGGCTCTCCGTTGATCTCTATGTCCACCTACAGCCCAAACAAAGACACCTTTAACATTTTTCAAACCTCAGTAGAATCTGTAAAACCCTCTTCACCCAGTTACTTCAATTTTTTTTACAAGGATCCATCTTATGGAAGAAATACCATAAGCTTCTTCCAGCTCTGTTCATCAAACTTCTTCTCTGTCTAACCATATATACAGGTTAATCTCTTTTTGTTAACTGTTACTTTTAACAGAACAAGAGTCAAAATGTGGTGGAGAGAGGGAGGGAGCACTCCAATCTCACCACTTTCTCACGGGACCGCAGAACGCCCATCTTGCCAAAGCGGACGTGGAAGGGGGAGCACTGCAGGGAGCCATCAGGCTGCCGGACCACAATGACATCGATACATCCAGACAGTGTTGCAGGGTTGAGTCCTCTGTACAGCTCCTTGACCTGCACAAACACCTGGCCCGCCAACTGACCCACATAGTTCATGGTCTGTAACTGGAAATCAGACACGGACAAAGAAAAGGTATGAGACACTTTTTGTTCTTCTGTCCATTAAAGCAGGTTGTATTTAATTTCAGGCCCCACATATGTAGAGCGGCAGGCTCGATGACCTTTAATAGATCACAAGGCCAAATGAATACATGATTGATCCACTGAGACTAATCACTGCCCACACACGCCAGTCATTCTTGCAATCTCACATGCGAGGCAGAATGCAGAAAACTATACACAGCGACAGCTTTCACATCATTTTCTTTATCCTTGTGGTGTTTGCTGAGCGTGGGTTATGTTTGTGGGTGTGCATGAACATTCTGCTTTTCCCAAAAAAAATATGTTTTGAGGTTTCTTTTGTGTGTGCTGAAAACAAAAATAATGTTGTGAACACAAAAGTGCATTTATTTCTCTGCAACTCAAATACACTGCATCAGGGACTAAGATTAATTATGTGGTGCCGTGCCAGTCTTTCTGATCCACAGCCTTGAATGATCACGGTGTAGAATGCTAAACGTGGCCCTGGAGAGAGACACACACAGGGATGTGCATTCACTGGGCCACAAGATGGGCGATTGTTGATTTGGGGTGTAGACAGAGAGAGGGAGAGAAGAAAAAGCCAGAAAACACTTTAAACATCCATAGTCATTGCTTAAACTTTGTTTATAGGTAAGATGATATTTGTGCTTCCATACAAATACAGAGACAGAAATCATTTTCAAGCTCTGTCTGCACCTGGTTTCTATTTTACTGTGTATGAAACTATGTACCGGCATCTACCAGCTAATGGCCCCACAGCCATAATGCCTTATTTATGGGAGTAACCACAGGTATGAAATCAGTGACAGTGCTTGGTAAGCTATTGTGCAATGCAACCGATTCAGTCATGTGCCTGATCATGCCAGGCCTAGGAAGCTATTCAACAAACTATGTGCCAGTAGTTTTAGCTTCAAACAACCTTCAAACAACAGACAGAAAGAAAGAAAGGGGAAAGGACAACAAAGCTAAGAGTATACACATGCACACAAAGAATGTGATACACACTGTTTTGTATATACAGTTTAAGAGCACCCCTGAAATCTCAACCTGCCACCTGCTTATGTTGTCTCAGATACATCTTCTCTAGCTGACTAACACACAGACACACACACACACACACACACACACACACACATCATGACACCGTGCCCCCAGGACAGAGAGCCTAATATTTTGGCAGACCATGTAAAAACACTCTGAGGATGAGGATGATTTGTTAACATACATCAGTGGCTGTGAATCAAAGACTGCACCTTTAATCACACAGCATTATAGGTACTATACAGTATTTACACAAGCTTATACAGTGGTTAAGACATGCTCAGGCTTGCCCGAACCACAAGCCATGCTGCTGCAGGCCCAGGCTGCACTCAGCTCCTCTCTCCTCCTGTTGCTCTTTGCAGATATTTCTTCCTCTGGTGCTGCAGTCTGGGTCTGTGACTACAGACCACCCACTGCTCTAAATATATAATTAGTCTTGTTATTTATCACATTATTAGTACCACTGGTTTAATTACTAGTCTTATTATTGCTAATTTGTATTTGTTCTATAGTTCTTTGTCATAATGTCTTACCATCATTATTACTCTCATCGTGATTAGGATTCATTTTAATGTGGAGCCTCCATCGTGCTCTTTCCCCTTGCAGATGGCTGCCCACCATGAGCTGGGAACAGTTCAAGATTTCTACCTGTTCAGAGTAAGTTTTTCCTTACTATTGTCACCTTGCTTATGGGGATATGTTGCTCATCTTGGGTCTCTGTAAATAATATCACACTGTAAAACGTACTGCTCCATATGAAAGCTGCCCTGAGGTAACCTCTGTTATGATTTGGTGCTATATGAATAAAACTGATTTGACATAACTTGACACAAGAGCTGCATGAGACACTCATCAAAAGTTTGTGCTGACCACCTTGCTACCACACAACGCAACACACTAGAACACTGTTACTGAGGAAGTTGATACACTGTCGAGACTTAGTCTCATGGTACCGCCTCATAAATCACATCAAATTCTAATCGGGTTTGTCTATACCCAAATATCACATGCATATAGGCGAGAGTAGCTCAGTGAGGTCACAGAAACCTAAACTCCACTCACCATCTATCAGCTGGGTTATTATTTGAGTGAACTCGCCCTTGAATCTTTTGTGTGACTTATTGCTGGAGGACTGGGAGTGGGATTGTTTAACAGTGATTGTGTAATTGTTTGACCCCTGTGTCTCACTCTCCCTCCCTTATCTATTTAGTTTCTCTGTCAGGGACAAAAAAAACATATGCACATGGAGTCAGTCTTGGGCAGGCCACACACCTGATATCACTGTCAACATCGGCCACGTGCAGACAGATGGGACCACTCATTCACACACACACACACACACACACCCTGCCAAGGCCTTGCCCACTCTTCCGGGCCATCGTTGTTGAACAGCCAATCACAATGTTCCTTCATTACATAATAACCAATCACGAGACAACTTGTAAGGTTATTCAGTGTCATCCAGTGGACCTGCTCTGTAGTTTTACTTAAAAAAAATGACAAGATGTTAAAGGGACCTTGTCGAAATAAGCGCAGTCATTTCTGAGGCAAGTGAGCAACAACACAGAGTCGCCGAGCCAGAGCTATTTCAACAGTGTGTAACACAAAGACCCAGCACAGAGGTCTGTTTATTAATAGATAGTAAATATCAAACTTCTGTTTCACTCTCACTGCAGTCACAATGAGGCCACCAAATGTAAGCAGAGAGGTAGAAACGGGGGACAGAGAGGGATTTGCAGACAGATGATGGATGGCTGAAGGATTATCCAATTATATCAAATTAATGTGACAGGAGCAGCTGTCTGGCTGTCCAGCATTGCTGACTCTTACAAATAAATGGCAATAAAGACACATTTTCCATTGCTTTTTGATAAGGTTTATAATTTACACTATAGCGTGTTTTTATTTCGATATGACCTTCTTTAAAAATGCAATACAAGTGGACGAATTAACATTTTCTGTTGGACATGACACCATCTATGTGAAGCTAAAATAATAGAGGATAATGGTAAATAAGCCGCATCGATAACGTAATAGACCGTAGTATGGCCTAGGCGACATGTAAACATCTGCACACGGGGTGAGGCTCTGCAGTCTGCACAGCTGCCTTCATTCAAACACCAACACCGTGTCATCACAGAGGCTTGTGTTCTTAAAATAAAAATAAGATATACGAATATTAACAATTTCTGACATGGCCCGACAGCAGGTCACGGTCGCAATTTATTTCTTTACTTACATTATTTATAGGCGTCGCTTCTCGCTCGGGAATCTTTCCGCCATTCACAATTTTTTCTCTCTCCACCAAACGTTCTGTGTGGTTTTAGTCCAGTTAAGCGTCAGTCATCAATTTGCATTTTGTCGTTCACACATCGACTCGTTACGCTTTTACTAACAATCCGATCGAAGGGCTTGCCTCGCTATTTAAACCGCAGTTGAAACGTTCCTCCCACCGCCCGCACCGCCACCACCACGGGACTGCACACACAGCGCGACCCGGTTGGCTGAACCGGCGTTGACGTCACACAATGTTGACAGAAAATTTCCCTCTAAAAATCGCCTGTACCATGTCTATGCCTCGGTTTAATTCGGATTTCTTTTCTATTAATGTAACTGAAGGCACTGACTTATTGAGTCGCTACTTTTATTTAGGATTCTTTATAATTTACAAATACTTTTAAATCAAAACAGACCTGCTTGGGTTGCCATGTTGGGACAAGTGTTTATCTTCTTCCACCATAACACCTGCTTTGTCTTTAGAGCATTAATTTAAATTAACAGATAAAACCTTCTCATTGACCAGTTGACCTCTAACTTTCTGGAAAAGGGTTGCAGAGCATCTGGACCAAAATGTATGTTTGGACAAACTATTAACAGTTTGGTACAACTGCAAAGTTAAAACAGGGTCACATGTCATATAATAAATCATAGGCAGGGAGAGTATAACAGGTCACTTGATTGAATTAATAACATTTTAAGGGGCATCATAAATTTACCACTGCCTTGTTTTATTTGTTAAATCCTCCAACTTCGCTTACTTTAACTAGATTGAAATTCCGTTCTCTGTTGGATCTAATTTTACAACATGTGATGACACCAGACTACAAACGCTGAATTCTATATAATTGCAGTCTACATAAGACAAATATAACATCTAGATGGGCTAATCTAAAAACCATACACACAATAATTTCTGCCTGTGTCTGACTGAGAGAGTAGCAGCCGTAAACAAGATCTGGTTTGTATTCTTAGGAAATACAAGTCTAGTATGTGGGGCAGAGATAAGAATAGTAGTGACATTCAGAAGACTCAAAGGCATCTGTATTTGTGCAATGTACTGACTGTGTCTCAGTTGTCAAAATGTAAATATACCCACATGCCCTGACACATTAAACCCCAATGTGTTGGACTTTCAGTTGATTTTCAAATGGTGAGCTTTGCTATAGCAAGACTGTAAAGGCTGACATGGATTGAAACAACATTGAGCTTCAAAGTTTTCATGTGTAAGGCTTACCATCTTCAAATCCCAATCCTATTTGTCTATTCTATCAATGTAAAATAATTTCATCATCATTTATTATGCTCACAGTCATACTGAATGGCTCTTGCCATGTGTAAGGGAACAGTTCATCATGTAAGAATTTATACAGCCAGTTAATCAAGAGGAGACAGCTCTGTCTGAAGATACAGATATGTAATCTGTTTTGTCAGATCATTTGTGCAGAAAAGAAAAGGGTCATCAGGCAACGAGCTAACCCAAATGGTTTAAATGGGATCAATCTTCCCATTTAAATCTCTGCAAGAAAGCTCAAAATTGCACGCGATTTGACATATCTTAACTACTCATAGTACTGAAAGAAATAAAAATTGTAATGCACGTATATAACCTAAGACATGTATGTGTTTTTTCCCAGTTCACTCAACCAGTAGTGTAATTCCTTACTTTACTGACAGGTTAGAAGCCTGACAACAGGCAAGCAACAAGTGTCTCCTTCACTGCCTTGCTGTACAATGTGTAGACTACTCCTGGTATGCATGTACATGCTCTTTGGGGAAATAGGAGACTGGTGACCTGACAGATACGGGCACAAAGTCAACTAAACAACATGCAGCAGAATCAGATTTTAACCGCAGATTGAACCCGAACACGTAGATATCAACTAATGGTATCATCTATCTATCTATCTATCTATCTATCTATCTATCTATCTATCTATCTTTGCCCAGACATACATACATCTGCTTAAATAAACATGAAAATACAAGCATAGATGTAATAGTTATGATGCTGCAAGACAAGACAGTCTGTCATCTTTTTTAAAACATTGAAATATTGTGTTCTATTTTAGATATTCTTAGCAGTCCAAACATTTACGTTACAATTAAAAATAATTAAAAGTTAAAGCTACTATTTCCAACAGACATATCCCTAATAGTTATAACATGTTCCTGACTTGACTGACTGAAATCACATTATAGTAAGGTTATGTAAGGGGCTATTCCCTGACTTGGGTTTGTTGTTGTTCAGTGATTCTAAGAACCAGCCCCCCAGTTACACTCACATCCAACTGCTCCTGTTTGTTATCCAGGAGAATGGTATTAAAACATCAACACACATGCACACAGACACACACAGTGCACAATAACTTTCTCAACATGTGAGCACTGAAAGAGTAGAGCAAAGAATCAGGGCCGAGAGAGAATATATTTTGTGTGTGTCAACAGTAGGCAGCCAGAGTTAGAACAAGGAAACACGTGTGGGGATTTCTAAGAACTGACTCATTCATCAGGGAGCAACAAGTGGCCAACTAGAGGGGGAGAGGGAGAGGGGAGGTGCAAGAGAGAAAGAGAGAGAGATGGAGAGAAAATATGGAGATCGGAGAGTAGGCTTGAGAGAGAGAGAATGTGAACAATGTTAATTTTTCTGTGGATGTATAACTCGTTTGTTTACTTCAGTGTGCATGTTGTACTTACTTTAGTTTGTGTTCATTTTATCCTTCCTTAAATTTGATGTACCATTTTTAAAACATGCTTCATATTTCTGGATAATATAAAATGATTTATTAAAAGACATATATTCAGTGTACTGCACTAATCACCTTCCTGGGTTGGAGCTTAAGTAATATTTAACGTGTCAAATTGGCTCCATGTCTGTGGATTAAACAGAGGCATATTTACATGTGAACAATGACAGTTTCCATCATTACAGAACACGTGTGGCAATGTGCTTTGTCAGTTCATGTGGTTGTGTGAATATTTGCTCTCTGCATGCATGAACTGTGTAAGCATGTAGTACATTGTAGCATGCCTCTCTGTTTACTGTGTGTGTGTGTGTGTGCTGGCTGATATTTTCTCTGCAGCTATAGCCCTGCAGTGTTACCTCACGGCTGACACGTGAGAGAGAGAGAGGGTGGGGAAGGAGGAAGGTGGTTTGCTGAGAGTGGGGTAGCCGGATCTATCACAGGAACTCTCCCTCTCTCAAGAGAATCAAGAATGCTTTCATTTCATCACTGTGGAGAGAGGGGTGTTTTTGGGGGTTGGGCTGTGTGAGCCAATCAGAAGACTGTCTGAGCCACACATAACAAATGAACTATTGAACCCGCCCTCTACTTGGAGTCCTAGCAGACAAGTTCTGTGGCTTTAGAAAAATCTGAGGAGTTTGGTTTCCAGGTCCAGACGTGGTTGGTTAAAGCTCTCCCTTACCAATGCCACCAATCCTCCTGTGACCTAAACAACAATGTCTGACATATGCTGGTACAAATATTTGCCTCAGGATTAAATACTAGTAGAGCAAAAAGGGTCGTCTTTGATTTAGTACTACAGATTGATCCTTACGTATCTTCTTTTTTGTTTGCCTTGTGTTCACATCCTGCTTAGTGAAAAATGCATGCTGTTAATGTGATCTCAAAAATCTTCTTACATAATGTGGAATAGTTATTTGATTCCAAGGTTAAAAGAAATGATGCATCTTTTTTGGCTATACAATGAGGCTGTCATGAAGTTTTATTGTAAATTTCCCTTGCATTCAACCAGAGGCTGTGAACAATATGGTTTTCCAAATTGAACTGTGTTCATGCATCATTTTAATCAGAGCATGAAAGACATAATGTCTTCTTAGACTGACAATGACTTCTGTTTTTGATCCTAACAATTATATTAGAATTTTTCATTTGGTGTGATTTATTCACTAAACTTGAGGATATTTTTCATTTTTCATTTTGTCTCTTAATGGATTACATTTAGAAAAATTTGACATACAAAAATCATCTAAAACTATCTGTACTACTGGAACAAATACAGTTACACATCTTGACAGAAAACAGTTAACTTCTGTTAAATATTAATGTCAGGCCACTATATTCTAAGGGAAGAGCAGGAAATGTGGAGATACTGTCTGAGCCCACAGAGCCACTCACAGGCCCCCATGCACGTTGGGACGATTATGTAATAGCTTCACTAACTGTGTTGTAATGTGCCTCTATAAGTACCTGAATGGGCTTGAGGTCATGCATGGAGATATGAGCCGCTGATCTGGCACATACCGCACGCATAGACGAAAGCACTGCAGAACTGGCTGTAAATTATATTGCTGTACAAAAGAAAGACACGAACAAAGGCACACACTTGATCTCACAAGTGCAAACACGCGAGCACACAACAAGCATGTTATCTGATCGCTGTGTTTTTAAGTACACTGTCCAGTTTTCTTGGAAGGCAACTATAGACGTTCTGACCTATCAGGTGGTCCCCTATCTTCATCGTCACACAGCTACATAATGAAGCTTCATGTCAGAGAAAATTCTCAGCGGAAGTTTTGTTTCATTTCATTCAATTATTTCCTTGAAACTGAAGTATATTTTATTCTACATTTAGTAGAAAGAACTAGGAATAATAATGTCTATAGCAAAACATGGATTGGTAAGAACTTGAAAGCATCGCCTGCCATTAAACATTTAACATTTTATTCTATCCATTGATCCATTGAAATATCTTCTACTCACTTTAATACAAATTCACAGAAAAAGGCAAAGTTCTGCACAATGACATACTGTATATTATTATTATTATTATTTACCCAGGACCAGGTTTCACTGCCGCTGTCATCCTCACTGTGGCTGATGAAGACTGCTTGCTCTTGCTCTTCCATGTGGGTCATGGCTCCATGTCTCACAATTCAAAGTCCTGAACTGCTGCACAAACGCTACAGTGAAATATGTCGACAACAGCCTCAGGAGATGTCAGGATATCTGAATCCTTGTGAGGGGTCCAAGCAGAAAGCTGGAAAAAGGAGCAGGTCAGTCCTCTCAGATGTTTGAAGTGTAAAAATTTTTTGTGTATTGGTTGACTCTTTCCAGGTCAGCTTTCGAGAAAATCTTTATTGTCTTTGCCTAACACGGGCCGAAAATACTTCTGGATGGATGCGGAGTGCTGTTTCTGGAGGTCCTGCTCTACTAATTCAGATTAAATCTCTTCAAGATGTTGCAGCAACTCGACTGGATGGTTCTGATTCTGGTAAGTCTGTTTGAGTGAGCGACTGGTGCTTGTTTGCCATGCAGCGAGTGTTTTGGACTAAATTTATCAACTAGTGAGTTCTGGGAACGGGGTACTTGGAGGAAATGTGAGAGGATCCAGAGCTGCTGGACTCTACTTCTGCTTCAGGTGCCCATCCGACTCCAGGCCCACACACTCTGCACACACACACACACACACACACACACACACCAGTAATCATATACTGTACATACATTGTGGATTTGTGCCAAGTGATCATGTATGACAGCAGCATTATAAATAACACATCAGCGGTGTTTTCCTGGTGGTGTTTTCTGTCTAAATACTCAACACCACACAAGGGCAGAGGGAGCATCTGAGGGCATGTCATATGACTATGTATGTCCAATCCTGTGGTACTGAGAACCTGAAAATGTGTTCTCTTTAAAATGAATGAGTTACACGATAGGGATTTGCTTTTTGTCCTTGTTTTTGTCCCCGATACATGCATGAACAGAGTAAGTACATGAGTAATACCTGGATGGCATTAACACACACACACAAATCAAAGCTACCATATGAGGACAGAGCATCTGAGGGCCGCAGCAGGGCCTGGTGTCAATTCACAGCCATTGAGACTTTGAAGGCTCAGTATCCACTTTACAGTCTCAAATGTCTCCTGAACATTCAGGCACTGCAGCCTCAGCTCTGCCAGACAGTGAACAATATCCTTTTGTGCCCTGAAGACTGTTTCAGTCAGGCTGCCATTCTGTTTTATGTAACGTTTATGTCTTAAAGACATAAACACACATACTATAATTCCAAATTAGAAGGGCAATGATACTGATATAACTCATCAAAGCAGCCACACATGATTTTTTTTAAAAATAGGTGCACACATCACCTTTATTTCTGCCCTGTTCTTTAAGTGACACACTGTAGCCTTTAGGCTGCTAACCTACAAGTCTGGGATATTTTCACCATTCACGTTTAGGTTTAATTTCTGTTCAGTTCTTTGTTTGAAAGAGACATATAAACAGAAGAAATTTAAAACGTCTGTACATTTATACAATTAAAGGTGTAAAAAAACTGTACATTGTGAAATGCTGCCAGTACACAGTGGATATGTGTACATGTACAAATAAAATCATCATACAGTCGAAGGGAGCATATAACATAAAAAATGTTCTACATCAAAACAGAGAATCACCTCCTCAGTTATTTTTCTTGTACACGCTCAGTATAAGTACTTTTTCTTAGATAATACAAATCAGACAAAATATGTTCAAAGTATTTCTTATGTAAAACATACAAGAAAAACAAAACTCATAAAAATTGCCCTGGCAAAAATGTCTGTTGCCAAAAATTGGCTACCATTGCACACAAGCGAGTGTGTCTAACAATGAAAGGCTTCTTGTGGTGTGTGCACAAGGACGTTTGCAGAACATTGGGGTATTACAACAACAACTAAAAAAAATCCCCACACAACTACATATTTAGACAATGGGCATTTCTTATTTACACATTTTCATAGATTGATGACTCTTACAAGGTGAATGTATCTGTCTTGATGTTGATCTAGAACTGGACCTCATCTGCAAATCCTACTTTTGTGTGTAAGCATGTGTGTGTGCAGTGATTCTTCATGGTCAAGGTTTCATACTCCCTCCACAATGTTTTTACATGTTAGTAGACGAAGGCTGCAGTACATCCCTTCTCTTTGGCAATTAAAGTGGTTTCAAACCTGACTGTAACACATGTTCCAGTCATATATGTTTTCCAGTCAAGAAAAAGAGCGGCCGGTCCTCTTTGGCGTTGGCAGTCTGGAATTCGTCGCTGAGCCTGAACCTCCACTCCTCCTCGAGCTCCAGCCTGCCCACCGTCTGCCTCAACGAGCTACGATCTGCACCGATGACACACAGAGTCGCACCTACAGGGAGGCAGGCAGGAGGGAGAGGGACAGGGACAGAGACTTCAACTATGAGATGGAAATCACATCGACTTTAGGAGGCAGTCGTTACCAAAAACAAATTTTTAATTCTTGTCCTAAGGATCATGAATCTGGATTCTTCAGTTAACTTTCCTCTCCACTACCTCAAGAAGAGCCTATTAAAGAGTCTCCTGTTCTTTGTTTTGTGCCATAATAGAGTTTTCCTTTGTGCTGTAAAGCAACTGACTGACTTAGTCTTGGCGATGTCTATTAATAATTATGCCGCTGAGTCAAAATGAGTTTGGAACTGCTTTATTTTTCTCCTGCATTTTTTGACTTTCTTTACTAGACAGTAGAGATACAGACAGGATATTTGTGGAGAGACAGGGGTGTGATGTGCAACAAAAGTCTGTGGCCAGAATTCATCAAAGTGGCAGTTATGCGATGCATCTTGACCTCTCATCCACAGGACACCATTGTCCTGAGTTTTTTTTTTTTTTTTTGCTTAAGCGCTACATGTGGCACTTTTAAGCATTGTGAATGATGTGTAAGATCTCATGTACAGCCTACTCAGGACAGTACATGTAATCGCCTAATCTTGTAATCTGCCCTTATACCTTTGAGGAAGGTGAACTTCTTGAGGAACCCAGCAGTCACAAAGGAATCGGCAAAACAGAGGAAAAGGCCGCTGAACAGCAGCCCCGTAGTACTGATGTTGATAGAGTGAGGTCGGGAACTCACAAAGCACACCGTCACCTGCCACAAACAAAGAGGCTGTGAGTGTCATTCTCTTTTTGTTAATATCAAGGTGTTTGTCTGTTTACCATGCTGCATGCATGAATGTGTGTGTGTGTGTGTGTGTGTGCTTTGTACCTCAGGCCCCAGGTTGAGGTAACAGTCCACAGACAGCACAGGGTGTGTGTAGTTCTTGGTGCTGAGAGGAAACAGCTTCTGGCTGGTGTGTTGGAGGTATTTCTCCAGGAGGAGCTGAGCTGGTGTAGCCAAGAAAAGGTGCTTGCTGTCTGGGGCACAGACGTACTGCGAGGGCCCCACTGAGGTAGGAACATCTGTCATCTGAAGAAATAACAAATTTCTGTTTAATAACATGGGTAACATGGTTATTGATGGATAAACCATGATATAATGAGTTTGTATTAAACATTTAGGACTGTATGGTAATGTTTCCTTCAACAGCTACCTTTGTCTTGATGATGAACGTCCTGTATCCTCCTATGGCGATCTGCTTCTTCATGACGCTGAAGCTGTTAAACCTGCAGACGAGCAGTCCGGCGCTGTGTAGCCTCAGGGTGAAGTCCACGTCGTGACAGGTGAAGCGGTTCTGGTCGTACTGTATGTTCTGACTCCGGTCCACATTGAGGAGGAGGAAGTCATGAAGGTGACCTCTGGAGAAGGGCTCCCTCTGTCTGTTACCTGGTGAAACACACACAAATCATCACCGCACCAGTCAGTCATTTTACTCATAAGCCAGAAAAGCTTGTACCACTGCACTGTACCATTTTATTCCAAAAATATTTTGCATGTTTGTCATTGTAATTCATAAAGTAGCTAAACACTTAAATTTTGATGTACCATGTACAGTCCACTCCAAGAAGTACTATCATAGTGAAGCTCATGTGGTTACATTTAGAATTCAGTTTCTGTTCATTTTTATGGTATGATACAGACACTGTGGCCCCTGACCTGTGAGTCCACGGCTGCTCCACTTCCTGATCCCGCACAGGCCATAGTGGGCCAGGTCTGGACAGGCCTCCATGTGCTGTAAGATCTGCTTGAGTGACACAGCATGCTCCACTGGGCCACTGAAAACAACAACGAGCAACGAGCACACACGTTAATAACAACTCACAAAATGCTTAAACATTGCATAATGCATAAGAATGCATAATCATTATTAATAGAAATACAGAGTCTATATGTACTTGCGTGCGTCGAGGTCCACTGCATTCCACATAACACAGGTGTCATCAGCCAGGATGATGAAGGGCCACACATCACCTGCCGGGCCCCCTCCCTCCAACCGACGACTGCGCTCCAGTTCCAAGTTGTGATATGAAAGCTCCTTAATCAGGAAGTGAGCAGCACCTGCAAAACAACCGTAATCTGTTTTCCAAGTGGCGGGCCATGAAATCAGCAGCGTTTTAAGGTAATTCTATCATGTGTTAGTGAGATCCACACCATTCAATGGCAGCAGTAACATACCTATTCCAGCTCCATTGAAGACAGTGGGCAGCACCAGCATGATGTGGTTGGGCCAGTACTTTTTATAGACTGCCATTTCATACTCTTTGACCACAAGAATATGCAGATGTGAGGCCCCATCCATAGCATGGTACAGGTTGAACAGGCCATGCTCATGACGACCAGTGGTTGGAGTGAAGATTGGACTCTTGATGCAGTCTGGGCTCTGAAAAAGTGAACAAAATGTAAGTAAAATACAACACTTACATACTATGTCTCCACACAGGGTTAAGAAAATTGAAGCCTGATTTGTCTTTGTCTGTGGGACAGAGCAGCTGTTTCAAAATGGGGTCTGAGGACATCCAAGGGATTTATCATGACATATGAGTCTATGAGTGTATGCCAGAGGAAAGACAATATGATATGATCAGAAATGTTCTGGCTGTTTTGATTAAAGATTGTATCGTGCTACGTTAAATCATTTCAAGCAATATCTCCTCAGATAGGAATCTCCCGTGTACTTTTTTAATAAAAATAAATAGGAACCATTCGGTTTCAGTAATCCACCCCCCAGGACAATTTGAGCCATAGATTAGCCTTTAGCACCACCTTGTGGAAGAACCACAGCTCTAAACAAGGCACATCACTGCTTTAAGGCAATTAAAGTATTTGTGTCTGTTTCCAGTTTGGTTTAAATGAAACAAAGTTACTCTGAAACAGGAAATTAATATCTCCCGAAGATCTCAGGTTGACATTTTACTTGAAATGAATTGAATTGAACTGAATCCTTGAGACTGATGACTGGTGATTTGATTATCTTGTTGACTACAAAAAACTCCCAGTGCAGCCATACAGCGGAAGATGCATTTCAATGTGACAGAAAAAAATTAAAACCTTGCCACACAAATTTTTTTTAAAAACATAATTCAAATTTCTTGTATTATTCCTGTAACTGTTGGTTAGAGTGAGAGGGCCTGAAGGCTCTGACCCTTACCATCACTACCAGTTGCAGTGTTGATTTGGGAAAATTCAAACTTATTCTACTGGGGCTTTTTTGGCAACTGGATATCAGCATCAGGGAAAGTACCTGAAGTGCCTGAAAAATGGAAATGCTAATAACTGAGATTCAATGGTTCAAGTTTCACTGACTTACCCAATCAGAAGTGAGCGGCAGCCGCATGCTCTCCAGCTGGCCTCCTGGTTGGCTGAAGCTGAAGTAGTGCTCTTTAGACTTTGGGATGATGAAGTAGAGCTGGATCTCTTCCCCAAGCAGCAGATGGGTGAATGTGAAGGCATGCAGTGTTGACTCATACATCTGAGTTATGATAAGAGGGAGCGGTCATGTTTACATTTCAAAAGCAGGTTGACTGTCATTTATCAGACTGTGTTTGTATGTGTTATGCTGACCTGGTATCTGGGGTTGAAGCCCAAGTACTGATGACACTGTTCACAATGATGATAGGTATTGTAGGCCGCGTATTTAGACAGCTTGATCCTAGATGTCCGCCGACGTAGGTACACATCCTCCTGACGCACAGGGTTTCCTTGGGAAGACACCAGAGGTTAAGGACAGATACGGACTATAACACAATATTCAGGTAATATTTTGGGAAACACATTTAGAGAAGATAAATGCACTTTGAATATAGTTGTGGTTGTGTGATTGACTTGTGTGCCAGTGTGTTTTTTGGACTCGGCTTACCTTCAGCATTGGGTCTATATCCAGGGCAATATACAGTGCTGATATCATCATATTTGGGGTCATGGATGGTGTAGTTAAAGGGCATGGTCCTCATAATGTCTGGGTTGGGCCAGGGAGCATTGGCTGGGTGGTACTGCACCCCCTCTGCCTGGGCACCTAAATACACAACACAGTTGTTACATCCACTGACTTTTTGCCTCTTGTGCAAGAGAGCTCTCCCTGTCTTGTTGCAGGTTCTGTCACGCCCTCCCTGGTGCATGATGACTAAACCCTAAATATGATTATGTGATATTGAGCAGAACAGTGAAAAAATAAGAATAGGGTTGGGGTAATAATATAGAACACAGAATGAATCGAGTCTGATCTAATTAATTTCCATGATGTGGGTAAGAAATGGTGCATGTATACTGACTGTAGTTGATGTCTTCTTCATCATAGATATCCACCTCCATCAGCCTTATCAGCATCCGAGACAGAATACCCAGGAAGTGCAGGTAAGCTCCTGTCTTTCCCACCTGACCGCCAGAGGGGAAAGGAATGTAAATCTGCAGTATAACGAGAGCAAGAAAGAAAGAAAGACAGAAAATACCTGTGGAGGTCCACTGAGCAGCAGCCTGCGAGGGTGGAAGTTATCACTTCGCCCTTCAGTGCGATTGCTGCTGTCCATGTGGTAGGAGCGAGGGACCGTCCACTGGCGATAATACAGCGACTGCTCTGTGCATGTCATCATCTTACTCAGCAAGGGCCTGCAAACAAAAGACACTGTTCATAGTTGCATTTCTCTGTGTGACTTCATCGTGAAGTAGCATGAACCGTGAAATGCTGAACTTGAGATAGGTTTAATGAAGTCGCAGTGCTTCCATCTTACCTGAAGCTGCTTGCCCACGCGACAGACATGTGCGGCAGGAATGAGGTACATCGTGGAAGCCCGCTGCTGTCGCTGGCTGTGATAATGTCGTAGAGGGCACGAGGGAGGAGCACAGAAGGCGGGCGACTCACTCCCCGAGCCCACGAGCAGCTCAGGTGAGGAGAGGAAGCTCTGGGCGACAAGGAGCCAGAGGAGGTAGATTTGGAGTGTTGCCGGCGGGAGTGGGTAGGTGGAAGCGGCTGAGTTTGAGGATTGGGTGTTTGCATCTGGGAGAGGGACTGTTGCTGGGGAGGCGTTTGACTCTGAAGTTGGGAATTTGTTTGCGATAACGGCTGATTTTGACTCTGATTTTGGGGTTGTGGCTGCAGCTGGGAGATGGGTTGGACCTGGGGATAGCTTTGAGTTTGAGGTTGGTTTTGCTGGTGCGGTGTGGACTGAGGATATGGAAAAGACTGAGAAGAGGCCTGGGATTGAACCTGAGCCTGTGATTGTGAGGGAGATTGCAAGGTGTCCACGGCTCCTTTCTGGACATTTGGAGAGGTGGTGCTTTGAGCAGAGAAAGGATCTAAAGCTCCACTGTCGGGGCATGACTGAAGCTGTTGACTTGATGACAGAGGGGAGTCCCCTGGAAAATAGAGCATTGTAAGAAAAACGACAAATCAGCTGATATCTACCAAGAAATTGAACTTTTCATACATTTTAAAATCTCTAACACTTCATGACTTCATGTAGATCTCATCTCACCGTTTTCCTGTCCCTCCTCCTCCTCGTTGTCTGTGCTGCTGAGTTTTTCGGCGTCACTCTCCAGCAAGTCACTTCCTGGGCCGGGGTTGTGTGGGGGTCGCGACTCTGCCTTCACGAGATAAGCAGCGAGTCCCAGCTCTTGTTCGAGCGTGGTTCGCTGCAGGTAAGAGCAGCTTATCACCCGAAGGTCACAGTACTTCAGCGACCTGTGTGAAAGGATTCAGATGACATTTATTACAGCTTCTGTAGCTATAATAGTTGTAGAAGCTTGAGAATTGTTGATGTTGCCACACCTCAAATCTATTTTTGCTTATATCCCTTTGTGATGAAGGTTTTTAGGTCAAAAGATAAGAGAGCTCATTGCGTGTACCTTGGCAGTGATTCTCCCAGTGGCTCAGCCCCTGACAGGATCAGGATGCAGGGAAGGGCCTCCAGCTCCAGGTAGGTACGAGGAACCCAGTCAGAATCCTGGATCTTCAGCCATGTCTGTGTGACACACACAAACACAAACACGGAAAGTCGGTCGGTGCCTTTTATTTCTAAGAATCTAGTAGCAGTAGTATTTTCATACACTGGTTTCCTACCTTGATCTGATCAGTGAAGGTCTGTCCAATATTCAGAGCTTGGCTGGGATTCCCAAGTATGATTTCAAAGCTCTCCTCCAGACCCAGCTGTCTCCTCACTCTGGACAGCCGTCGATGGGCCCATGCGGCCAGAGCCAGAGAGGGGATCCGCAGCAGGACCATGTGACCGTGGTGGGCGGGACACTGCTGGGCGGCAGTGAGAAGGGATTGTACAATCTCCAGGGTCTCCACAGATGTGTGTTTGTGGAGATTGTGGGAGCCGCCGATTCTGCTGGATGCAGCCATCAGGGCTACGCAGTAGTGCTGGATCAGGACTGTCGTACGGATCACAGCACTGTGCAGCTTAGGGAACCTGGGAAAGAGGGAGAGATATTAAAGGGCTTTTTTATTTGTTTATTATTTATTCATAAACGTGCAAGCAATGTAAACTTGTTTGTGCAGATTAAGCATACGTATGAGACTGTGAGCTACCTCTCTTCCAGAGCAGATGCCATGCTTTCAAAGGAGGCATCATAACGCATCAAAGGCAGGCTGCTCCCCGAGCGAGTCGACTCTAAAAGCTCTGACACGCCAAAGTACCGCGTCCTCTCGTGATACAGGTCCACATCCTACAGACACACGGTACAGACACATGTTCAACTAAATTAAGTGCAAACTCTCAATCACTCATCAGATATGTTACACAGACTGCTGAATCTTACATTACTGAACGCAGAGGGCCAGTGGATCTCGTTGTAGGGGCTGATGCGGGTGTACTGTGTCTGGAGAGCGAAGGGGAAGGATGTGACGTGGAGAATTAGGATGTTCGGACTATCTCTGACCTGTTGGGAGTTTAACAGCTGGTCCACCAGACCCAAACCACTGTCTGAGCTGCAGTAGGATGCACTGAAAGACGGGAAGAGACAGAGATGTAATAAATAGGCTGGATTGCTTTGCCACTGCTCATTGTGTAGCTAGATTGTTGAGCTGGAACAGCAACAAAACAATAAAAAGTGAATGTGCTATTCATCCATATTTTGCTTTTTCTCTCAGACATACATGCTAATATCCCAGTGGGCGTGGTCATGGACCAGGATGTAGAGTGTGTAGGAGTTGCTGTGAGCTTCCTGAATGAGGCCATCAATTCGTGCCTGTGCGCTCTGGTCCATCTTGACCACATAATACTCAGCGTCCCGTTGAGACACACACTCCTGGTCTAAACCCCCGAGCTCCTGAAGAACACCTGTGGTGCACAAACAAAGAGAGAGAGAGGCAAGAGGTCGACATCAAAACACATCATGTTATAGGCAAATGCACTTTTTGAAATGCAAGCGGAATTCGAAAAGACGACTGTTGACGCACAAGGTTTTTGTGACTTACCGGAGCTCCAGAGGTGCAGCACAGTCTGTTGAAAAGTGACCTCAGAGGGCGGGACCAAGATGAGGAAGCTGACCCTGTCAAAGGAGCCAAGGTCCAGGTTCTGCGTGCTGGAGTCTGCTATCGCACAAACATGGGACAGCAGCTTTCTAGCCACTGCCAGCTGGATGGGCCGAACCTCACGCCACTCTATTGAGTATTCTACAAATACACAAACAGTTTCATGTCATACAAAGAGTACATTCTTCTTATTATTACTATCATCATCTGGCTTTCGACTGGGAACTTCTAAAGGCCAAAGGAGGAATGGAAATACCTGCACATGTCATCTCAGTTTCCATGTTCAAGTGTAAATCAAACTGATGATGTAACTGATGTAACCTGGACATGACATATGCCTAAAGAGATCTTTTTGAAGCACTATTTGCAAATGCATTTTGGCACCGATGTAAGGCCATACACTTACATTTCTGTACTATGCACATCTTACCTGAACAGGTGTCTTTGGGACTCGATGCTGTCTCTTTCGGACCGGGCGAGTCTTTCGAACCCTGTGTGAGTGAATCTTTTGGACTGTGGGTGTTTTTGAGACCTCTGTCTTCGGCCGATTCCTGACTGCTGGGCAGAGGGGATGGCTGGTTGCTGTCCAGGATGGCACTATCCAGGAGGGAATCCATATCACCATCTGAGAAACAGAAAGCCACACGAAATGCTGGTGAATTGCGACTAAAACGCACTGAATATCGTGCTGCACATACAAATGAGCATGTAAATCAACAGGAAGACGGCCAGTAACACCTTGTCCGAGTGAATTGCAGAAGTGGATGAGTTCCTGGGCAACACCAGTGGAGAGCTGGTGGTTGATTTCTTTCAGGCCCTCATTGGGCGAATACATACTCTCTGCCAAGGCACGACATTGATGTTTGCCTGCAGCAAACACAAAAATATGATGGATGAAATCTGCTGCATTGTTTCTGTTTTTCTCAAGACTTCACTATTTCCACGTATGCATGTAGAAACACAGCTCTCACCCGTGACTACCACACAAGACTGTGTTTCCTGTCCCGATCCAGTGACAATAATGACCACATAGTTGGTGTTTTCAAGCCGTCCTTCCATTAACCTGCTGAACGTCTGCTGTAGGCCTTGAGCTAAAGACCTTATCCCCTCCCCTAACACTATCACGCCCTCTCCACAGGATGAAGCAGCCAGCTGGGCGAGCCAGGGAAGCTGGCTGGGGGTCAAAGGCTGTTGGCTCTGGGGAGGTAAACAGAGGTGCTGGGGGAGGCCAGGAAGCGTGGAGGGTGTCTGGAGACAAAGTAAAAGAAGTTTGCTCATTTATTTAATCTTGTTCTGTCTTGTTATTATATGTGCTAATACGCTTCATTTAAGTAGAAACAGACTGATGGTTTCTGTGGTAAATAGTGAAACTAAAGTCTGAAGTCTGAAGCTAAATACAGGGATGAATATCTGTTAATGCTTCCTTATCTGCATTTTTACATTTTCCTTCTTTCTCAAACTCAGTATTTGACAAAAGGAGCTCTCAGATGCCCAGTCTCACCTCGATGCCATAGTGCCTCCCTTGGGTGGCCGGTGCTTGAGGCTGCTGGTACTGTCTGATCTCACTGAGGTGAGACTCCCTCCATGACCTCATGAATATCTGCTCCAAGTCCTCAATCAGTGGCACCTGGTCAGGACCTTGGGAAAGAAATAGTTCACATTTTATATTAAAGATTCAACATTGTATTACTGGAACGGGTTTTTAGGACTAAAAAGGCTGGAGCCATCAGACTTTGACTGACCACTTTGACTGGGTGATGAACAATATGAAGCCGACATTGTTAAAGAAACTATAATTTTAAAATAAAATAACACCTCAGCTTATCCCTAAAGTCACTCACATAGATATTCATTTACTGACCGTATGCCTCCCAGTGGCCATTATTAGGCACAGCAATGTTATCATGAAGAATAAATCACTTGCCTCCTCTCTGCAGTCCGACTTAAATGTGTGTGCAGGGTTTTAAACTTACCAAGCTGAACCAGGTAGTAAACTGTTAGCAGAATCTGCATCTCAGTGGATAGCGGCTGAATGGGTGATGGCCCATAGTGCTGGTAGACTCTGGGGAGCGTCTGGGAGCTCAGGTAACAGCTCTGCAGCAGAGAACTGACGAGCACTTCGCTGACATTGCCAATCAGTTGAGGGAGTGGCCCATGACCTGTGTCAATGAGAGGTAGACAGATAAAGCACATGAACATATGGTGGTGACTGAGGATACAAATCACACATCCTCTTCTCAGTCATTAAGCCCGTCACTTGCTGATTTTATGATAAGTAAAGTATATATATAAGTATTTTATCATATCCTATCCTACATTTTATTTTTGCTTTTCACAGTTTGTTTCAGTAACTGGACAAAAGTGTTAGACTGCAACAAAGCCAGAAAGAGACCAGTTGTCTAACATCCTCGGTGGGAAAATGTGTCTCTATTCCCAAGAGAGAAAGGAATAATAGTAAAGATGGGAAAGGATGGTTTGAAAAAACAACCATGTAATTATTTTTGTCACTGCACCTGTAAAGACAGGAAATGACAATTTGGGTTAGTGAAGACCTGTTAAGTGACAAACAGACAGTAAAAACAGAGAGAAGAAACTGATGAACGTACATATACAAGGTATAGGAAGTGGTTAAGTCCTAGAAGATGGAGTAGGAACGTGGATGAGTTGACAGGCGACACAAAGGGGTGAAAAGGCTGGAGGGGATGAGGGGAGGGCAGAGAGGCTGAGAAACAGCCCTGGGCGTTGGCTGACCTCTAACCTGTGAGGAGAGGCAAGCTAAAGTGGCCATCTGTTGGTGATTGCTGAAAACCTCACCTGTTCACTTCCAGTTCTGACAGCTGGGTGGAAAATGATCACTGCACACAAACCAGTCAGTAACGACTCTGACTGAGTGGTTGGTTGTCTCATGGGTACATGTAATTGTTTGCAACTTAACAGCAGCCACAGTCTAGCACTGCATGCACTGCACTGATGGAGCGATGCTGTAGTCTTTTGTGCATGTCTGATGTCCGGAAAAGCATAGAAAAAGTGCCTTTTATCATTCTAAAACACACAGAATTTGTTGCATCACCTTTGAAGACGACAGGTTGCAGTCTGCAGGTGTGTAAGAGCTGATCGGGCACGGTTACAGACAGCCCTGGGGGAGAGAGGGGGTTGAGGACCCCTGTGATGAACTCAGCGAGGCAGTCGTCTCTGGATATAGTGGGTAAAGGAGCACAGAAATACACTGACATTTATACATGTACACATATCATGCAGCACACACTGATATTGATGACACATTTAGCATTAAATATATATTTGCTACCACATCATTCTCTGATATGCTTCTCCCTTTATCATTTACTTCCATATATGTATCCTCTCCTGTTTTTACCTGATCTGGATCCGTTTGTAACAGCAGAGGACACGATTAATGTCGATATGGCGGATGAAGATGTTGGTGTTTTCAAAGTGCTCTCTGGCAGACTGTTGGCAGATGACTCAGGCGACCAGCCCTTGTGCCTCTTTTTTGGTGGTCCAGCATTTGTATGTGGCCCTGGAGCAAAAAAGAATATTACATAATGAATTAACTATGAAACCTTTTATTTTTTCTCTGTTAATGAAGCTTCCTGTCAAAGTATTTTTTCTCCCACTTTGTAAAATATAACTGAAATTTCATTCCATTTTCACCTAAAAAAGAAAAGTGTTGTATTTTTCTGCAACTCAGTTTGCTTTGGTACACTGATCTAGCAAGGAATAATTCCCTGGTTAGCAGAAGGGTTAGTCCCTTTATAATTCTAATGTCCAACAAATCAACATGCATGTTAGGATGGACTTGTGTTGATACAGTCAGGGAAAACAGCTGTATTTTATTCATATATTAACCTGCCTCTTCCTCTTCCTCTCAACTTTCTGGTAAAATGCAGTAATGGGGAGACACATAAAAGGTTCACTTGTTAAAAGGGCCATGAAAAAAAATAACATTGACAGGAAGGAAGCTTTTCATTCAGCGAGAAAGCAGGAAAGAAGACTGAGACAGAGAGGGAATTTTACAACCCCGGTTTATAGAGGTGACAGACTGAGGTGGAGGGAGGGAGAAAGACAGAAAGACAGACAGAAGAGAAAAGAAGGAGGGAGACGTTTAGTGCCCAAAGTGTTGGCAAATGAAAGAAGAGAAAACAAAGGACATCCCCCAACATACAATGCAGCTGGCTGGCTCCCGAATAACAGGGATGTCTTAACACACACACACACACACACACACACACACACTGGCTGTTTGAGCTGCTGGTAGTAGGAACTCTCCCTTTCAGAGGTGTGAAGAAACTCAGGGAGGGGTTTAATGACAGATAACAGATACAAACTGACCAATTTACACACAAGAAGCAGGAAAAGAGTGAGACACTAGATCAAAGTAGAAAACTGGACAATCATGCAACATTTAGAAGCTACAACAGTCTGTTGACCTTAAAGTTAAGAAGTTAACATTAAGTAACCTATTTTGTGATATTCAATACTGTCATACTGTTAGGGTTTGTGAAAGAGATCTTATGTCCTTGCATAAGTAATAATGAGAAAAATCTCTAACCTGTTTTTTATGTGAAAATGACAACAGATGTAAAATTATAACACACAACAATGTTTCTGTTGGGTTTAAAACATGAGTCATATTTTGTGTGGGAATAAACCCAGCGAATGGTGAGCGACGTACTCACAGCTAAAGAAATCTCTTCAAGTAAGCTGGCGTGTTTACATATCTTTCTTGATGTTGAATGGATTATGGAGCCATAGTCACCAGAGTGCACATACAATACCTGTCACTGAGGGTCTCCCGGGCCCCGACTGATTTAAGGGAGGCTGTGTGATGGAGGGAACAGTGTGGCTGCCATTTGTCAGTGAGTGGGGAACATCAGCTGTTTGTGGCACGCCCACAGGGTCAACATGTGATCCCACTGTATGCAGAGAGAGACAAAACTTATCATTAATTACTGTGACTTTTCACACACATATCTGTGTTAATGACTTGCACATTCTGTTACTGCAAGTTTTGGTGAAACACAGGGGGGTGGGGGGTGTCAACAGTCTTTATGCTGCTGGTAGACGAGATGCTGTAGTCTGTTTGAAACCATGACGTACTTATTTGTGCATGAAAACAAAAGCATGAGCTACATGAACAATATGATCACCTTGGGTTCGATCGAAGCGTGTCAACATTTATGTGTGTTTTCTGCTACCTGTGTAGTTGCCAGGTGTGTGTGAGGCCAGGCTTGGTGGCTGTTCATCAGATGTCACGTGGGCCTCGGAGAGGATGGACCCCATCTGTCTCATCCTGCCGTCTGAAACACACACAGACGCACAAAGTAAGACTCTTGATATTCAATAAGATGGAAGCTTGTCTTTGCAGTAAGAAGGTAATCATAATAATCTGTTTGCTGTGCGTGTGTCTGTATGCATGTGTGGGTCTGTCTGGGCATACGTATGTGAGAGCTCTGGAGTAATAACAGAAATCATTCCAATCAGCAAACCTGCAGTAACTGGTTAACTTTGAGCTGTGAAGCCTGGGACCCAGTCAGATTTGAATCATGGTCTGATCTAAAAAGACCTGTTCCGCAAAGGTAACCGCATAACTCACTAATCCTGTTTCTTTAAAATAAACTCTGGGGCTGGACTATACACACTTTACAATCCTCTACACACTGGTGTGGTATAAGTAAATCAGAAGCAGCAGAGAAACAAGGGAAGGTGAATGACTGGTATGGATGGAATTTTAAGATTGACTCCGTGTGACAGATGGACATAATAGATAACTTTTACACACTAAACTCTTCAGCTTCAGTCTCTCACTCCCAAGAAACACAGGAATTAAGAATCAGGTGCAAACAACAGGAAAATGATAGAAACGGTGAGACGATACAATATCTATAGCGAGTGTCGGAATTGTGCCCTTTGACCTTTTAAAGGCAGCACCTTTTGACCAGGTGGTGTCCTTTCACCCCATTTTAATGTAATAGGTTACCTGCAGGCCACAGTCTTTCCATGCACTTCTATATTCTTAGCTTTCACTGGTGCTTTAGGCTTTGCTGCCAGTCTTTCCCATACACATTGACTGACTCGGGTCGGTTGACACAATGTGAATCAGTAGAGCTGTATATATATATATATATATATGTATATATTGCTCAGTACTGGTACTGCAGTGTACTACCTATCCATCTGGTCAGAACTGCACACAATGTGAGTTAGATTTGCAGAATTTTAGAAGCGTACGAGGCCTAATATCCGGAGACAAAATCCTTTGTCAGAAAATTGTGCTTGTGAATTGTAAAAGCACGACCTTTGACCTTTTACTAAAAACCTTTTATTTATGTTTTGTTCGTCTGTCAGCACAACTACATTATGTGACGTTTATGCTGAGTGTTTCAGTTAGGTTCAGTTAATCAATCAGTGCTGTCATCTGAAGGTGGCAACGGATTTCCATTTGTAGTATCTAAACAGGTGGTGCATCGTCAGCAATAATTACTGATCAGTACATGTTTAACTATACTCAAATAGGCCCACCCCCTCGTTCGAGGCATACAATCTTCTTGACTGCTATTGATAATGTATGTCGTTTTTAAAGTGCAAATATTCTAAACAAACCGTATTGAGAACCACCTGCCAAATACAATACAAATACACATCCGCACACGTGCATCTGTCTCTTACCGTGGCCCCTCCAGCAGATGGGAGCTCCCTTGACCAGCATGCCCTGGCTGTTGCGGTACAGGTGATACTTCAAGTGCTTCTGTTTCTTGGGCTGGGTGTTGAGCTTCAGGTTAATGTGGTTGGAGAACTCTGTGAAGTAACGAAAGCCCTTCTCTCCACAGCCCAGGCAGTTCCCCGAGAAGCCTGGTTGGGGGGGGCACATACAGAAAAATGTAAGAGAACGGGTGCTCTATGTGTTCCAACAGTAACACACGTGTAACTGACTCACAAATAACTGCAATGCAATTTTAAACCAGGATTGTGTTTTCAGCCATGAAAGCATAACTTTTCTTTTAAATTTTCAACAAACTGTGTACTGCAGCTTTTTCCACAGCTCCTGCCTCACCCAGCAGCGCATTGCGACCACGTTCGTCCGGCAGGAAGCGACGGTCCACGGCGCACACCAGCAGGTTGTCCGGGAGGGAGGGAGACTTTATCCCCACCAACATGAACCCAGGAGGCACATCCAAAGGATCTGATGCCAGCGATGACAGACGCAAGTCCCTGCCTCCCTGGCAGAATCCTGAGAAGAAGAAGAAAATTTTTCTTTGAGTTATTATAGTGTAATTAAGATGAACCACAAGATACTAACTGACCTGATCTGTTGTCACTGTGATATCAAGTACAGGTGAATTACATTTTTTCTCCCAAATGGCAACCTTCCTTTAATACTCAGTGCTCAACCAGTCTCAGCCCATTTGTATGATCCTCCCTTAAATGCACAGCACATGCATAAAGGAAGTGAACCCTCATGATGTGCAAGATGCATCACATACTACAGGGAAAAGACTCTTCCTGGTTCGTAGGCGGGTCTGAACATTGCACATCTCCAAGTGCCAGCTGCGACTGTGGACATCTCAGTAAACGTGACTCTGTGAATGTAAGCTTTTTGTTTTTATCAGCACATATCTGTGTACTGTATGTGTACACACCGTCAGTGGTGCAGGATCCCTCAGGTGGGGGTTTCATCTGGTAGGGTATTGGGGGACTGTTAGACTCGGATCCATCTTCATCGTCCTCATCATCATGCTCTGTGCGGGCTGCTGAGTGGGGACATACACAAACGGTTTACTCCCATGTGGTACGTGTCCTTACCACTCAGCTATCGGCTCACCCCAAAACATGTTGTTTTAATGGTAATCAAGAGTGGCAAGCAGAAACAGTGTGTAAATAAATGGAAAAGGTGCAGATACAGTATTATTCATCTTTCTGTGCAGCTCAGCAGGAGTTATGAAACAATTTAGCTTTTTTCTGTCCCGCTACGGAAGTTCATTTAAAGTCAATGTGAGATACAAACAGGGCTCCAAACTGGACATTTCCTCAGGAAGTGATTTCACTGTTGGGCTGGACTTATTCTCACACCACCTGCGCATCCTTGCAACCCACCATCATGTGCCAACGGCTGCTCCGTCTCCAGGTACAGCTGCGAGAAGACAGGTCGGGGAACCACAGTGTTGGACCTCAGCGATGCCTCAATGGAGTTATGGAGAACCTCCTCAAAGCGCGTGGTCCGCAGCTGGCCTGCATAGGAGTTCCCCATTGGTATCCTGCAAAACACAGTATCCTTGTGCTGGATTCTCAAGATACAGTGCTACAAACTGATGATGCTTTGCTTTTACCTATTAACCATTTACCAAATGCCCTGTTCAACTTTTACTGCACTGAAGGTCATGCTTTGCTGCTTTTAGATACTGTATGGGTGTAACTCCTTTTTCCTTTATTCTATATGGTTTAGTATTAAAGTTGTGTCAGTTTCATCACTATAGAAAAAAAAAAGAATCTATCCAAGAAATTATTTGTAATACTCCACTCTGGAGAAAGGTATAATAGCAGAAAAAATGTCCCAGCAAAATGGGCTACGTGTGTTACAAAAGACAAAATACACTGAAAGGCTGTTGTTCACATATGTTAAAGCCTTCAGTAAGAACTCGAACAGTGTCAGCATGAGTAGCAGCCTAATGCTGCCAAGTTGATGCAACATAAACACACCTGCACTCCCAGACATATCCGCATTATGCATATGAGCAGGCGCACAAACAATGAAATCCAGATGCGCATCTATTCACACAGAAAGACACACACATGCACACACGGGCCCGCACACACATTAGCAGTGGTTACCAGTGGAAGGCATCCGTCCAGACCGCATGCCATAAAATCAGCTTTACTGACAGAGTCAGGACACCCTGACCTAGACTCCACTCCCTCTTGTTGTTTTTCTACTTTCTCTCTTTCGCTCCATCTCTCTCTCTCTCTCTCTCTCTCTCTCTCTCTCCCCCGGTTTCCCCTGTGGTTCGCCTCTCTCAGCTGCTCCTGAACAGATGCAATGAGCAGTTCCTGCGTACACTTATTCAAAATGTGTTCTGAGTCAGTTTGTTCCCGCTGCTGTATCGGTTTTCCTTCATTTCATATTCGACTTGTGTTAAAGAACAACAGAAAAATGTGACGGACTGACATGGACTGCCGTATCATTCGTCGCTACTTGTCATAATACGCAATTGACGAGATTTTGTGTGCAGAGCCGTGCATCTCACTGCTGTCATCTGCGTTTGCAAAATCACGACCAGGGCTTGGACAAATATAAAGCCCTGAATGAACGGGTAATAATCACAGATTAAGGTCCGAGAGCAGAAGGTGCCTTTCTGATCCAATGTTGTGTGGTGCAGCAAACACACTGGGTCAGGGAGGAAGGAAATAACAAGGTTGGATTGTTAGCACCAACTTAATCCCCCTTGTCTAAACCTTCAACTGTCCATATGTTAGTTATTACACACACACACACACACTGACTGATAAACCTGTTAGCGAGAGACTCATTGTCAGATCAGAAACCTGTGGATGAGCTTGATGAGAAGACTGGCCTGTCAGGTCACAGACTTAACGCCGGCCGTGCGCTACACTGCAGCTCCTCCTGCCAGAGTGAGGAGAGAGAGTCCTGTCTGTTTCAAAACCACAACTCTGGCAGCCAAACGCATTTAAGTCAAAGGCACAGAAATTCATGGAAAAACTTTGCCTCCAAAATGAGGCATTACATCTCAAATAACACATTACATTTATTCAATTTTTAGGTTGAGGACTTTTTTTTTTACATTTTGTCATCATTCTGCAGGAAAAAAGCTTAATAGGGAGCAAAGAGGCCAAGGAAATTTGAGTCGATTCATGTGTTCCTTCAACAACTTCTACATGGCTCTGCATTTGTGTGACTGAGTTTTACTTTACCCAGGTGATGTTCCACAACCCACTGTAAGTAACCTAGCAGGGCATATAAATACAGTATGGAGATTTGTCAACTGACCTAAATGGTGGGAGATGGATCAACAGTGTAATCAACAAATATACAATTCAGGGTTACTTACTTTTAACATTTGTCTTTAAAATGACAGCTCTTGATAGTAAGCTTATACTGAATCTGTTGACAGCCACCAGGTACACTGTCTACAACACAAAAATCCCAGGATTATAAAAGTAAAACATTTTGTTCAAATTGAATGTGATCATTTTTTCAATCACAGCACCCATAACTTTTGAGTTATTCAATTTAATCCTTCATTTGAGGAAACTGAGAATGATGAAGCTAAAACAAAATGCATCAAGTCGCTCTCTGTTTCACACACACACACACACACACACCCTTTCCAGCCACCTTCTTCCCGCCATGCTTTCATATGTAAAAGAACCAGTGCAGACTTTTAATGCTTTGCACCAGGGAGAGAGGGCTGGGGACAAAAAAAAAGCCCTGTCATAACACAGCCGGCGCTGAGAGGAAGTAATCACACCTTCTACCAAAGAGCAGAATGATCTTTTTACAACCAAGGAAAGGGGAGACAGGGAGGGAAACAGGGAGGAGATGAAAGCCACCTCTCCCCAACCGAATCCTTCACTTCTGACCAACTGTGAATCAAAGAACCAATTACTGTCAGTTCAAATTTAAAGCCACTTTATTTGCATTACTTATTACAAATGCATAGAATAAAATAAAGATGATAACCTGGCCTTCTTTGGAGTTATCTCGTCTGGACTCGTAGCTGCCGCAGAAATAAGCTTTTCTGCCAAATTTGGATGTGATTCATTGCTGTATATAGATGCAGGTATAACGTGTCTGCTAATAATGTGCTTGAAGATCTAAGGGCCATAGGGAAGCTTACAGAGGAACCCCCTGCTGGGATTTTCAGTCAAAACGCTCATCTCCATCTTGGATCTCTAGCCTTGCATGTGGTCCCGTGGCAATTGGCTATACATATCCTGAATTTGTTTTGAAGGAATAACCATTCCCAACAAAACCCAAGAGATTTTCTGGCACCTGTAAACGGACACAGAGCCCAAAGTAGAATTTTTAAGGAAGCGTTGTCCTTTTCTTCTCGCACCCCCCCCCCTTCCCCGACATGGACGTGGGAGATCCTTTCATCTCCCCCCCTACTTTTCTTCCCTTTCTGTCTCCCTTCACCCCAGGGAGAGAGACACTATTGTGGTGCTTTATGACCCCGTGGATCCCCCCCCTCCCAACACCGCCACCACCACCACCACCCTGAATCCCACAATCTCACACATACAAATGTGCAGTTAGGACATCTTTAAGCTCTGAGCCCCAATACGCAGATAATGCTAACAAACCATAGTCTAAAAAAAAAAAAGAAATTTAAGTAGTTCTGGCGTGAATAGTTTTTCCACTGATTCACTACTGAATTTATGTGGGTGATCCTCAAAAACAAAAGAAGAATGACATTGATTGTTGTCTACCTTCTACGAATGAATCAGTGGACAAGTAAAATGATTTGTTAGTGCCTTACTGAATGCTACGAGGGTATACAAAGAGTTAGGACGCACTTCCTGTCTGTCTTATATAGCATGTCCTACCAGCTTCCCTTGCTAATATATGCAAACACACAGCTCTCTGCTTTGAGGGCATGGATGTATAGGTTTGAGGGATGTCTCATGACCACAAGGTCAAAGGTGAGCACAGACAACAATGTTTAAGTAAGACTTTGATGCGGCCTATACTTCTATTACACACCCACACACATATGTGGATGCACACACACACACACACACACACACACACACACACACACACGCATATACACCCACCACACACGCTCTCCCATGGGCTCTGGCTCAGCGGACACAAAGGGCTTGTCTTGAGGGGTGAGAGGTCATCCTGGGAGAGGTCAGATAAGAACCCCAGGCTCTTTCTTTGTAGGCCAGGCCCACATACCAGTCGTACACACACAAACAAATGCAGCATCCCTGCTATTCTTTCCTTCTGTTCAGTCCGACTAGCGGGGCTTGCAGCCTCCACTCGGGCACCTCCGAACGCAGATTGTGTTACACGCGCTCGCACTCATGCAGACACTCACAGTTGAGTGAGCCCGTGCATACGAATATGGCCGACGGTGTGCATGCAAACATTGTTTCCGAGCGGTAATGCAATCTTTGTGTGTGGGGTTGTTTATGCATGTGAGAGAGAGAGAGAGCGAGAGAGAGAGATAAGGCAGAGGAATGTCGAGGAGTGTCAGCTGGGCAGCGCAGCATCTCTCTCAGCCCTGAACAGAAGAGTTGAAAGGAAAACTTCCAGCTTTGCAGATGCTCTGTGAGCGCTGACCCTCAGTCAAACATATGCAAAGGGATGTCAGTTGTGCACCCGCACAAACACACACACGCACATACACACGCACATGAGTGGACACCTCAGCTGGGCTCATCCCTGACCGGTGACCCCCAGCAAATGTTCCCATTCAAAGTTTGCTCAACAGACACCGGGTCGATGGCCAGCCAGCCAACTGGCCGACTGCTCAGGCAACCCCTCAGCTAGTCATTCAACCGCACATGCACACGTCCATCCACACACACTGCCACTCAGCTAACCAGCTGGCGCCGCCAAAGAGACACCGACTTTCCAATCACTGACAACGTGCAACCAACACTGACTCTTCTTCCTGTACACGTGTGTACAGTATAAACTCACCGAAAACAATTGTGAAATCAGCGGTGGAAGATCACGTGCACACATAGTGCACGTCTTCTGCAGGACACTGACAGCGTCTGCCCACATACTGTACAGGACACTATCTGCTTGGGTTTGCATG
This sequence comes from Psettodes erumei, assembly GCA_016785225.1. NCBI lineage: Eukaryota > Metazoa > Chordata > Actinopteri > Pleuronectiformes > Psettodidae > Psettodes > Psettodes erumei. The sequence goes on along the minus strand of JAFBJZ010000108.1, from coordinate 719,215 downwards.
CAGAAAATAGTTGGACGGCAAAACAAAGCTCCAACTCCCCGAATATTGTATGTCTGCTCAAACTGTTGCTTCACTATCTCGTTCCATGTCCTTGAGCAAGTTTTTTTTCCCCTCTTGTGTTCTCTCTATCTTGTATGACTCCTGGGGAACTTGTGTTGTCTACAGGCAAATGCAAATCTGGCTGAAGCCGTGCATTAGCAGGGATTTTAAAACATTTTAGCTGCAGGAGATATCACACACTCAAACATGTGCTGAAAGATCCCCGTCGTCACGAGTCAGGCTACACCGGCTGTGAACATACCTAACTGAAGATTAGCCACAGGAGAGTGGGAATGTTTATTCATACATTTTAGCATCAAATGTCATGAGCTGCAGAAGGAGTCAACGGAGAAAGAAAAAGGGGCATGCACAGACTGTTTATGCAAGCAAACTGCTGCAGCTCTAAATTTACCTTTGTGTGTCAAGTTTTTTGGCACCGGGGCCCACACGGGAATATTTTGAGGCTATACGACCTATTATAAAAAATATATAAACAAATATTCTATAACCAATTTCCAAAACACCATTTTTTTCACTGAAACAGCTCTTTGGATTAAAAAAATATATAAAATCTGTTTTCGTTGAAAATGATCTGTTTAATTATTCGGTGCCAAGTTGATAACAGCAGACCAGAAGGTTACTAAAAAGAAAACAAAACTTAAATTTCTTACATGAGTGGAGCACACTGTAAGAACTGTAAACTTCTCTGTGAGACGTGTTCGGAGGCAAACTGAATGACCCAATATACCTCTCTGGTGTAAATAATATGAATTGCGCACTTTAAATGACTGAAAGTTTTTAACTGCAAGTTTTTATTTATTTTTAAATATAACAACTTAACAGACCAGGCACAGTCTGATATGGAGGAAGCATCTACAATAGCAACAATAGTAACAATGAATAGTTAATAATAGTAACACATTGGTGTCGACTCGCATGTATCACGTTTACAAGTTAACGAGGGCTTGAGAAAATGTGCAGCCATGAAGAAGAAAAGAAACGAGGGCCTTATGCAAGTAAAACTGGTTCAAATGATTCCCAAACTCCACATTACATATATAACTGTCCTAAAAGCGTAATTACTATGAAGATCGACACGAATAAAGTGGGGGAAAAGGCTGATATACCACAACAGTCAACTTAAAGCGCCAAAAGCCACAGCTTCAGTTTAAAAGCCCCCTGAAACAGTTTGAGCATCAGCAACAACTGAGCAGGCAGCGGGTCTGCTTTTCATCACCGTGAAGCCACGGAAGGTAACGATCTCTACCTGCAGGAAATACCACCGCAAAACAAAATAAAAAACAAAACAAAACAAAGCATGACTGCTGCGAGGACTCACCTCTACGATCCCGCGGTGGAAGCCCGGGAACTACTCTTCGTACAAAGCGTGGAAGTTGATCCGACGTGCTGTCACCATGTCTCCGGAGCGAAGCCCGCGGTGAGACTGGCTGTCGCGCGTGTCATCGTCTCTGATCCTCCGCGAAGAAAGGTCCCTTCCCCCCTCCTCCACAATAATGGTACGACCCGAGCGGTGGTTGACTACTTCTTCACCTTTTACTGCGTTGATGCTCATTTCTCTCTTCAAAGGTCATATGATATAATGCCATATGATACATTAGGTTTTTTTAAATTACGATATAAATAACAGACAGGAATACGGTGGAGGACGGACGTGCCACTGAAAAACACATATCATACCTCTAAATAATAATAATAATAATAATAATAATAATAATAATAATAAGTAGAAATCATTGACCAACAGTCTGGGTCAATCTGGGTTCGGGCAGACATGAATGATCGATCTTATTGTTGAGGTAAAGAACTATAGAGTTGCAAGATTAGTTGATTAATGGATTAGTCCACGGAAAGTGGAATGGCTCCAGTTTTGATAATTAACCTTTCATTTTTCATAAGTAGAGTTTCAGGGAAAATACAGAACATTCACTGGTTCCAGCTTGTGAGGATTTGATATTTTTCTAGGTCATGTTATATAAGAAAAGTAGATTTATTTTTGTGGCATAGGACTCGTAACCAAAACCATTAAACTGATATTCTGGAGTTTTGGTTAAATCAAACTAGCAATCTAACAAGATCTTTTTGTGCTGTGACAAATTATAAAGGTCATTTTTCACTGTTGTCAAACTTTTTTGTTTTGACAAAAAAAAGAAAAGAAAAGAAAAGAAAAATCAGTCAGTCAATAAAGAAAATAATCAGGAGTTAGTTCCAACCTTACAAAGGACCAAACAAAGTGATCAAAATCTTAAGCCAGACGTTTTCAGAAACCTATACGTTAAAAGTGAATCAGGCGAGCTAAGGTCACTGTATACAATAACAGACTTTCATTCAAGTTACTTAAGAGTCAAACTAATTTAGAAAAGTTCAGAGAGTAATTAGTGATATATTATGATATCTATATATTGCTATATTCATACACAAGCAATGCTCAACATAAAAATCATCTTCTCTGAGGGGGAAAACACTCAGTCAAGTGAATTATATAGTTTGACGCCCACCACCACACCAGTCAGCCACTCAAAAGCGGTCATTTCAAGACACCTGTCGCCCTCTGCTGGACAAAATGTGGTCTTACCGTGTACAAAGAGGGAGAAGAAGGAATCTTAATCATCACAGTAATCTTCTAATAAAATAACTTTTCACCCTTTCAGATTTTTTTCTGAGTTGTTGAACTGTATATCTGTCAGTGGAATTCGTTTTCTGAAGTAAGATCACACCATGTGTATGATGAAATTTAATTTCCATTGAATGTTATGATGACTTCAGGCTTTAAATTAGCCTGTTTAGTGATTTTGATATCATAACTGGCCAGCAAAATACAGCGAAACAGGACAAGTTTTCAAATGCTATGGTTTACATGAGTCAAATTTAAACCAAGGCTGTGTGAGTGATGTTAAGTTTCTCTGTATCCACGTGATATATGCAATAGTATGTTCAGCCCCAAGAATCTCTAGTTTTTACCATAAACTTTGTCAGAAATGCTGATAATGTAATATTATTTCACACCAACTATCTTGTAATGTGGTGTGTGTGTAATTTTTTGTTCACCACTAACAATAGTAGCCAAACAGAGAGCCAACCTCCACAGCAGTGCAAATGTTCATTTCTCAATCAGTGTATGCCTGCCTGCCTGTCATACTATGCGTTTCTGTAGTCCTTCCTCCCTGCCCGAGGGGGGTGCTGTTCACATGTTCTTGTCTCTTTCAGTCATGCTCAGCTGGAACTGATTGGGAGAAGACTGATGGCGGCTACTTTAAAATCTGTGCTGTGCTGGCTTAGCCCCTCCATTTAGCTGGCTCCTAACCAGATGGTGCTGTGCCATGCTGTTGTAAGTATTTCAAATGTTGTATATTCTGAGTGATTGTGTGTGATTATCTGTGTCAGAATTGTGAAACTCTAAGCAGTCCTGGCAGCTCTTGGAATGCTTTCTAACTCGTTTTATGATAGGGAGTCAGATAATGTGCCTCTGTTTTCTTTTGTTTTCTTTGGTGAGTAAGTGAGGGAACATTATGGAAATTATTATTATTATTGTTATTATTATTATTGTATTCATTTATTAATTAATCATTATTAATAATAATGCATGTTATTATTGTTATTTTGGACCATGCTCACCCTGATTCCAAACAGATAATCCAATAAATAATCTATGTTTGGGCTGCACCTTGCTTCAGCACTGGTCATCTTTGGGGGTGGGAAACGAGGGAAGTTTCTTTATGCTCTGCTCACTTTACCTTTCCACCTGGGCATAACATTAATTGGCTCATGCATTTCACTTGGAGGTTGAGGCCATGCACCTTAAGGGTGAGAGCTTTAGAGCTGGAAAGCCAGCTGTGGTCACTCCCTGGTCTCCTGTCACACCACAAACCTCCCCATGAAAGCTTCCAAGCGAACAGACATAATGGACAGATGATATCATTTAGGGAGCCTAAGGTGGGTTCATAATGTAATGTGTTTGAGCACATTGCACCATTTGTTTACTGTCGTGAGCCTGGTCACCTCGTTGCTGCCTGTCCTGCTCCAGAGAAAAAGGAACAATCTCAGAGTAAAAGTCCATGTACCCAAGCTTGTAAGCTTGGTGATATAGATGACTCCATCAGTCTGTCTCTGAACATCGTTGTGTAGCTGTCTCAGGCTGATAAACGGTTTGAACGTTAGTTCTCCTAAAGGGATGTCGGCAGGTGCCTCTGTCACAACGTGCATCAGCTTTTGTCACCGCTGGTTATTTCCAGCAGCACACATTTCTGCCTTTGGGCTTAAAAAGGCTCTTGCAGGATGTCTTATTGTTTCTGGGGGTGTCTCTGACTTTGAACAGTGTGAGTTTGGGCAGGCTGTGGTCACAAACGTGGGTAGGCAGGTGGGGCAGTAGTGCCCACCATTGGCTAAAGTCCAGGCTGTTGGATTTTCTGTGCTTGAAATGAGGCAGCTAATCTGCAGATTTCTGGGAATGTTTGGCTGTTATCATTGGTTCTGTACTGCATGGTGCTTATATTTGGGTTGTCCTCCCTCCCTGCCTGAAGGTGGTGCTGTACACGTGTGTTTGTTTCACTTCAGGTACGCTGAGCCGTAGCTGGCCGTTACAGACGGGAAGACTGAGGGCGGCTAATTTAAAATCTGTGCCAATTTGGGCCTCTCCTTTTCACCTGCTCCTGACCAGAAAATTCACCTCAGGTTACCCCGAGGCTGGGCATAACGCTCAGCACCACCCCCGTCTCCCAGACAATCTGTCCCGCTGATGGGACAAGAGAGACCCTCGACTCCCACCACAGACCGACACACAGGTGGGTACATGAGGGGCATTATTGCACTGATACTAGAGGTCATCTAATTCATTGCTTTGGCCGATTTATTGATGCTGATAAGACATTTTGGATGGACTTGCTTTTGGCTTTTTATGCTCCAAATTATTATTGTTTTCTTCTTCCTTCTCTACCTCTAACTGATACCTGAGTTTTTCATGTCATGGTACATGGATGATGTTAGATTTTTATCTACTGTGTGCATCGCTGTAATACATTTAGATCATACACGCATCCCATACTTCTCCTACTGTATTCCCATCTGCCACAGTTACCAGGAAGCAAATTATAGTAAGAAAAAGACCATTGCATGTGACTAATGTGACATGATTTACTAGATATGACATTAGGAAGCTGTAACTCTGCTGAGCAATTCTTGGGACGCAAATATAATGTTTTGGAGCTGCAGATTTAACTCTCGAAACTAAATTTTGTTTTTAAGTCACAAGCCCACAAAGTGATGAGTAAAGACTTGGTTTTACTCAGCACTTATTTAGAAGAGAAAAAGTACGTGACGTTGAGATCTTCTGCACAATTGTGATAAGTAGCGAGAGTTGAAGTTGAACTATGAAACTTAAAAGTTGAAGGTAAATTATGAATAATAAAACACTGTTAAATTACACATCACAAACATACAAATGAATAACATAGAATAAGTAGAAAATAGCCTATGCTTTATTCTTTTAACTGATTTATTTACAGTGGGATTTTCTCTAATGAGACTTGTGCGAGTAGATGGCAACGAGGCAAACCCGAATCAGTTTTTGGAATTAAAACTTTTGAAATATTCATTTATAATTTGATATGATACCAGATGAGCAGAACTGGAGGCCAAATTAGACGCCCACATCTAAATCAAATCCAGCCACAGCTAAACGGGCTCCTCCATCTGCTTAAACACTAATGTCACTTAATTCATTTTTAATTTGTTAATTTATTGGTTAGCAAGGCTTTCAAGACATATATTATAAAAAAGATATCATAGTCCTAAAATGCAGAAGATGTATATGAGAGGCAGAACTTTTCACCTCAGTCCTCCCTCCTAATTACAGCTTACATTTTGTCACTGGGAATCTCATACTTCATCCTTTCCGCTGCCCCGACTGGGCAGTGCCAATCTGTACAGTGGCATAGCCATGCCACGCCAACACAACATCCCCTGATGGGAGAACAGGTGTTGGACAGGGTCCAGTGGAGCAGAGCAGAGCAGGCTGCCATGATATATCAGATGAACTGGCCAGCGCCGACTCCTCTGGCCCGAGGGAGGGGGACCCAGCCATTTATTAAGTGTGTGTGTGTGTGTGTGTGTGTGTGTTTGTGTGTGTGTGAGAGAGAGAGAGAGAGAGAGAGAGAGAGAGAGAGAGAGAGAGAGAGCAGAGGTGTGTCTGTGAGGGGAGCAGCAGTACAACAATGAGCCCCAACAAAAGTGATTGGGACCCAAATGCCCAACAGGGAGGAGGGCTAATCTGGGAAATCCCTGAACAAAAACTGTATACTGTTTGCTTGAAGCAATTCACAATTTTGCAACCCACAAAGGGTGCATTGTTTTGACATTTCGTACTATGTTGTGAGACACAGAATCATCAGATTAAGTACTTTTTTCTTCTTTTTTTTTGCTTCCAGGCCAGGCCTTTACAGTTCAGTTTAAACAAGAATAAACCAGCTCTGTCAGCACTGTCATGTAGACAACGTATCTGTTTCTTAAAAAAAAAAAGTAAAACATACCATGCTTTCTGCTGCAAATAGTTTGTTTTCAAATTACGCCTTTTTCACAAATTCTGGACGGCCATAAAACAAGTTGCAGTAACCCATGTCTGCTTCTTGACGTGCACCTTAAGCAACTGGTTTATTGGGTTTTCGAGATCTGTCTCTTAAGTCCCTTTACAGCTAATTTTACAGCCAAAATGACACTGGATATGATGATTTGCTAAGTCGCTGTGGAGCCATATTGGCCAAGGCAAGGCTCGTAGTTCCCGTTAATGGGTTGAATATAATATTTTATGTCCCGTTGCTATAGCCACGGTGCTTAACTTGTGATGTAAAAATAGTCAGGCCCATTCATTTCAGTATAAATACTTCACTTCGCTTCAAGACACGAGGACTGAGCTGTATGTAAAACATGTCTATTTGAATGTGCCCCGACAGAGGGAAAAGGTATCGCTGCTTTACACTTAATGACGGCCCAGGTCGTTTGCCTGAGAATAATGGTGGTTTCGCTGTAAAGCATATCACTCTCATTAGATTTTTTACACACTGGTCGTGCCTAACTAGAGATGCACTTGTGTGGACGCACACACACGTGCCCTCGCGCAGAGTTCACGCAGAGGCGCGCACACGCACGCGTTCACGTGACGCTCACACACACATTCATCTCCAAAGTCATTAAATCCCTTTGAAAAGAGGCCTCATTTGAGAGAAGCAATAAAATTTTTAATCATTTTATTACCAAAAGAGTATTTAACAAGTGGGTAATGAAACGCCAAAGGCAGGTTAGCTGAGTTTAACCTTCAGAGAGGAAGCCATGTATCACATGCTGCCCCAAGGCATGGTGGGACAGAAATGTCATCCTCCATTATCCACCATACCTGAAGTGTGGCGTTGCTCGGCTGGCAGGCAGGCGTCTCGCTCTGCAAGGCGAGGCTGACGGGAAATTAGGGGGAATTCAATTAATGGACGTTTTTTACGCACCAGGGAGAGGGCACAGCTGCACACACACACACACCTCAATGCGTGATGTACGTGCAACGTAACAAATGCGAATGCACACGCGCGCACCTCCAAAGTGCGTCTCAGACTGCGAGGGGCTACTGACAGGACAGGAGAGCAGGGAGAGCACATTCTCCCTCACATTCGCTTGGCCTCTTTCTGCGGCTCTCGTCGCTGTTGTTTGCCGTTTTATACTTCCACGACTCAACTTTCCATCTTCCTCATTCTGTTAGAAGAGAGTTGGCTCAGTTTAATCTCTCTCTCTGCCCCTCTCTCCCTGTGCTGATAGCACAACAGAGTCGCTCCGCTGCTTTCCCTCAGCAGGTCAGTTAAGGAGAAAATGAGGCAGAGGGTGACACTCTCGGGCCTGTCACCATAAAAGCACCATGCCTACTGAGCTGCTTGCCGGCCAACTGCTCATATGATAGGCCAGTCAACTGCCCTGCAGCTTAAGTGCAAGTGTGGCTGTGTGTGTATGCGTGAGAGAGTAAGAGAGTCTGGAAGAAAAGCAAGAAAAAGGGGAGAAAAAGAAAGGGGGATGTGTCATACAGTATCTGCACCGTTATGGATGGAAAAAAGTGTTATTTCCAGAAAAGCAATTGCCAAGCCCTTAAGGGAGGGGAAATACACCAGCCACCTCTGGTAGCACCAAATACAGGCCCATATATTACGTCTCGCAATTTCTTTGACACTCAGGAATAATTTATGGCTGATAACAAAAATACTCTTTTCAATAACAAGCTTCTGCAGTAGTTAGAGGGACTGGCCCCCAAAGTTAATTGAAAAGTGTCCGGGCTCTCATTTGCATAAGAAACACATTTAAAGGTGAAAAATTATAAATAAATATGCGGCCACCTGTGAAATATGGCTTTTGGCCTGCTGGTCATTTATAACTTTGCCTTTAATTACGTGACAGGCTGGGGTTCTGCAGCTGTAATGAGAGGCTGGAGTGATGGAGAGGAGTGTGTGAGAGACAGAGGGCTATAGGTCATTTAGTGTATGAACAGACAAACACATGTGTGCCGACGCACACAGATGGACAGACACACACTCGCAAGCAGAAAGATACTGTATATGTATGGACAAACACTCTCTCCCTCTTGCACACACACACATTAGAAAGACACTTACCTGGATTTTAACAGACACACAAACACACACACGATCGACCTGTGAAAAAAATTGCCAAAAAAGTATTCACAGAAACAAACATAATTCCATTTTAAAATTAAAATCATTCCCAGAACCTTTTACCTTTTTGATATCCAGTCATTTGGGTCGAAGATGTCATCCTGTCCTCTGTCCCAATGATCAGCTTCCAGCGTCTCCCTCACTCCTTGCCTGGACATCCTAGCGAGCAGGGTACAAACTGACTGCTCAGTTATGGCTGGTTTTACTTTTACTTTTTCTTTTTTTAAATTTTTGGTTTGTTTTTACTGGTGAGCTCTTCCAGTTAAAGAGGAGAATTTGTAATTCAGACAGTGGCGTCTGTGATGTGACTGAGTGGTAGTTGTGGATAATTTGGCCTTTGTTCATTCTGAATCCATGTGACAAATCGCAGGTGTTTTATCATTGCTATCATGACACATTATTATCATACATGTGGACGCATAGTTTTAAACATTTCAGCATCATACACACAGGAAAAGAAAAGCAAAGGATGACCCCACACCCCCGGAAAATGTCATTATTATACTTTTACTTCAAATATATGATGGCGTTTTCCTCATGTAATCATTCACAAACTTTACTATGTTCCTCAGGAAAACGCCAGACTACCGTTCTCCTGTGGCTGGATATGTTGTATTTGTAGACGCCTGCAAATTTCAGACAAAAAGGCATGAGCAACGACAGACCTACCGGCAATCAAAGCGTCTAACGCAGAAGAGAGGCTGTGACTAAAAGTCATGCAGAGAGAGAGAGACACACACACACACACACACACAGAGGTGAGCATTGCAGAACATCAGACAGATAGTTAGACAAAAGACCGGGTAGGTGGGGATGCTGCGTGTGGCACTTCAGTCTCTACCCGCCCCCCCGTCCCACCCCCCTCTCCTTTATGCATAAAGAAAACAGCTTGCGTTGCCCTGCAGGTACGACCAGAGTGCTGTGCCGCCACGCACCGCTTTTACTTTCACCTTCACTCCTTCTCCGCGGTCACTTCCCGGTAGAGCTTGCGTCGCAACGGCCGCACTTCCTGGGGTGTTCTCTCTCTCTCTCTCTTTTTAACCCTCTTTCTCTGTCTCTGAATAGCAGTAGGGAGGGAGGGAGGGAGGACAGAGGCATAGGCATGCCCTGGCCCAGCCCAGTAAGTCCTATTATAAGTAGAAGAGAAGGCGATATTTCACCAGTTCACCCCCCAGAAATATTACAAGATAGACAAGCAAGCGGGGGCTAATCCCTGGGATGAAATTAGCAGCGGAGGGGTTAGCGGCGGGATGGAAGGATGATAGAAAGGGGGGCGGAGGTGGGGAGCTGAGCCCAGCTAGAGGCGACGCGTCCACAGGGATAATTACAAGATGCTCCCGGGATCCGTCTGTCTGTCTGCAGGCTGTGCTGGGCTGGCCTTCATTTTTGATGGCTCTATTTTCAACAAGGGGGACTAGTTCTCACCCTCTGTGTGTGTGTGTGTGTGTGTGTGTGTGTGTGTGTGTGTGCGCACGTCGCCCTTTCTTTCTGTGTCTCCGGTGCTTCAGATACATAGTAAAAGCTATTAAAATTGAAATTGTTCTTGGGGCAGTGAACGGACGGGGGAGAGAAGCGACGCACTCAACCCCCATGACAGACTGTTTAATAATGGGCGGAGTGTGTGTGTGTGTGTGTGTTCGGGGGGTGGGGTGCTATGACCCAACTGGCAGGCCTTGTGTGAATATTTCTTCTTATTCCAAACTGCGCTTGTGTGATTTCAGGAATATGCCATTCTGTTTGTCTCTAAAAGTTTTCTGATTCAACATTATAAACTTTAAAATGACTTTTCACCCTGTCACATAAAAACGTTGATGAACTTTAGTGGAGGGCAGGGGCCACACAGACAAACTAATTCCCTTGTTTAAGTATTTCTTTTTACATTTGTATTTCCTTTGTGGTAATACTGCAATTATATATACAGTCATAATATTATATTATTATTCTATTCATACATAATACAGAAGTCTGATTTACAGCAGAAACAGTCAAAGATCAGAGTGTCATTCTGATTTCCCTACATTAAGAGGTAGAAGTGAGTAAGTCTCCCTCGCACGCTCTCTCTCTGGTTGCTGGTAGGTGAGCGAGGTAGCAGAAAGCTTTGACCAGCACACTGACCTCTCTCTGGGGAAACAATGACTTTGAGAATGCAGGAACACACACACAAGCGCACGCACACACACACACACACACACACACACACACACACACAAAATGAAGAATGGAATGGGCAAACTCATTCATCACCTTAACAAATATAAGAGACCGATGTAGAAGCTTGCGAAATAGAAGACAAAAGCTAAAGCAGTTGCACTTAGGCCAATGGCATTCATTCAGCCACACACAGTGTGACGTAACCTCTGTGTGGAAGACGCACGAACACACGCACAGAACCCATATTCACGTCCAGTTTATTGCACTCCACGAATTTCAAATGATACAACTTTTCCCTGAAACTTTAAAAGTAGTTTAACAAACTGCGTTCTCATTCAGAACAGATTTTTCTCCTTGTGGCAGCATTTCAAACCAACAGCCAAGTTATAAAAAGAACATCTCCGAGACTTGGAAAACAGGAAGCTTTTGCAGCTGATGTACCGTATATCCCTATACAGTCATGGATACAGTCGTGGATGCAGCCCCAACACAGCAAAGCAAGTTCATATCATTTTTTTTCTGTGAAACATATTTAAGATTGAAGTTTTATTCTTCCAGCAACCCAACTATTGTACCGCAGAACCATTCATTCCAAAACACTGTGTTTCATTCCATGTGATGAGTCTTATTTACTTATAATGTGTGTGTTGACGGCAATCAAACACCATAGTCATTACTTGGCCTGTCTCTTACCCTTGGCTGTCTTGCTGAGTCCACAAATGTTTGTCTCTTCTGAAACCAGCAACTGGGAGTCAAGAGGTTTGAGTTGCAGCTGAGGTGTTCAGGTGGGACCTGTAGATGGCGCTCTATACCAGGAAATGGTACTACACTTTGACGGAATGTGGACCATAGCGGAGAACAAGTGTGTGTGTGTGTGTGTGCGAGAGAGAGAGAGAGAGCAAGAGGGAGAAAAAGAAAAATAGAGCAAGAAAGACGGAATGAATGTGTGTGCGTGTTAGAGAGAGAGAGAGGGAGAGAGGTGTACAGTACCTGATGCTACAGAATAGTCTAATGACCGTCCTTCTTTGTCTTTGAGCTGGCAGACAGAGTCATCCAGCACATTCAGCACCAGAATAGCTACAGAACAACCACATATAAAGTGAAGTTATAAACAAAAAAAAGAACACACTAGATCACTGACACAGGCAGGGCCAGGACGACATTTCCCTTCTGATAATTTCAACTTCTCACATAATTCACTAAATCATCCAAATACTTGCTGCCATGCATTCAGTTAGTGTTGTTTTCCTCCTTCTCTTCAGTGTGTGCAGGAAAACTGAACAGGTTCACATCTTAAATCAAAACAGGCCTCATGAAAAAAAAAAAAAAAATGCACATGCTTGTATATGCTGAAGATTTAGTGGTAAAACTAAACTTTAGTGTTAAACGGCTAATATCAGGCTTTTTCTAAATGACATTACAGGTAGGGTTTGACATTTTAATAAAAAAAATCTCAATGACTTATTTTATTGAAACCATATCATCGTGTAATCTTGATGATGTTAAGCACTATTTCCTCCTGAGTACCTATGGAGTAATTAGACAGTAATAAAATATTTTTTTTTAAAAATGTGAATTATGAGTTCTTCTACAGAAACCACTTATGTGGGAAAAATACGGGACAAGTGGTGTATTTGTCGCACAGTGTCACCACAGTTAACAGTGTGATTAGTGAATTCAGTCAAGGTCAGGTGAATAATTGGCCTGGTGGTAGCAAGCAGCTGTGTCACATTTTGCTACATGTAATTAGGATGTAATTACGCTGCAATTATAGGAAAACAGTAAGCAGCAAAAATAATTGCTGAGTGTTACTCATCCTAAAAACACAGTGACCTAAAGTGATTTAATTCTCTGTCACGTTAAATCACGCAAAATGCATTTGATTTCGTGACAAACAAGGAGCAATTACTCGTCAGAAGCTATATCACGAGCTATTTCCTCTGTATAATAATCCATACGTTTGGAATAGGCATTTAAGTAATGATCCACTGAGTGACACAAATGTCCTCTTGTTTTTATCCATATCTTGAGTGAAGATGTTGCAGGGTAAAATCTATTTATTATTATAGTGTTATTGGCAATGACATTCATTCGACTGGGATTCCAGTCTAAAAATAGAATTATAGATGTGACTAAATAACATGACCAACACTGCAGTCTTAACAATGACCCTGTTGCACGTTGCACAAGTATGCATGCATAATCTCTGCAAAAAATGATAGAAATCAAGAGCAAAGGGATACATAAAGACTTGAAGTGTGAACAGATTTTCTGCCACGGCCACATTTTTATTGCTAACTTAAATATGCATTTAAAAAAAGATAAATGATGCAAATCACTGGAAATGTTATTCAAGTGCCTTCTAAACAAGTGCATCTGCTTTATTATACTGTATTTTATATATTTTAGCTGACACTGTCTTCAAGTGACTCTCATTCAAATCACATGATTAAATGTCTGGCTGCACAGAGCATATGGAACAAAAAAATCAAATGCATAGCTGAAGCTCAATCAAACAGAGTTTTCAAAATTCCTCACCATTTGGTTTGAATAAAATATACATATGCAGAAATTATAGATGTCAGATATTTTGTCTTTTTTAAGTCACTGATTAAAAATGGCAGAACACCTTTTGGACCATGTGCTGTCTTATTGCCGACAGTCATTTAACAGGAATGTAAAGGCACGGTCACATTTGTCCTACCCTGCACTGCATAGAAAAAATGTGTCCTTGAAAATGACTCAGCTTTTCTCTATTGATGCTTTCCATCCTCATTTAATTTAACTTTTCTGACATTTGTTCTTTGTGCTGTGCCTGTTTAGATGGAGGAAAAACAGGCAAGTTTGAGACATGCAGTGATTTCCTCTCCCATCTTCTTATAAATTACATGATGAAAAGTATTTCAAAGACAAGGCCAATTCATGTTGAAATCATCACAGAAAACAACTTCAGACTTGATTAATATTTATTAATGTTTTGTTGTACTTAATATAAGATTAACAATAGCTCGTGCAGCTGCCGTTAGCCCTGAGACATTGTGTGTGTGTGTGTGTCCACTGAAACAACTCGTAAGATTTTTCGCATTTTAACCTTTTCATTCCTATAAAGTAAATTATTTCATTTGCTGCCTTCAGGGAGATCAGAGGGAAGGGGTAACTATAAAATGACGCCCGTGGGAACCAGTGGGGGTCCAGTGCTCAAGGACACTACAGCAGGGAAAATGCTCACTAACATGGGGGGGACCCCCACAGTCCATGCCCTACCTAGATTCTAAACATTTTTTGGGGCATTTTTTAAAACAAAAGTTTTTGTTAAACCTCCAACATACAAAACAAAGTTCCTTAAATGTAATGCTGCATGTGTTAATGTTTTGCACATAATCATTTTCGTGACTGTGAAGCTTTGTTGCTGAATATAGGACAGGTCAAAAATGTGTTTATGCCAATCATTTAAAATGTGCTACAATTTAAAAAATAACTTAACTTATTAAATAACTTATTTAATAGTAAATATGTTGTGATTGTAATTTCTTTGATCTTGTTTGTAGTTCAAACAGGCTTTCACTTGACCATCATCACCTTCATATCCCCTCAAGGTGTCTCTCACATATAAGGACATGCGTGCGCGCACACACACACACACATATATGCACACACCATTGGCACTCACCATTTTACTGTTCTGCATGTCCCACTCAGCAGTGTATGAAGATAAAGACGGCACCCTTGACAAAGTCACCGCAATGTTGCAAGTCTGCTTTATTTTTTCTTTCAGCATTTTTGATTAGAATTATCGGCACAGCTTTTTGAAAATTACGAGGCTGTTATATAGACTTCAGAACATTCAAATATTGTGTCTTCTTTCAGTATGAACTGAAAGCCTTTTATTTTCCAAACTGCAAGAAATGTTAAAAAATAATTAAATAAATTTGTGGTCAAATTCTATTATTGTAATTATGACTATTACGTTAATAATAATAATAATAATAATAATAATACACATTATTATTGTAGTGGTACAAGTATTATTATTAAATGTATACTACATGTTAAAACCTGATCAATGTAATTATTCTTACAATTTATTTCAATGGGTAATACTTTGGATTTCAAGATTAAGACTGAAATTTAGGTACATTAAGGTGCAGTATTAATACAATATAAATTTTACTTAGCATTGTTTGTTATTTTAAATTATCCAATAAAAAGCCTTATTATATTGGTGTATCTATATATAATCATATAAACATATCTACAGCATGTATATATACATAGATGTGTGTGTAGATGATTTATGACACATTTATGACTCATCTGAAAACTACTTCAGGCGTGAAGACACACACACACACACACACACACACACACACACACACACACACTTCCTCTCTTCCCCTCTGTCTCAACGCTCTGACTTTGTTGTGTGCGTAATAGTTCCTAACGGTTACAACTAATGAATTGACCAGCCTCGGGGAGGTATATATAAACCTATTAGCTTTAATAAAGTCTGAAGGTATAAAATGACTCTCTGAGGTATTTCACTATACACTTAGTACTCTCCCCAACCTAATAATACCAGCTTCTCTTCCAAGTACATTGTCGTGCTCTTTGATTGCATTCTGGGGGTCTGTCTGCACAATTATTTTCAATTTAACCACTTAGAGGACAGTGGAGAGAGAGAATGAGAGAGAGAGAGAGAGAGAGAGAGAACTAAAGAGTGTGTGGGGGAGATGCATTGTCTCCAATGAGGAAACTGAGGGAGATGGAGGCAGAATGAGAGAACATGGAAAACAAAAAAAGCCAAAATCAAGGAAGTGGACAGTAAGACAGGATGGAGATGCACAGGTGAAGACGAAACAGGGCAAACAAGCAAGACAGGAGCTATGACTTTCCTCCAGTTAGCTGCCATTTGTGTATATCTGCTCATTCAGCTGCCTCCTAATCCCTGATTCAATTTCTAGCCTTTAAACATGACGAATTACTTTGCTGTCCTCACCTAATGCTTTTAACAAATGCCTATAAGAGGCCCTAATCAGGTGAGATGGGCCCTGGTGTCGCTTGCTGCGCGCACACCCCCAAAGACGTGCACACATGCGTTGTTGCAGATGCACCTGCAAAGCCGGGTAAATATACAAGTGAGTGTGCGCGCACGCACACACACACACACACACACACTTATACACGCTCATATAGGCAGATTAGCCTAGCCACGGTGCTAACCACGCCGGATAAGCCACCAGGTGGATAATGTGCTGCTTTAGCGCCTTAATTACGCCATAATCTGTTCAGTGCCTCAACCCCCTGCACGGAAGGGCACGGAGAGGGGGTGTAAGGGGGACTGAATGAAGGGACAAGAGAAGAGCGGGTGGAGGGAAAGAGGGAGCAGAGATGAGAGAAAGAGAGGAGGAGAAGCCTGGAGGCACTTTTGCTTCTTTATCCTATACCTCCTTCCTCCTCATCTCATCTCATCTCATAACTTTCTCATTCAGTTCTTCCTTTCCTCCTAAATTACTTCATTCACCTCCCCCAGACACACTTTTTAACCAGTTTTCTTGCCACAGCCATCAGAATTAGTCTCTATAGTCTCACTCTCCTTATGTTTCATATGTCTTGAAGCCCCCCCACCCCCCACCCCCTCAGGCTGTTCTCCCTCCATCCACCTCTCTCCTTTAGTTTCTGTGTTTCTCAGTATCTCGGGCCCTCCTGTACCTGTACCTGTCACTGTGCGTAGCCCTTTGACAAATCACGTGAAGGGCAGACTGAGTTTTGTAGGACGAGACAAAGCTTAAACATATGGCTGCCGTGTCCCCAGGTGCTCTGCCGTGTGCTGTAGCAAGTCCCCAGGAGTCCTTATATATAACATTAGCTACCTGTCCACCGGACTCGCTGCCTTTCTGTCAGTTTATGTGTGTTTGTCTGTCCAGATTTGTTTTTCATTTCTCATATCATTCATTGTAGAGACCCATCCAAAACTTGGAACCTTTGTTGCTTTTAGGAGACTCTCGTCTTCTGCACGTATTCTGTAAGTTGATGGCCATACACAGAGAGATGCTTTTAAGAATGTGTTACTGCAAAAACAATGCATGTCTGCAATATCCAAGTGAAAGCAGGTTTAATATTTAAAGTCTGCTCTGGGCTTTTGAGCAGTGATATTGAGCCATTTGTCATTTCAAACCAAAATTCCTTTTCTTTTTTTATTCGGATGATGTTTGTGAATTCTGTTGAATTCACTTTTTTAATGTGATACCTAAAGTTCATAAGAAATGGCCGACTGAAAATCACTGGGTCATACACATTTGACCCAGTTATATTGTTTTTTATCATTGCCTGTAGGATACACACACACGCGCACACACAAGCAAATCACATCATTTTTCCCACTAATGAAGATGAAGTGAGATATGAGTGTTTTCTCATTGCGCTCGATACCAATTAAGTGCCCCATTTAATGCCAATTAGCCACTGAACCTCAATTTGTGTCATGTTATTTATTCTTTTGATTTTTTCTTTCTTCCCATAATATTAGTTAACACGGGAGAAGTACTATCATTTATTTACTCAACACTCATCTGTTTAGTTGCTTTAGGCAGCGACACAAACGCGTACTAGCACAGTAGACACACATGTACTGCAGGCTTTGGTAAATACACTCAAATCACAGTGAAAGGTTTTGCAACATCTAGACTTCACCATATGCTTGAAAACTCCACTAATTAATATTTTTATATTACAATAGCGACATATTAAAACATCAAAACATAAAACAACTTCATTAAAGTAACAGTAACAGGACCTATTCTAAACAAAAATGCCCTTCCACCCAACTTTTATGTAAGTAGCCTCATACAAAAAAGAAATGCATTCACTCAACTAAATGCAGGACCATTAGACACCAGATTTTTATTATTTTAGTTGAAAGACAAGGATTTACAGTGAAAGAGAAACAAGAAGAGGTAAGCAGCAAAAGAAAGAGTGAGAGAGGAGAGAAAGACAATGTTGGGAATGTCCTACAAAGTTCTGAAGTTCTTTCCTTTTTCTAACTTTACACATATTTGCTGGCATGCAGAATAATTCTGGGCTTTTCGCTCGTCTCCGGGGCAATGGCCTCAGGGGCAGGCAGCCCCCCATGGGGGACAGGTGTCAGACAGGTGTGTGTGTGTGTGTGTGTGTGAGGGAGCGAAAGAGAGAGAGAGACCAAGGGAAGAGAGAGTTTGTGTGTGTGTGTCAGTGAGTAATGGCGCTATCAACTGGCCTCCACGATCCATCATGCGCGTCCCTGGCCCTGCACCTCTAGGGCTGCAGTGCACATGCACACACGCACATTTAAATGAACATGCACGCACGCACACACATACATTTAAATATGCACAAAAATATATGACCAACAGACATACTGAGTAAACATTACTACCAGGCTACTCACTCTCACATATTAAAAACATCTATTTAAAGCAAGGCTGCTGTAAAATTGAGAGAAAAAGAGAGAAAAAAATTTTGTTCAGTGGTTTTCTGCTCTTCATGGCCGCACACATAGCTGCTCCAAAAACTGTATCTCCATCAGTAGAGGTTGTTTAGATTTCAGTCAGCCATCACGGACACTTGCTGCTTCAAAGACGCTACTACTAAAAACTCAATTAAACATTAATCATGGATGCGCTTGTATTGTTTGGTTAAAAAAGGCCACGTTAAATTCTCATTGCCACACATCAACCTCTACTTCCTGCTATTTTCCTCAGTTCATTTATTTTTGTCTCTTCTGTTCTTCTGCCTTTTCTCTCTTTGTCCCACCAGTTTATCTGCCGTCTTCCTGAATGTAGCTGAAAATCTTTCTGAACAAATCACTCTCTTCAGTTATTATCGCAGCGGGGAGGGTGGTATTATAATTAACAAAACAATAAAAGTTTATTAATGAACATTAAAATGCAAAATAGCAGGAAGAGAAGACTGTGGGTACTATCAATCAAAAAGAAGTGACTCCCCCGCTTTCGTGAGTCTTAATTAGCCGTCCGCTTGTTAATGGGATGAGTGTGTTTGTGTGTGTGTGTGTGTGTGTGTGGGGGGGGGGGGGTTCAGGGGAGGTTACAAAAGGACTTTAATTGATCAGTGGTCCCTAAATGGGCTATCAGCAAGTTGGAGACGAAAAAAATGTAATTTATAGAATGGTGTCAGTTTTATTTCCACACCAACTAATTATGAAAGCCAACGAGTGCAGACTGAACCACTTTGAAGGCCTGGTCCAATCAGCCAGCATCAGTGGGAGCAAAACAGTGCTGCATGTAACCGTAGCAGTAAGATATATTCTTTTCACTATGGTGAGTTCAACTAAATGAGGGTCATTTCCATGTTTCCCAAAGATCTATAGCTGTCAATCAAAAGAAGCTGAGGGGGATGAGTGTGGTGTGACACGGGTTCAGAGTATAACTATACTGCTGTGCACCTTAAACCAGTGAGGCTGCACAAGGCTGCCCCAGTGAAGCTATATTTAAAAGTATACTTTGAACCAATCAGAAGCTGCCTCCCTTCTTCCTTCTATACCTCTCACTACATGCATATAGTCACACACACACACACACACACAAAATTCACACATTACTACACCTGCACAGACACACCTGAACACATATACAACCCAGCTCGATTTATAATAGTTGGCATGACCCTGTGCCCCCTCTCAGGGAGGAACTAAGAGAGTTCAAATTGTGGCCTAATTACGCCCCGCTCCGCTTCACTCCCTCCGCCCCGTGTTCCCAGAAAGTAGAGCGCATGGCCACAGCACACACATAGGCACCAACACGTGCACACGCTCTGCTTTCAGAACAGACGGCCTGTTTCAGAATTAACTCCCCTGCTTCTATCACAAGCACACACACAGAAGCGCGCACACACACACACACACACACACACACACACACACAGCCCTGGGTCAACCTACATTTTTTCATTATGTGAGACTCAGTCACTGTAATGGGAGTTCTCAAAGTGTAAAGGTTTAAGAAAAAACACCAAAAGGTTTAAGTAATGCTTAAATTTTATAGAAAACTAAAGTTGTTTGTTGTTTTTGTTAACATGAGACCACACATGTTGAGCAATGGAACCAAGAGCAGGCAGAACTTGGCCATAAGTAAGCTCTGGACCTTTAATATGGATTTCCATTTTGGAAGAGTTTAGCTCAAGAAAATTTGCTGCCACTGAATCCTTAAGTGCAGCTATGCAATGATGCAGGGATGGTCAATTAGCTGATTCAGATGGTTTGCAGGACAAATACAGCTATCATACATATAGCAATGACAGTACATGTTGTACTGTTAATTAATAATTTAGCCCAAAGGAAGTAAAGAAAGAGAAAACAAAATTGGTCCTAGAATGGAGCTCTGCATCACCCCGAACCTGTACAGTGCATGAGAACCTGGAGCAACTTTCATCAAGATAAGACAAGACAAATATTACTGTGAATAGCTCTTTGGTGGTTGTAGCCTGTCTTCCCTCACAATCCCAACTGCACAACGTTCAGGGTACATAGTAAATGCAAATGAAATCAAGAAGGCCAATTATTGTAAATGATGCAAATTACCAGGACATCACAATAACACATGCACATTTCTTGGGTTGTTATACAAAATGGACATATTAATAACCCTAATGAAAGTCCTGCCAACCATTTTCAGAGCCATTTTTATTTTTTAGAGGAAGATGTTCACTCAAATATTGCTAATTCCTGAGAGAGAGACAGATTAACCAATACAATTGCATCAGGCAATTTCAGCCAGGATGGAACGTAACAGCAGTAGAAAGGGTGAGTTTCTCTGTATAGATTTACTATGGAGAAAATAGTTTTACCACTGAAAGCAATGAGGCCCCAGACGATTCCAGTCCTGACAGCTTACTGACAAGCCCCTGTTTCCTGGAGACAAATAAACAACAACTCCTGGTTCTGACTAAAGTTCTTAACCATCAAAAAGAAAAGGAATGGAATCACTGGAGGCATAAAACGTCTCCCACCGCCCAATGTCACAACTTTCCAAACACAAAGCTTTGGTTTCAATTTCCTGACTGTTTGAGGATTGGCAGCTTTAAATTTATGATATCTGTTTGCAGAAGTTTAATTTCCATTTCCTGTCAAACACACTCACACAAACACACATGGGAGGGGGTGAGGGTGGGTCAGACCTGATAAAAGAGAACAGGAGTAAATTGGATGTTTAGTGTCTAACTCCATCCCCCTGCACATTTCTTGGTTCAAACAAAGATTATTGTTAAATCAAAACAAAATAAAGGTAAAGAAAGTGAAAGAGAGAGAGAGAATGGGGGAAACCAAAGCAGAGGCTGATGTAAGAATATCGTCTGTGTGTGTGAGAGAGAGAGAGAGAGAGAGAGGGGAGAGATTTGAATTGGCCCAGTGGAGTCGCAGCAACTCGGCGGCTCCATTCTATTTTTGCCTTTTTTCTCTGGCCAGACCCACAGGCCTTTCTGCCACAATACATACAGCACCACCTCCTCTATACATGTGTGGCTGTGCCTGTGCACGTGTGTGTGTGTGTGTGTGTGTGTGTGTGTGTGTGTATGACTTTGACCTGTCCTTGAGAAGATGTAGCTTCCACTGAAACTGCTGGGACAGAAAAGAAACAGAATGATAGAGAGAGAAAGCAAAGAAAGAAAGAATGAAAGTGTGACAGTGGCCTCACATTCAGGAGTACAAAATAAATAATCAAATATCTTAATAATGCACTAATAGATTAGAAAGTAAGAAGAACCCCTTCCTGTCCTGACCCCCATTCAGAAGACTTCATAACTTGGACAATTAAATGTAATCTAGGTTTTCCAAATAGAAAACTTTCTTTAAGAGTCACGGACAAATCTTTGGAAAAAGAAATCTCTTGATGAAAGTTATAACAGACAGTATTATCTTTTGCCTTCGAGTGTACGCAACACAACGAGAAGAGCAATTTCATTTGAGGAGATGATTCCCAGCGTCGCTCATTTCATCATCATATGAAATGAAATTGAGGAGATTCAGCATCCGTCCTTCAAATACTTTGGAGAGTTGTTGCGGGGTTCACATCACATTCAACTCACTTTAGAGCCCTACTCCAAAACAGGTTGAAATTCAAACAAACGAGCCAAATGTGGACAAAGGGAAAATGGGCTAAGGGATGCTCAAGTCTTTTCACCTTTCTCTCTGCATCTTTCTGTCACTCTCTCTTTCTCAAGCTACTTTTTTCAGATTTTCCCTTCACTTCTCTTCATCAGTGTCGAGTTAATAAGAGCCTGCAGTGTAATATGTCCCTGTCTTGTTTCACTGCTGCGCTCTGCTTGACTAATGTAATTGTTTCATGGGCGCTTGCTTGCAAACACAAACCTACTGTAAATAGAAAACATTGTGAACATGCACACGTTTGAGCACAAGCACACTCATGCGCGCAGTCATGCCAGTGATGAAAATATGACAGGACAGACAAATGCGATTTGGTTCTCTTTACAAGCCTGCGAGTGGAGCAGATGATGTGGCACATCACTCTGTGTATGTGCGTGGTTGCTCTGTGTTGACATCGCACTCCTTGAAGTGCGACAAGATTAATGAATGGGAGAGGAACAGGGGGAGGGAAGAAAGGTGAAGAGAGGTAAGGAAAAAACAGAGTTAGGGGGAGGGAGGAAAAGAGGGCAGGGCAGAGGAGAAAGAAAGAGAGGTCAGCAGGCGGGGAGATAGAAGAAGAGCAGCTAGACGACAGAGAGACAGAGGAGAAGAAGTGGGAAATCGGAATCTGGTAAAAGCTGATGCATCATACACAGTCACAGCACAGCATGCACATGCATTTGCTCTTCATTGTGCACATGAACAGTATATTGCTGCTCTTTGTCACTGTGTGGACAGTATGTATGTCTTGGTATCTGAGAGCCCATAACTGATCAGATCAATTAATGGTTAATTGGTTAATCAATGGTTATCCACTGTTAAAAGGATGAAATTCAGTCACTGCAATTACTCACACTGGATTTAAATAGCACTCTACTGGGCAGACAACATTAAATGTGTGTGTGTTGACAGGCATACGTGTGCACATCAGAGTTTCAGAAATGACACCCACACACATTTTTATTTGTGTGTTTAAATGGATTCTTTTGGTAATTTGGCATCCATTATAAATGCGCAGCAAATGTCTTTTTAAGCTGTTGGGGGTAATTACTGCTCGTATGGGTGCGTATCAACCCCTGCGAGCCAGTGGTAGCCTGTGTGGTAAGGTTTGGAGTGTGTGCGCGCCATCCATCCCTGAGGGAATTTTCTTCTGTTGAAAATCAACAGTCTATCTCTGCAGCAGACTGCCAATATTTCAGTCTGCTGTGTAATTCATTATTTATTTAATATACTTTGTGTCTGTGTGTGTGTGTGTGTGTGTGCTTGTGTGTAGAAGTGGAAGGTCTCATCTCATTCAGGTATTGATGAGCTTTAACCTTGATGCCCTCCTTTCTCACGCGACACACACACACACACATACACGCCTACAGTGTGCTGCCTGACTGGAGCACAGCAAAGTGTAATGAAAGTGAATTCACCGGGAAGTCGTGCTGTGAATAGATCACTCATTACTTGTCCTGAGGTCACTACACACTCGTACGCAAACACACCTGGCTGCAGGTGGCTGCTGGCTCACGCCATGTGTGCCTTCATACGGAATCACAGCAGCAGTTGCTTTTCCTTTGGCAGTGTATGGCACAATTACAACAACATGACACTAACACTGCTGGGCTGAGGGCTTCATTTTCTGCAGTACCACCTGTAGTAAACCTGTATTTCACGTGACTGACATTTCACTTGTTTTTTTTAATTGCAAAAGGCAGTATTAAACCTTTACAGTATAACTCTTTTGACTTGAATTAAGAGAAAGCAGTAGAAAATATCTGCAGTGCTGCAGCCTGTGTTTTAGTTGTGAGAAAGACTCTGCACGCTCAGCTGTTCTCCCATCATTCTCATGATGTTTTGTGGCCTCGTGCGATTCGAGCAGAGCTCCTGAGCAGAAGCCACTGAATACGTAGAAGCGCTTGTGTGTGTGTGTGTGTGTGTGTAACAACAACAAACAAAAACATGATTCCCTTCATTGATTTAAAGGGATGAATGATCCATAAGTAACCTTTTTCTTAATTGTTTTATTTCTGTAAGAAGCACAATTTCCTTGCTGACAATGTTTGTGATTGGTTACTTACCCTGGTGAAGCATGTGTGCAGAATTATTATTATTACGGTTGGATTCTTGTCACGCTAATGAAGCAAACTGAAGGTAAGATAGAGAGGGAGCGAGGTAGATGTGACAGAAGGGATGAGAATAGCCTGGTGTGGCATGAATAGCAGTGTTTTGTGTGTGGGTCTGTGTGTGTGTTGTGTGTGTGTGTGTGTGTGTGTGTGGGGGCAGATGTCGCTCAGTACGTGACATCAGCTGAAAGGACAACATCTCTGATCTCATCTGCCACTAAAGTGGCATGCTTTGGCCTTTTGTGTGTGTGTGTGTGTGTGTGTGTGTACGTGCACAGTGCCAGTCATGGCGAGGGCCTGCATCACTCTGCTGATGACCTGTCTAGTCCAGTCAGACCCCATTGGGTGTGTGTGTGTTACGGTGGTGGGGGTGGGGGGTGGTGCGAGAGAGAGTCTTAAAATGTCACTTGGCACTCTTGCCTGCAGCTGCATCTTTGACCTGACGGTAACCTCAGCAGACGCACACAGACACACACATGCACCCTAAAGTTTGCCTTGCTCTCCCTTTTCAGACGTTTTCACCGGAGACAAAACAACTTCTCTGAAAGCAGCACGGAGAGACTTAATGCTAATGTATCATCAGTGAATCAGTGGCCAGGTCTCAGTTAACTCTGTAAATCACAGTGAGTGTTAACAGTCAGTGTTGTGCGGCTGCTCGTGTTTCAGCAGTTAACGTTACATTATTGACACCGGTGTTAAAGTCAGAGTATTGATGGTGCGAAGGTGGTAGTGGGCCAATTGATCAACCGCATGCTTAATGCTGACAACATTAAGAACATGTTGGAACTCCATTACCATGAACCTGACAGGAAACACGCACACACACACACACACACACACACACACACACACACACACATTTTCCAATTAAAATTTCTTCAAGTTTCGCAAAAGATGGCAAACCGCTCAATGCATCAGGGTGTAATAAGATCTCAGCACAATGAGACACAATCAACTGAACAGCAACATTTCCTAAATAAACAAGTCTGAAATTATCATATCAGAAAATAAACATCTTTAATTTTTGATATTCAGTGTGAAGGGCATGTTTTAGTTTTGCTCAGAAAGTACTGAGGTTTGGTTTAGATGCCCTCAACATCACTGAGGAAAGGAGAGGCGAACTTTCCTCTCCCTTGCTCTTTGCGCTGAGATGTTAACATAACAAAAAGCAACACAGTGTATTGGTCTGGTTTTCAATTCCCTCTCTCTCTCTCTCTCTCCCTCTCTCTCTTTCAAATGCCAGCCCATTATGGCAATGCCAGGCAGGTGATGGTGATGCCAAGCTGGAATGACACACACACACACACACACACACACACACACACACACAAACGTGTCCCCACGGACGCTCTTAATTAGACTCCACCCGTCCCCCACGGTCCCTGTGGCAGGCGAGACAAAGGGAGGCTTGCTCGTTTGGATGCGCGAGTGTGTGCGTGCCTGCGCGCGTGCGTGTGTTGTGTGTTTGTGTCTGAGGGGCCTATCTTTAGCAGATGCTCATACCTCTCCCATCTCTCTGTGTGCGGAGCAGCGGTGCTATCATTAAAGTGTCATTGAGAAGTGGCACCACTTAATTTTAGCTGCTCTCACTGGGGGCGCTGAGGGAGACGCCGGAGACCGAGGAGAGAAGGAGGGAGAGGAGGGGGAGAAAGGGGAGAGAGGGAGAGGAAACGGAGGCAGAGAGGCAAACTCATAGAAAAATGCAAAGGATAGACAGAAGGGATTAAAAAAGAGGAAAAGAAACATGTTTTAGAGAAGAAGCAATGGAATCTCAACAAGGAAATAACTGCAGCCAACATCTAAACATCTTGTAACATCTTGTATTCTTGCTTATTTGTTTCAGAACAGCTCCAACCTCCCTTTGCTAGGGTTTGCAGTGAAGTTTATTCTTCAACACGCTGCATTTCCAAACATTCACAAGTGTTTGAAATCTGCTGAATAAGAATGTCCATCATGTTTTATGAAGCAACACATTAGTAACATCGGTTTACCAGGGTTGCCACCCCCAATTCTTGCAGCTGCTTCACAGTGAATGCCTTTTTAGAGGGTTCAGAGGACATTACAAGTTCTCTAACCAGTACCAACTGCTGCATTGCATTAAAAAAACAGAATGAAAACCAATGCGACATATGAAAGAGAGCAGGAAAGTAAGAGAAAGAGTAAGAATTACAGTAACAAGGGAGTATATTACATCTCTCTCAGCAATTTCCTAAAAACCTGAATGCCCTGAGAGTGAGTTACATAAGACACATACACACACACACACACACACACACACACACACAGACACACACACACACACACACACACACACACACACACACACACACACACACACACACACACACACACACACACACACACACACAGCATCCTGGTGGCGTCAGGCTCCGTAATGAATCCATGTCTCTGGGACGTCAGGTGAGAAGCAGCACTTCCTATGGAGAACCCAAAATAACCAAGTGGTGGAGTGTTTGAAAGAGAGGACAGTCAGATAGACAGAGGCACTTTGCACCTGTAGCATGATAGATAACTGAACGTATTTTCATCCATGAACAGGGCCTCTGTAAATGCATATGAGTAAAGTTGTCTATCTGTGCGTATCACAGTTTGCTGGGGTCTTCCTCACTTTCCTCATTGATTTATTGACCTTGACCTTGGTATCCCCACTCTTTCCCTCCCTCCTTCCCATTTGTCTGTCTGCCCGATGTGTCAGTAAAATGTTAGCACATTGTCGCTGTCTTCGAGAGCAGGTATAGACTTGTTAATCCTGCCCCATCTCCCCTCCACTGCTATATGCTATTTAGATTTTGTCTGGAAGGCTTGATTGTTTTCATAAGGCAGTTGCCAACACATACAGAACATTCATCCACTGTCTCCTCAAACTGTTACTTTTACTGGAGGGACTTTCAAAACTTTTTTTTTGGACTCCCGGTTGCCACATATTCTTCTCTTTCTCACCTCTCCGGCCTGCCATCACTTCCTCCCTTCCATCTCCCGTCATTCAAAGACTTTCATTTTTAAAACTAGTTTGGTGAAGTTTGACAACTCGTGGAAGCAACCCTATACTGAGCTGCTCAAATATATTATTATTATTATTTTTATTATTGTTATTATGATTGATTATTCTTTAAGGGTTTTTTCTCCTCAGACTTAGTGTTGCCTTTCCAGAAAGGATGTCCGATTTTTCCACCAGCACTCAAATGCAGCACAGGTTTGTGGATAGGACACAATGAAAACAGACTCTGCACATTTCAGGCAAATTGTGCACAGCCGTGTAAAAACTCTGAAGAGAACTGCACAAACCTGACCATAGTAAGACAGCGCCTATGTGCGAATCAGGAAATAAAACAACACAAAGAAGAACTTGTTTATTTTCAGCTACAAAGTTCAAAGACAAAATTGGTAAGGTCAGTGTCAAATCTAACAAACAATGTTACTGATGCAAAGAGTGTCCTCTATCCTTTTTTTTAATATGCACTTCCCATAGTCTCTTCTGTCTCACCTCTCCTTGCAGCCACCCACTGGTCCCTCCACCCTCACTCTCTCCTTGCTTGACACTCACTGTCATACAGCCCTGGCATCTGCTCTCGGAACCACCTTGTCCCATCCACTGCAGCCCCATGTGTTCTTTTACTCACTTTACGTCTATGTCCTTCTCCTGTTTTTAATCTCTGTCTGCACGCTGTGTCTGTGTCTCGTCTCATACCATGTGGTGTACTCGATAGGGCAGCTCCCTCCAATCTCCTCATGTGAATCTCTGTGTGTTGTTGGCAGGGGTTTGATTGTAGTACTTTTGGTTTTGAGACCCCTCGTGGGTTCTTTTTTATTTACTTTTTTTTTTTAGCTCTTTCTTCTTTCTGCACAGAAACCTTCTGCAAACCTCTCTGTTAACCTTGCTGTGTCCTGCCAATGTCTGCGTTCATCTGCACTTGCAACACTGGTGCTCTAATAGGGGTGTTTTTTCCACCATGGCATTACTGTAATGCTATATTATTTATTAATATATATGTTTATTGGTGAGGTATAAATACACCAATGCATTTACAGTAATAAATAAATACTATGCTAGTACAAAGAAGAAATGGAAAAGACAAATTACAGTAAAAACACTAATCCTTACATCTCTCACTCACTCTTGAATGTTATAATAGTTGTTGTAATAGTAATTACAAGGCTGTTAACCAACTCCACACCTCCCTGCTTACAAATACACAAATCAACTGTCAGACGCTAGGTGCAAGGTTAATCTTTAAAATATGGTTCAACATGGATTTAAAATGATTTCAGTCAAGGCTTTAGTTGAGATTTCAGAACAAACTTGCTTCCTGATGTACCCAGTACTCAGACTCACCTGCCATAACACATGAGCCAACAGTTACATATTGACACTTCAAGCAAACAAAGAGCAGCGTGAGTAACCTTTCGGAGTTGTGTTTCTGGCTTTGCAATGGTTGGAAATCCAATATTCTCTCTCGTGCTACCTCCAATTTGTTCTACATGGTCTTGTGATAAACTTTCTCCACCTGCGTACTTTAGCTCTCCAATGTGAATGTCGGCTCGGCTGGTCTGACACCATTTGATCGAAATGGCTAATTACACTTATCTGTTTTTAATGGTGGATTATGGACAGCAGTCAAATTTAACCACAGTCAATGTGTCAGAATGATAGAGCTTCTGAGTTAGGTGTTGATTCTCAGCAGGTTTTCGCACCACAAACAACACGGTATTGACACGGTCAGTGTATCTGAGAGCCAGTCATAATAATGGCCTTTATTAAGTGTAACGTAATGTCTCCTTAGTTGCTGATGACTTTGTGCGTTTGGACCTAAATAATGGTCCATCGTGTTTCCACTATACTCTGAACAAACCAGCGTTCAGTCACAGGTTATCTGTCATGGCTGCAACATCTGTCCCTTACATGTGCTCCACATCCTCCGTGTGTGTGTCATTTACAAAGTGTGAATAGGGTCATAGGGTTTGTGTTAACGGTAGAGCACCGTTACAATGAGAAGTGATGATGACAACAAAGGGGCAAAGAACACGGAGGGAAGAAAGAAAGGAAGGAAAAAGAAAGAAAGAGCAAAAAGCAGAAAAAAACATGAGAAATGGGGTGAATGTGGCACAATGAGACAAAATGAGAAATAAATTGGGGAGAAGGGGGAATAGTAGTGACGAAAAGAGCTGAGGAGAAGGCGGAGGGAGGTGAGAGAAGGAGATGAGCAGGGACCTGAAGAGGGGATGAGAAAGGAGAGGATGAGGAGGAAAAAAGGAGTGAGGCCCTCTTCATTTATTGCTCCAGTGGAGAAGAACGTAGAGCTCTCTAATGGCGCTGCCGTGGTAATAACAATAAAAACCAGGAGAACGAGAGGAAAAAAGAGAGAGGGAGAAAGGAGAGGGAAAAAGAGAGGGGTTAGGACGGAGAGGGAAACATCAAGCGTGATTGTTTTCTTTCTACATTTCCATATTTCCCCATCTCATTCCCTCTCTCTCTCTCTCTCTTTCTACCCTCTACTCAACACACACACACACACACTTTCCCTCTCTCCTTCTTTTCTGTCTCTCTGCTGTTGGCGCTGTGTGTCCTTGCTCCATGCTTTGTTAGGCAGGGCAGTGGCACTGCTGTACTTGCTGTGTCAGGGCTTTCTATTGGTGGTGATTAATGTATGGAGATGGACTGATCGTCACCAGCCACCAACAATATTCTCACCGCCGGCACAGCGGAGGTATGCACACAGGGGGTAGGGGACGTGGAGACGACACGCCTGCACATGGGTGTCAGCTGAATTCACTGCATTCACCAAAGAGAAAAAAAAATTGGAGACATTTTCCCTTAAATATATGGAAATGATAATATTATGTGATTGTTTTCTTTCAATGAAACCATCAGCTAATCAGCAATGTTGCTTCACTGATTAGTCAGTTGAGAGAAAATTGATATTGCGATTACTGAATGACAAATTTGAGTCATTTTTTGTGTGTTTAGCTTCTTCTTCTCACACTTTTTTTTCCTATTTTACATAATTGTAAATTTAATATGTTTGGGTTTTTGCCGAGTGTGCCACTTTGGGTTTTGGGCAAAGTTGATGGTCATAAATATGGTGAAAAACAAATGGCAGGTGTAATCATCAGCTGCTTCCTCAGTTTTCTTGTCAGTTATAATTCCTTGTTTCCACCTTGTGAGATTTTTGTGTTATGTGTTTATTCAGCAAGACTCTTGGCTTTCAAGTCCCTCTGGTTCAGTTCTGAGTTGCGCGGGGATTGCTCGCAAGTCGAGATTTACTTATGCTTGCACATGTCGTAACCCCGTTCAAGCAAGGCACTGACTTGAAAAGCGATGCATTTTCGACATGTTTCCCACATGACAAATCTCTCCTTTGGGGATCAGTCGGGGCGCATCACACGTCTTCTGCTGCTTGATGTGAAAGTAATATCAGTCTCAGCAAAGATGAGTTAATAGCAACACAGTTTGACACAAGGGTGTATTAACAGACACTATCAGACCAGGGGTGACCCCATTACATCAGATCTTTATGAATGAATGTGAAAACCTCGCTGGAAACAGTTGTTATTTAATGAGTGTCATTAACAAGTAAAATTTGTGTGATATCTAAAAACCAAATGGTGTGCCACCTTGGCATTTCTGCCCACGCTGCATATGTGTGTGTGTGTGTGTGTGTTGTGATTAGGCCACTGAGACAGTAGATAAATTAGCTTTGGGAAGGAAATGAAAGTGCAAGATATACTGGATTGCCCTGTGAGAGTTCATATAAGTAGCCACAGACACACACATACTCACTCAATCACACACAAACGCACGCAAGACCACACTAAACCTTTCCTCCCTCCCTTCCTTCCTATCCACCTTCCCATCCATCAGGCCATCTCAGGGAGCTGCCCGTGGTTCCGCTGGCTGGTTTAATTGTTAATGCTAATTGCTATTTATTGGCTCAGATGCAAATGATAGGCTGGCCAAAGTGAAATTTTATGAGGAGTGAACTCCCCCTCTCACACAAATTGAAAAAGTGAAACAAGAGGAAGAGGGAAATGAGGCGAGAAGAGAAAAGCTTAATGGCGGCTCTTTAATGGCAGAGAGCAAAAATTAAGACTGATTTAAGACACGCAGCTAAATCTCCCCCAAAATCCTCTGTGATCCCCACTCAGGGAGACACCCATTTGGCACGAGTAGAGAAGGAGAGGGAGGGGAGGTGGAAAGGAAGGAGAAATTTGAAATTGATTCAGTCCTGAAAGCTTGTTGTCAATTTTACATGTTAAAATCTGTCAAAATGTACGTGGAGTTTTATAGATCGACGTCCTATAGATTTTCTAGACAGATTACTGCAAAGACACAGTGGTATAATTGTATTAGAGGAGAGCATATGGAGAATGACACTGGGCCGAGGTCAAACGTAGCCAGCGGCAGCCTCTTGCTGGCACTCTATATATACCAACTGAACATCATCCATTTTCTAATACACTCTAAGAGGCAAAGCAGTATTTGCACAGCACATTATCATAATGTAAGATGTGTGTGTGTGTGCGCGTGCCTGCTCGAGTCGGCATGCCACGAGCTAGGCGGCCCGCCGTGACTCAACAGTGTCCCCTTTTTAGGCTCGCTCATTTGTTTTCCATCCATCCATTACTGCATTCCTCCCTCCTCTCCATCCCTCGCTCCATCACTCCGTCTGATTGAAGGATCTTCTCACCATCCTCAAGGTGCGATCGCCCCGCCAATTAAAGACCAATCCAATCACATCTGAGCTTCTGTGTGTGTTCACGTGTGGGGGAGCGAGCGGCGTGTGATCAGGTGTATGTATACACTTATATGTATGAGAATGCGTGTGTGTGTGTGTGTGTGTGTGAGATTTGAGATCCGGGAGGTTAATGCAGTTAGGGTTATTTCACAGTCCATTAAGAAGCTTATGTTGACCTCCTGACCCCAAAGCCAACAACACCAAATCCATTATCATGACAATAGGACTGTGTGCACATGTAACTGTGTGTGTGTGTTTGTGTGCCTGTGGACTCCATTTGCAATGGTTATGCCATGTAGAGAACCTAAGTTAGCATGTAGGAGAGAGACGATCAGACGGGGACAAGGGTGAAAAGAGAGAGAAAGACACGGACGACTTCCTATGTCTCTCTGTGATTACTGAGGGTTTGGTCCATTCAGCGTGGCTTGTAGAGAAATTTGTAGCACTGTAGTTTACAGAGAAGAGGAGGAGGGACAATCAGTGGCCATGCAAAATGGAAACAGAAGAGGCTGACACCGTTTTTTTATTTGCAGGGGGAGAATTTCATTCAATTACACAGAGAGCAAAACCTGGTATGCTGTGCTGCTGGCGTGTGCGTGTCCACACGTGTGTGTGTGGTTGACAGATGAAGCTATCACTGGAAAAGGAGTTTGTCAGCTGTGAAGAAACCTGAATAACTGTAACCAGACAAAAGCAGAAATGTAAAAAAAAAAAAAGGATTTTCCACTGTCTACAATGTGTGTATATGTAATATGAAGAATTCTGAGACTTTTTGAATGGTTATATTGGTTAATGTTAAGGTGTGACCAAAAGTGCCACTATTCATATATGATTTATTATTATCATAACGAAGTATTAAAATAGTTTATTCATAATAATTTGATTATCTAAATATTTGATTATTTTTTTTCTTTTTTGCAAGTGTTTATATTTTATTTTATATTCAGGATTACATATTTTTTTAAAAACTGAGAAAAATATGTCAGTCTGTGAACATCAGTTAACATTAGTAAACCAAATTCAAATCTGACATATCAAAAACACAAAACTTATAAATGTTTCCATTTTGTTTTGTGTTTTTACTCTGGACAATCCAATAAGTCTAACATCAATATATTATGCCACTTACACTCAGTGTTTCTTTTTCTCTCAATTTCTCTTCTGTAATTCATTTACTTCAGTCTGTCCCGCTCTCTTTCCCATCTGGTTATCCACTTATTTCCCTAACGCTGGGCGGCTAACCCTGACCCTCACCTTGCACCCCACTATCCACACCTCTAGGATGGTTATTGATCCGCGCACACATGCACTCACCGCTCTGTCCACAGCTAATGAGACAAACAGGGCCAGTCTGGGTCTGGATGGGTTACAGCGTGGGGACCTATAAATAAACTTACAATACCTGAGGGAACTGCAAAATTGAATTTATTACATTTTTGGTCACAGCTTGAGAAGGTTTTATTTGTAAAGAACGAGATGCATACGCACAGGATAGGGGGAACAAAGAAGCTTTGCATTATTAAGGAGACAAAAGGGAGAATGACGGCAGAAAATAATTAAAAAATGTACAATGTAGTACTCTTTATCAACGTTTTCTTTTTTTATTGTGTAACCTGAGCACTCTTTTAACAAAAAATAACCAGACACCATGAAGTGCCACCCAATAAGTTTACAAGGTGCATATTAAAATAAAACTGTGGAAAAACTCTTAAACTCTTACGTACTCCCTTTCCGACATGCACAAACACACACTCACACACACACACACACACACGCACCTTTACACTCCCCTTCACCTCCGCCCTACCCTCAGTTGTCTTGGGGTTTGGGACATGTGTGTCTATGTGTGTGCTGAAATCAGTTGGTTAAAGTATGTGTTTCACCCTGTGTGGCTTCCTTGTATGTGTACCTGACAGTATGTAGTTTGTGTGTGTCTGTGTGTGTGTGTGTGCGTGTGAGGCACCACACACAGACAGCTGAAAATTGATATCCCTGGCCATGTCTTTGTGTCTCAGGCAATATGTTGCCTGTTCGTGGACTTATCAAACTGATGGATGGGAGGGGGGCAGAGCCCTTGGGACCCCTACCTTAATCAACCACACACACAAACACGCACACACATACAAACAAAACCACACACACACACACACACACACACACTAACAATTTAACAACTTAGGATAATGCAGTGCAAGGTGCATGTGTCTACCTGAGCGTGTTTTGAATCCAAAAGTTTGAAAACCGGTCATGCATGCCTTTTTGAACACTTTGACATAGCAAGTAAAGAGAAGCGAACAGTCAGCCTGCATTGAAAACATCTGCAGAAACTGACCAGTGTCTAAAAAGAGTTGGACTTCTTACAAACTAGGAATGGGGGTTTTAGTTTTTAATTTATTTTTTTTAATTAAAAATAAACTTAAACCTCTTCAATTATTTTGAAAAACATGTTCACAAATGTGGAGTAGTGAGACATTTTCTTAATCTTTAATTATTACTGGCGTGTAATTTTTTTATTGTGTTTAAAAATCAATTCAAAATATTTTGTGTGCATTTATCATAATAAGGGGCCAACACACAAAGGTCTCTGGCAAAGGATTTAAGATTTAAAGAGGTAGCTGTGTTAAGCAAAAATTCCCAGGACCATTAAACTAGTCTTCATGAGTATATCTGTCACAGGGCAAAGATCCAGAAGTGTGGAGTGCCTTTCATATTCATCTGCTCACCCAAAGCGTTCAATAATACTCATTTAATACCTTCATCATTTCGCTATGCGAATAAATCCATTCCTAATTTTCACTTGATACAGAAAATTGAGTTTCAGCTGTACATTAAGCTGTGATTAAATCTCCATTTGAAATATTTGTCTTCAGACTCGCGCAGTTTCACCTCTCTGTGCCGGAGTTTGTCTACATGTGCACACGCTAACTCAGTTTTAATGACTCTGGAAGCTGTTTATCAGTGAAGGTTATACAATGCTCTGTTGTCAGTCCTGTCCAAAAACACACAGGGACAAAGAACACACACACTCACATATAGATGATGACGCTCTCTAAATTGTCCTTCACACGGCTCTCCCTGTATATCGACTGTGTGTCTTTTTTCTCAAGCTGACGTTATTGTCAAATTGTTTCTCAAACGGGACACAATTGAAAAGGCGGACAGTTGTTCAATGGCTTGAGTTTTACCATTGATTCCCAATAGGGCCGTCTATTCGTCTGTCGGCTGAAGGAACGCAGAGAAACTCCCTGCGCTCGTCCCACGACCGCTCTCTTTTTATTTTCACACACACGCACACCCCCACACACAGACACACAGGTAGATAATTTGTGTGTGCGCGCGTGCACACGCATCCCCTTTCATTTAAATATTGCCCCTGTCCCAACACATTCTATTACTTGATACAGTATGATACCCACAGATCAATGGAAGCCAAGGAGACACCGCACACACACACACACACACACACACACACACAGTACACCGTACACAGAGAGACATCAGGCTATGTGTAGCCTGCAGGCAGATGGTATCTGCAGTCGACGCTTGTTATTCTCAACAACTCTGATATGGAGATCATTAGCACCAGAAAACACTAAAATACGTGGAAACACCTGAAGCGTACACACGAGATAAAACTTTTGACTGAGAAATCACCATATTAAAGCAGACGCACGTGCGATTTGTCTCTGTAATATGTTACCGTTAAATCATTGAACACACATGCCTCAGCTAAAAACAACAGATATGAAGATTATAAGGACCTGATGAACAGTTTAAAATTGATGGAAATGCAGACAGGCAGCCTCTGGAAAATGTCATTCAAAACATTATCATAAATATAAAAGAGAAAATGTACAAGATAGAGCTGTAAAGCAGCAGTAAAAATATTGCTTTATCCACAAGCATGTAGATTACAGTGCTTTATCATATATTACTGAAATTTCTCCCATGTGTGGGGGATGTTTTAGTGCATATTATTAAAATGTGCTAGGATGTCCTTGGAGTATGTTAGTAAAAAAAAAACCACCACATATAGTGTAATAATATATACCAGTGTATTGAATGCTTTTCAAAGTAGCAGGGACCAGCAAGTGGCTGGGTAACAACAGAGGAATTAACTGTTTTGCGTGTGTTTAATGACCAGTAATGTCACTGCTTATGTGTAATAAGTAAACAGTCAAGTTAGTGTCAGTTTGTTCAATAGAAGCAGATTTAGAGCTAGTGTATTTTTTTTAAATTATAGGTTAAATTGTATGTGCAGTATCAGCTCTAATGTCTTTACCTGGACATTTGTGAATATGTGAAACTATTCTGGTCACCATTAGTTTACAATCAATAATTTCCAAAGGTTATTTTTTCAGCAATGTGCATTATCCACATGAACATTTTATTTACTGTACAAGAACTTGTATACACAAATTAAACAGAGAAGAGAAGAGAGGAGGGACGATAAAAAGGATGAACATTGCTTTTCTCCTTCTCTGTCCCTTTCTCCTTGGTGGCATTTTCCAACGGTAAATAAATTAGACAAAGTGAGTGTGTGCATGTGTGTGAGTGTAGAGGAAAAACACAACGTGAGGGAGATAGCACCAGATACATTACGGGGCCCATGGTGTGAGTGTGTGTATATGTTTGTACTTGTCCAGAAACCCTCTCTCTCTCTCCGTTCCTCGGGTCTCTCTCTGTTTGTGTGTGTGTGTGAGCCAGAGAGAATGAGACAGTATCTGAGGGAACGTGCGGTGCTAGATTGATGCGTACCGCCGGCGTGGCCGTTTCTGCTGAGAACGGCCACACTCCTCTGCCTAATGATGCCACATCCATCCTGGAGCGCCAAGTGCTATGCGGGCAGAGGTGTGTGAGTGTGTGTCTGTGTGTGTTTCCACAAGGCGTCTGTCCTGGGGGCTAAAACGCAGCACCTTACTCAGCCTCTGATCACTCTTTATTTGGCACTGAGCATGTGCGTGTCCATATGTGTGTGTTGGTGTGAGAGTGAAGGGTCCTATGTGCCCATTAATATTAAATATAGATACCCTTGTCAGTGCATTACATCCTCTGATCCCATATCCTCCTCTCAGGGAGAAGAGGTGAGAAGGGAGGAGACACGGGAGGTGAAGGAAGGGGGAGATAAAGTGAGGAAGGGAGAGGAGGAGGATGGGAGGTGAAATGGAGAGAGAGAAAGAATTAGGGAAAGGGTGAGGAATGGGAAGAGTATGGGAAGAGAGAGGACAGCAGGTGAGGATGGGGAAGGCAGAGATGAAGCAGGAAGGGGTGTGATGAGGAAATGAGGAGTTTAAATAGGAGGATATAAGTCAGAAACAAGGAAAGGAAAGAAAAGGAAATGAAAGGAACATTTATGTTATTAAAAGTGAATAATAAATGTTAGGTGATTAGATGGAGCTGAGTGATACATAAGTAGCGCAGGAAGCTATGGATTAGAGGAAAGAAAGGAGGGAGGGAGGGACTGGAGGAAATCTGGGGAAAGAGGGACTACAGAGGGGACTAAGGGGTTTAGGGATGGATGGATGGAGAGGGGAGGGGCCAGCTGATTGATTGTTTAGAGTGTTGGAGACTTGAGGAAAGAGGGATGATGAGAGGAGGAAAGGGAAAAGAATCAAGAGGGCTGAATCCATCATTTCAAGGGAGGAAGAGAAAGGCATGGGAACAGACAGAAATGGAGAAGATATGAAAGAGAGAAAGAGAGGAAGGCAACAAAATAATCTGGAGATACAGAGTGAAAAGTTAGAAAAGAAGCGAAACAGGGCAGATGACAGATGAAGGAAGACGTCAACAGAAGAAGAGATTTGTGGGATGAAGATGTAGGAGAGCAAGGAGTGATTGAGTGATGACGGATGGAGGAAAAACAACGGCGTGAACGGCAGCAGCTTTGACCTATCATCTGTCTGTAATGAAGGAGAGAAGGGAGGAAGAGAGGAAAGGAGGAGTGACAGTTTGATTTTCCTCGGCAGGCGTTCATTCCCATATTCCCTGGCAAGCTCTCACCTGATGGAAAGATGGCAGAAAATCAATAGTCCATGTGCGTAATGGAGTAATGACTCTGAGTGTATGTGTGTGTATCTGGGTAATGATAAGTGTGTGTGTATCTGCCCGATCCCTAAGCAATCACACACAGCTTAAGCCAGTCCCGAGGGGTGGGGGCCACTTTAACTAACAACTTCATTACTGTAGCCACCCACACACACACACACACCAGCTCACACTCACACACCAAACCGTTGCCCGAGCACAAACACTGTTGATCATAGACTATAGATTTTTACCACAAATATCATTGAGTCAGAAAGTTTTACAATGTGACTTATCTAATTTCTCTTGTAGTTTGAAAAGACCTCAAACATTTGCTTTTGACCCCCAAATGCAGAGTTTACTCCCCACAACAGTCGTCAGTGACTCACCATCAGACACTGCTGGAGATCCACTGGTGGCACCTATTGTGTAATATGGATATAACCTCATATGTTATTGAGAAGAAAATCACTTTAAAGCAATTTAATTCTCTTTAAGGGCAACAAATGTAGCCAAGGTTTATCTGCATGAATTTCCTTTGTGTGTGTGTGCCTGTGTGTTTATCCAAACAGCTCTCAAAGTGTTTCCCCTCTCTGCCAAGTTTTTCTGAGGCTGTGAAAACATTCCCAGCTCTGGGAATGCCGAGGCCCTGGCACACGCATACACACGCAGAGATGCACCTCAATCAACCAATTAGGTCATCAAGGGGATCTCTCATCACAAAAACAGGCTCGCTGCCATGTCCAAATGATGGGGTGCTGACATACAAACACGCACACAAACACAGCCGCCGTCCTCCTCTGGCTCCAAACTCAGGAGATCCACAGAACACACATACACACAGTTCCATACACACCAGCCCCCTGGAAACACAAGTACGCGCACACACACACACACACACACAACTCAAACATGCACGTGGCCCCTACTCATTATGGGTCCACTGATCAAAATGAATGATGCTCCTTGTAACTATGTACCAGAGGAGGATGGCGAGAAAAGAGGAATTTGGACAAAAGGCAGCCCGTTGTGACTCGGCGGCAGCACAGACCGGCAGCTCGTGGCGGCAGCCCCCTCTGTTTACTAGCGGCTAATTAATTCGCCACATATGCTGAGAACATCTGTCGCTAGTGACCTGCTGGGAGAGCAGAGGACGCACTGCTGCGACGGCCCGCTCCCCCCTACTCTCATTAGCGCACACACACACACACACACAAAGAATGACACACACGTACACATAGACATGGATGGAATATGTGCATTTGTCTGTGTAGACACGCATAGCTTCACATACCAAAAAAGTACGCAGACGTATGTTAACATACAAACTGTGATCCTTCTCTAGTTTAGGACTTAGATATTAGAGGCCAGATATTAGAAATCCATACTGATTGTTCTGGTGTGCCCAGCAGTCAGAACTTTTTTTTCTGCAGTTTGTTGCAAATACTTAAAATATCACTGTTGATTAAAACTGCAAAAATATGTACTTTATTTCATGAGG
This sequence comes from Psettodes erumei, assembly GCA_016785225.1. Taxonomy (NCBI): domain Eukaryota; kingdom Metazoa; phylum Chordata; class Actinopteri; order Pleuronectiformes; family Psettodidae; genus Psettodes; species Psettodes erumei. The sequence continues at coordinate 679,790 of JAFBJZ010000108.1, read as the reverse complement.
AATAACTTTAGCTACTTAAACTAAAAGTTCGGGGGAAAGCTCAATGGCTCAGTTCATTGTTTCATTGTTTTTCAGAAATGTTTATTTTAAAATACATATTTACCTAAAATTATGGTATTATAGTGATGACCATAAATTGTCACACATGAACCTTCCCCTCCAAAATAATTCATAGATGACCAGACAAAATATAACACAGCTTGTTCTCCACAGTTCTCCACAGCTCGTCGATAGTTGCCAAAAATCAACTGGAGGTGTGCAGATATTAGTTTAAAAACTGATTAAGGCGACTGACGCCTCTAAATTACAATGGTTTTATCTTACTAATTCATGAAATTTGAATAAGTAAATAAGAAAGATCCAGTACAGAGAAGCAAAATATGTTTACATTATTTGTATTATGGGTCAGTGTACAGCATGTGTATTCGGAGAAGTGCAGTGAGCACACAGTGATCACTGAGGCCGCATGGATATCCAAGACAGACACAGATGAACACAGATGAACCTAAAACACCAATCAACATCACAGACAGATTAGAATAAAAAGGGATTGAAAATGGAAATGATCCCTTACTGAAAAAACACTATCATGTCAAAGGTTATGGAGATGTATTTTTATTCATAAAATCATGAAAATAACCAAAGCTTCTAACATCATTTTGTTCTTTTCCCTGTATCACTGCAGATGTCAGAGTGTTTGTGCTTGTTAGTGTATATATGTAAACTTCAACTTATGCAATTGTAGTTCAGTGCCCAGACTGTAGAATCAGTGCTGAAACAGTTTTAGTAGCCCACATTTTTGTCTGCTACTCTGTCCTTCATGCAGCACTGTGTCCAAGCCAAACTTGGCAAAATTAAACAAACAAAAAAAAAGTGAAACTCTGTGAGTGTGCAAACAGCAGCACCAGCAGAAAAACTCCCACCAGCCAATCAGATTCATTAACCTCCACTATCCCACAATGCCCCAGGGGGACCTACGGAGACAAAGACAAACTCTCTCCCCCTTGTGTACTGTATCTCCCCCTCTTTCTCCCCCAGTCTCCTCCTCTCCATTACACCCACCCAGTCCTCCTCCCTCCTGCACCACCCAACAAACCAGGGTTTGACACAGGAATAACTAACTGGAACACAATTAACAAAGTAAACCTTTACAGCTTCTTCTATCAACACACGACCACAGGCCATATTTTGAGGGGATTCCAAGGGTATCTGAGGGTTATAATTCTTATAATTCTTATAAGCTGAGCTGAGTCGGGCTCTCAGATATCATATTTACATTTCCTTAAATACATATAAAACCATAAATACATTTAAATTAACATCAATCAAAATTTGCAGAGCAGAATGAATTAAAATCAAATGTGTTTTCCTTAATACATGTTTTGGGAAGGGTAATTCATAGGGATATTCACAGAATGTGAAACTCAAATTTTCAGTTGAAATTCTGGATAAGAATGATCACAACTATAACAATTGACTGTCATACCTACTGTATATTGAAAATGTAGTTGGGCCACACTGACTGGCTGCTGTCCACTTTTTTACTAAAATGTCAACGTCAGCTGGATACAAGGTTCCGTTGTGACTAAACCGCCACTTCGCGAGATGTGGTTCAGTCAGGTTCACACGCAGCCATCCCTTCAGTCAGTGAGTCACCCATCCGACAGTCACTCAGTCAGTCAGCAGGTCATTAAGGTTGTCACCTCACCTGTCCCTGTTAATCTGTTGAGGAATCAATTACCACATTAAAGAGTTTGCTGAGTTCTCCTCACCTTTAACTCCACTAAAGGCCTCTAATGCAGCCAGCCAGTCACTGCACAGTCAACTGCTCCCGCCGTAACTCAGTCATCCGGCCGCTGAACGAGTCAACAAGTCAGCCACTCAGACGAAGCACCCAACTAAGCATCCAGTCAGTCAAGCAGCCACCCAGCCAGTGAGCCCCCCCACCTGTCCCTGCTAATTTGGTGAGGAATCAATTAAGGCTGTGTTTGCTGAGTTCTCCTTGCCTTCAGCTCATCTGCTCCTCTCTAATGCAATTGTCCTGTGTGCTGCGTGCAGAGCGGCATAATAAAGTGATAAGGCTAATCAGGTTGGCTGCTCCTCTCCTCTCCCCATACGCACACTACACTTATTCTATTAGATGTGTAATGAGATTCTGCACTCCATCAACATGATGCTGTGTGTGTGTGTGTGTGTGTGTGTGTGTGTGTGCGCGCATGTGAAAAAGTGTGTGCCTTTATGGGAGAGTGTGTGTGAAAGTATAAAAGTGTGTGTGTGTGTGTGTGTTGAGCGAGAGAGCTTCTGTTCTTGCAGAGGAAATTTGCTCCATTTACATTCTATCATTAGCTTGAAACAAATGTGCCCTTGAGCTTAGCGCCCCCGTCTCTCTCAGCTGCAAACACTTTACTTTGGCAGGCGATCATAGTAACATGCGTGTGCGCGCACGGATGCAGGCAGACACACACTCTCGAGGAAGACACTAAAGCAAATAATCGAACACAGGAATGCACAAACGCGTGCTTAAATGGAACTAACAGCACAAAATATTACTCAAATGAGTTCGTAGTGCTACATGTGCGGGCGTGAGATCATTAGCTTTGGGATCATCTAACTTTTCATTACGTAAACATGTAGGGAAGCAAATATGCGCGCACACACGCACATAGATCTCCGCTTCTGTCCAACAACCAATTTTACTTCCCGCATAGACACGCACCAATCCATCCAACCACCAACTGACACACACACATATGCATGCACATTATGCATCCCCCTATCCAGACAAGTAGAGAGAGTGATGGTTGAGTAGATGTAGAGGACACAGGACTCTATGATGTGTAGAACAGTTCTGGTCAATGGGCCAGATAATGAGTTGCCATAAACAGCAGCAGTCTTCCACTGTCCAGCTCAGCTCATTACCGTAGCTAGCATATGTAATCAGTGTGTTGCTGGGGCGTGTCTTAATGTACTCTACTCTGCTGTTTCTAAAAACAGGGTTGGGCCCACAGGGTGGGTCACGACAAGGTAAGAATGGATCAGTGGATCATCCTCGGGAAAAAAACACTGGTGATTGTTTTCAAAGCTGCAGAAGTTGTCCGAGTTATGAGGCCCGAGTCTTCTCAGATCCTGTGAATGTAACTGAGGCTAAATGCACAACAAAGAAAAACATTATGTGGTGCAAAGCACTCAAGCGTGAGGTGTGAAACCAACATGGCTGCAATGTTGTTTTTATCTTAAGCAATATACAAAGCACTAGCTTTTATATATATTTTCTCTTTTTTTGTGAAGTTCTTCATTAACGTAAACCAGTGGGAAGAGGCTATTCAGTATATCGGTATTTTGGAGGCCAGAAAGCCGTCACAGAGACATAATTAGAAAACACACACACACACACACACACACACACACACACACACACACACACACACACACTACAAACACAGCATCAAGCTGTGCACATCCTCATTAACTCCTCGAGTGTGATAAAACACTATTCTCTCTCATCCCACCCAAGATTCCATAAAGAGGAGATAGTATTTCAAGCCGCCGACACTAAATCTCTAATTATAACGTTATTTGAAGAAAACAAGGGCGCACTTAATAAGCAAATGAGAGTGATAATAACTTGGAATGTGGATTGGACCTAACAGACTAGATTATAGGGGTGAATGAACCCCTGCCGAGAGAGAGAGAGAGAGAGAGAGCTGTAAATAATGTGACAGAACTAGTAAATTATAAGGCTAAATACTCAAAGCTGTAATTATGTCTTTCTTTGAATGGACAGAGATGAGTGGGTATGAGGCTGGTCGGATAAAAAAAAAGTTAACTGCCTCCCTGATATTTTCCCTTCTTCTTCTTCTTCTTCTTGTTCTTCTTCTACTTCTTCTTCTCCCATTTGCTCACATTCACACAGAGCACTGAGACTTCTGCTTCTGTGTCTCACTCAGTCTGGGTTTCCCATTGTCAGCTCCATTAAAATGAGTAGATGAACAGTACAGAAGGTTCTCCTGTTTTATTTAAACCCATTGAAGGGGCTCTCAATTGATTTAACATGCACTGTTTGTTTACTCATGGTGATGGAAGTGATACTTTGCCTGTAAAAATGGTTGCATAATGTCTTCTGTGGCTCTTTATAAAGTCTGAGTAAATATACCCCCAGTGATATCATCTGGCTTATGTTGAAGCAAAAACTGCAGGTGTAGAGAGACAGATGTCGGTCTTTTAGTGTTTTACCCAGTACTAAATGTCAGGAAATCTCAGCTTCTGTTGTTTTGATTGGTTTTTCTCAATATTTTTCTGAAATTTATCTGTAACTTTGCTGTACCACACTAAATAGTAAGTAAAGTAATTGGATTTACATTTATCTTTTCTTTTGGCCAGTTAAAGGCAAACTAATTAATTTTGACAGCCTGACAAAGAGACAAAGACCTCAGTCCTACAACATTATGAAGTAATGCGGTGTGTTTTATTTAGCCCACTGAGCTGTCGGAAATAATAACAGTCCTATCTAATCTTGAGGTACAACTCAGTGCAGTTGTAACTATGAATTGATGTTACTGTTATGACTTCTCAACCCCAATTTAACACATGCCCCCCCCCAAGGTCTCCTCTCCCTCCTTGTCTTGTCTATCACTCTCTCTTTCACTTTCTCTCTCCGTCACCCCTTTTATTCCTTTCCCTCTTCCGTCTGTTTCCCCATCGTTCCCAAATCTCTTTAGATTTGTCTTGAGCTGCAGGATATGAAATTGACTTGTAAAGAGGAGACAAGTACTCACAGAGGGTTTTGCCATTCAGGGTTGATTTCATTTTATTTTATATCAGGGCTGTCTGTCTTTTTGCATGTTAAAGATATCATCTGGGTGTGCACGAGTGTATGTGTGTGCGTGTCTGTGCTTTGTGTCTCTGCCGTTCAACCAGCTGTACATATGTCACACAATCTCAATTTCTTTACATGGTTATATTTGACATATGCTTAACGGGGGCCAGGGGGATAGCTCACAGCGTTGTGCGCTTATGTAGTTCTGAGTGCGAGTGTGTGTGTGTGTGTGTGTGTGTGTGTGCGCGTCCCTGAGCAGCAGTCTGCGCTCCTGTACCAATCCAATGAAGTTGTCTGAGAATGACAGCTTCATTATCTTGTATGAAAGTGGGACAAATGGAGGCTTGTCTTTCGATCAGCGTGTGTGTAAGTATGGAGAGGTGAAAAAACAAAAACCTCAACACAACAGATACACACACACACAAACACACTGGGGCATACAGCTACAGAATACTACCTTTCACTCTCCTTCTTTTGCAACTTGTCTCTGGCCTCTGGTTCAATCTCTCCAAAGGCACATCTCTCTCACACTCTTTCTCCTGACGAGTGTGTGTTTGTGCGTCTGTGCAGGCAGCTGGGACCAGTAAGTGATGACTGTGTCTAAATGTTGATCACTGGGAGATGCTCTGTTGTTCTGAAATGAGGTGGTCGGGGAGATACAGTATGTGTGTGTATGTGTGCGTGCGTTTAGGGGGGTTTGCTGGCAGATGTCAAACAGTTGAAGCCTCGCACAGACATGCTGACAACTCTCTTAGTAACTGGGCACCTTAGGGGGCAAGACAGGTGTGTGTGTGTGTGTGTGTGTGTGTGTGTGAGAATGAGAGAGAGAGAGTGCGAGAGAGAGAGGGAAACAGACGTGACCTACCCCCCTCCATCCCAACCCATCTGCATCTGACATCTGACAGGGGCATCACACCAGGACAATCCACCAATCTATGTGTGTGTGTGTGTGGTGCCTCATATCCAGTAGAAAGGTAATAGTATGTAAATGATCCTACATATGTCATCCATGAGAAGATGGGGATACACACACACCTTTCCCCCGCTCTCTCTCTCTCTCTTACACACACCCACCCTTTATGCCCTCGGGGTTGGGGGGTCTCGGCCCCTGTCTGATTTCTTTGGGTCAGTTTCTCACACTTCTGACAGGGTCACACACCTCTCCTCTCATTATTAACCTGCAGTAAAAAAAAAGCACACATCCAAACACTGAGACTAGGTATATTGGTGAGTGAGAGTGATTTGGGGGGGGGCAGAGTGTCTGTGTGAAGAGAAAAAAAATGAGTGTTCACGTGGACGTGGGACGGAGATTGAGACAGAGAGAGATGAAGAAAACTGAGGTGTGTGTGTGTGTGTGTGTGGGGGGGGGTCTTACAGAGACAGATAGGAAGAGAGTCACTGTATTCTGTGTGTGTGTGTGTGTGTCCTCAGGGCTTTACCTATCACATTAGCGATATGACAGACTGCCCAGCCTCCTCTCTCATTTCCTGTCAATCAAGCACAGTACATCACATTAAGCCAACAATACCTCACTTTAAAGAGCAAAACTATCCAATTACAGTTTCAACATGCTGCTCCTGTGCTTTAGGACAGTTTAATGTGTGTCTGTGAACACTCAGCACCATTTAGTAGCCTTTACCCTCGCAGCTCCCATCTATAGCCACTTCCCTGCAGCCATTTCCAGCCTGGTATAGGCAGCTTTCACTTTAATTTGGTTGTAATATTATGCTAAATTGCCATGAGGGAGAAAAAGAATCATAAATATTTTTGTGAAAACTAATGAATGCACAGAATACATCTAGAAATTGTCACCTGTTATTGAGGCTTTTGATCAGACAGCAAACGGAGGCACTGCAATGGCAGAATAACAAATGCAAGATGGAACAAAGTGACGTGAAAACGTGTTGCAAAAACAATAGAAAGGTGTGTGTATATATATGCGCATGTATAGGACCTTACTTTTTGCTCCCATGATTCACAGCGTGCTCTTACATTTATAGAAACTGAAATCCCCTCTAAGTTCCATCACAGTCTCTGACAGGATTATAGTGTGTGTATGTGTGCGTGCATGCGTGAGGTGACAGGTGATGAGAGTCCTGTACTGTGGTCACTGCTGATACACAATAGGATTATGACCAACGCCTGCCTGTGTGTGTGTGTGTGTGTGTGTGTGTGTGTGTGTGTGTGTAGCAGAACAGTAACCATCAGGAGGGGTTCCTGAATGATAAACAGTGACTGCAACTGTCTTTGCTGCCTTGTTGTCTTTATCCATCATTCCATCTATCTGAGATCGGGGTTTCCAGTTCAAACTGGGATTCTTGTGGTTGTTTCTTGCGTTAGACAGTAGTCAGGCTCATAGCAATAGCTATGTTGGTAACACGCCAGTAGCCACAAACAAGCATATACGATTCACAGTCAGTGTGATAGCCTCAACAAAAGTCCAATGAAATGCGGTGAAAATTATTATATTCTGTTATGATCAGAGTTAATAAAATAGAAAGCAATCATGGTAGCGTAGGCAGCTTTAACACCACTTGGAATTTTTTTTGCCACGTGAACCAAGACTCATTGCCTAACCCTAACCATAAAAATGTAAATCATGCTGTCGGAGCTATGAGCACATATCACACAGTTTGTGACCTGGCAGTGATGTTCATAAAATTAATGTTATGGTGATGACGGAACAGAATTTTGGGTGTAGCTGTACAATAGTGCATATACAGTATCAACATCACCCCTGTCCCCATCAACCTCCCCTACCCCCCACCCCCTGCCCCTGGTTTGTGTGTGGGTGTGTGTCTGTGGCCCCCCAGGCTCACTCCATCAACCTCCCTTCACCACCAGCTGTCTCCCCTCATTTACATACTCTCTCCTCCCACTAATGGAATTAGCCACAAGTTTCCTGAGGTGAGGCAACACACACACATTCACACAAACACACGCACGCAAACACACAGACTAGTGCATGCGCTGCATCTGTGTGTATGTGAAAGATCTTGTGGTGGTGAGGTGTGTGTGTGTGCTGAGGATGGGCTGCGAAGGTCAATCAGAAGACACATAGATGTCAGCTCAGTCCAGAGAAACTCTGCCACATCAACGACAAAAGGCTTGTTAACGCTTTCCTTTCCCACAGTTTGCTTCAGATTACAGGTTTCTGAGATTACGATGCAGAAACAGAACAAAACACAAGACAATCAGTAAACAAGAAGTCAGCCAATAACTAACCAGTGAGTTACAAAACTAATCAGAAGGTTTTGTAATAAGACAAGCTTTGAAAAATAAAGACATACAGCAACTTTAAAAGTAATTAATTTCAGACTACACTGGTTCCCTTTTGCAACTCACATTCACACCTACCTCAAATCCATGGTCAAAACCTCTGGACAACTGTCTCTCCTCTGCAGTCGCTCATCTGAATGGACTCTTCACTGAAGTCAGGACAACAGAAGTCAATCTGCGGCAGGCTGAAAACCCACCTTCTCAGACAACACCTAAACATGCCATTCTGTGCCTCAATAACACCTCGTGTCCTAAACCAACAAAACCAGAAAAGAAAGCACAGAAATGAAACCCACAGCAACAGTACTGTAGCACTCAGCAAACTCTTGGTTGTTTGTTTGGAGAGGATAATGCTAACTTGAGGTGAACCTTTCAGTTTTCTCCACTGAAGACATCAATTGTAAGAAAAGTGAAGATGCAGATAAAAACCTCACTGATGGCTGAATTCAATTTAGCTGCTTCCGTTTCAGGGGCCTGGCTCTGTCCATGTTGACTCACTGTAACACTGTCATGATTTACTGATCTGCTTGAATGGAACAGAGCCATCACTGATTGTTCATATCATTCGTAACACCTGTGCTTTTCCTATTATGACCCGTCACAATGCCAAAATGCTTCAATCATATTAATATAGTTGGTGTTAACGTGGACTGTATGTTTTTTAACTCAGTGAAAATGATTTATTTACATTGAATATAGCCTTTACGATAGAGCATCAACATAATTGCCCACACAGTGGATAAATGAATCCTCAGTAGATAAGTGATTTTCAGTATTGGACCTCTAAGGAAGATGCACCCCCCTGAGAGAGCAGAATGTGAACTGATTTAGACCCAGGTTCGGCGATTTCCTTCCCGCTCCTCTTCTCTCCTTACCATGACCTTGAGAAAGTTTCAAAGGATCCAGTCAGCTTACTCTGCCAGTCTCTTCTCTCCCTCTCTTCACTGTCTCCTCTTCACCCTCTCCACCAACGGCGCTCTCTTTCCTTTTGTTTTGTCCTCCATCTCTCTGTCAGCAGGTCCCGTCCATCAATACAGAGCTGTCAGTCACTGGAGTGACAATTGGCAGCTGTCGATATGGCGTAGAGGGCCGCCAGTCTGTATACAGGCTTCAGTTCCTAAAATACTATCAGCTGCCAATACTTAAACACACACAAACACATGCACGGCTTGACATGCAGCGATACACACGTATACATACACACACACTCCTTATTCTCTTTGCATCCTCATCACACTTGATCATTGCTGACACAGGAAAATTTGGTTTGGTAGCAACGAGATCAGATCAGATGGGGAAACAAAGAATCACCTTCTGACTATTCAGTCTTTGCAGCTCACACTCTCTCTCACACACACACACACACACACACACACTATTGTACTGATGAAGGTCTCTGACACAGGCTGGAGTCACTAACACATGGCTCCCCCTACTGGAGACCTATAAGACCTTTGGCAATGACATTCCAGTCCCTGGTTACACTGTAGCACATTAACATTCATTAATTGATTCAATAATCCATCACTCCTCCCTCTCTCTCCCATCATTTCCCCCTTACTTTATTGTACTCTTTCTTCTTTCCCTTCCTTCCACATAGCAGCAGCTGTCACCGGTTATGTTGGTCCCCACTTATTCATCAAGTTGCTAAAGTTAGACAAAACTTAAACAAAGCATCCCTCTAATTCAATTTCAGCTGCCGAAATGAAACATGACTTTTACTAGCTCTTGAAACTCAGTGAGAATCAACACTTTGAGGATAATTCTGGATGATTTAACAACTTGTTTTCATAGTTTTGGCCTTAGTGATAACATTGCAGTCACTGAAGTAGTCAGACAGGGCAGAAAGTATGAATGATCAGGTGATCTGACACAACAGAACAGCCTTTTAGCCAGATTATAGAAAACAAGTCATTTTAAAGTAAAACCTTAAGATCAGCTATGCAGTCTCCCACTCTGTAGATGTCTTTGTCAGGATTCTTAAAAAATAAACGTAGGATCCTCATAAATTAGATCAGATATTTGGTCAGATATTGGTATAGCTTTCAAATAATCCAGAATCCATTGATTTATAGCACATTAGGTCATTTGGACCAGGAAGTTGGCCCATAAACTGTGATGGGTGTTTACAACAGATGGTTTTGGGGATAATTGTACTATTTATTTTAGCTATGCATTTTCATACTGCTGCATCATTGGAAAAAGAAAAAAAACACATTATAAAACTGTTCTGTTGCTGCCTAGAACCATGAATCAAAAGATTGGAGCACAGGAGAACCCGACAGATGAAAAGAATATAGTGACAGGAACTGGGAGGGGACCTGTCTGTCTGCCTGCTTTCTCTCCTTTACGCACATGGCGTCCATCCGTATGAGAGATGTGATTACAAATGAGAGCGTGAGTGAGAGAGCGGAGTGCCACAGCTGGCATGGCATCTGGCTTGGCATATCGTTGCCCGGCCTCGCCCGCTGCCTGTGCGCTCTAATGTGGCTGTCGACAAGCCCATTAAGAAGCCATTACTAAATGCTCTGTCTCTTCCATGCCTTATAGCACAGGCCCGGGGGGAATGCCAGCAACATGGAGAGGAGAGGAGCAGAAGACAGATACAGAGCAAAGAAAAGGGAAGAACAACTGTGGGGAAGAGGGAAGACAATGAGGAGACAGGGAAAGGGGTAAGTTTGTGTGTTGAATGAACAAGAAGATTTAGTGATAAAAAGTTTGTGTTGTGTGAGTGTCATATCTATGCCGGGGGGAGACTGATGGAGTGAAGTTGCTGCACTTCACCATCAAAACAGACAACTTCCTGAAGAAGTTCTACCTCAGGGCACAAGTTCAGCGCTGGTCTACATAGTTTAGCCTCTAATTTTAAATAAGTTACAAAAGTCTTGTAAAATATTTCAGACTAAATAAAGGTGACATACACTTTCGGAAGATAATTGTCATCGATAATTGTTTTTAAAAATAAATGACAAACATTCACCAGTTTCAATACACCTGGGTTTTAGACTGTCGGTCAGAAAAACAAAGAATTTGAAGATATCACCATGAGCTTTAGGAACTTGTGATGGGCATTTTTTCACGATATACAAACATTTCATAGACCACACAATAAATTCAATATAATGGGACAAAGAATTGGGACAAAGAATCAGCATGTAGTTACAGCTGACCTAAGACAAAAATCTCTGGGGTCATGAACAGATTGTGATATTGTGTAATACTGTCCGTTTGTTAACGTATGTTAATTTACCTCTTGCAGTGTCCCTAGTAACCCATTTCTTGATAAATAGCATAGACCTTCTCCATTGCTGCCACATTTCCAGTCAGTGACTAATTCACATTCATCCGCAACAATACAGGGAACATTCATATTTAGGTGGCAGAAAACTGTGGAGTGTGTTGTCTTTAACAAAAAGGCTACATGAGGTGCACATGAACACATCAGGCACTGTAAGAGATACAAAGTAAAAAAGAAATGAAAATGAAAGGAAATGACAAATTAATTTTCTTTATTTGTATCTTGTCAGACCAGGAATAGGTGTGTCTCATAATGTTGCCTGCCTCAGAGTACAAACGAGTGAACTTATCAGAGATGCTGTAGGTGGTGAACATCGTCTTGAACGGCTGGAGGGGAGGAGAGAAAAGCAGAGAGGACAAGGGAGAAGGGATGGAGAGAAAAAGGAAATAATTAGATAAACAAAAACACAGAGAGGCCTTGGTCAGGATGTGTTTGTAGTGAAAGGTGTCTTTTTCCACTTTTTTTCCAAAGGTAGTAAACATTTTATGGGCTGCTCATGCACGCTGGTCAATTTAAATATTAGACCCTTGTGTTTTTGTAGGATCGGCCCAGCCTCATTTGTGTTTTTTTCCCCCAATGTTTCGTCAGATGATTTGAGCAGCATGCCCTCTGTAGTAAAGTTAAATTTCACAGTTGCTTGGAACCAACAATCTTAGAAGAGAATCAGGTGGTGCCTGTTGCTATATTTAAAAGCACTCTGAGAGTGCAGACCTCTGCCAAGGCTGAACAGTGTGGTTGTGTGCCTCTCCTGCTGGATTTGCATCATAAATGTTGGATATGTAGTGAGTCACTGAATAAATCTAACAAGTCGGTTTCAATTAGTCAGAATTAGTGGAACTGTCAAAACGTAATGTGGTATAAGTTTCCTGCTTTCATAAATAGGGATAAAGGTGTACATTCAGCCATTATGATTTGTGAATACAATGACCAAGACTGCAGCTTTACACTGTGTGTGTGTGTGTGTGTGTGTGTGTGCGTGTGTGAACTGCTCTTTTCATGAGGGGCTGTGACAGGTTTCTCATCAGGCCCTGAAGCCAGCTCGCAGTAGAGACCGTGTAGAGAACCACCCCCAGACAACTTACCCCTCCCCACACACACACACACGAACACATGCTGACCTGGGCGATGGCGTAAAGGGAATTTTCTGTCGAACCACCGAGGCTGATAGTTGGTACCACACGTGCGTGTGTGTTTGTGCGTCTGCACCGGCTGCTGGAACTAAGCGGGGCTCTTAATCACGGCTGTAACGGGCAACATTACCGGCAGCGGCAGCAGGCTAATGATGAATGCCCGAGTCTCCGTGCAAACCCTGACCTCCTTTTCTGCTGCGATGCACAAAAAGCTCTAGCGCTCTCACCAAAAAACACACATACACCCGCATGCATGTACACATACACACGCACGGGCATAAGCTTACATCAACACAAGCATCTTTACAAAAAACACTGTCTGGTTGCTTGGGGAATGCACTGTATAGATGACTGTGTGTATCTCTGTAAATGTGTGAAATGATACAAACTGTCAATTTGCTCTCCTCACCGATCAGTCAGATTACTTGGGAAGTTGTGTGATGAGAGAGAGAGAGAGAGGAGGAGGAGACAGAGGGAAAGAACAGTGGAAGTACGATATTAAATGAAATGTAAATGAAGGAGGAAGAGAGAAATTGAAATAAAAGAGAGAAAGAGAGATCAGTACACGAGAAAGACAGATGGCAAAAAAACCAAAGTAAACGAGAGACGTTTTCCGACAGAAGGAGTGAGTAGTTATAAACGAGCTTAAAGTTTTGATGAAGGACAAACTAATGTCAGGGACTGGGGCGGTTCGGGCTTCCTGCTCCCCGGCTACCACATGTGATCCCGCCTGTCACTCACACTCCATCGCCATGACAATCATCGTAATGCCGACGCCTGGAGGCGGGGACAAGCCTGTCCTTGTAACAAACAGAACCCCTCCACGATCTGACGCCAGCAACTGCCGAGAAGATCTCTCTCTCTCTCTCTCTCGCACACACACACACGACGACCATAACACGGTGATGCCACGTCACACACAAAGCTCCTGTGTGAAGCACTTGCGCACAAAAACTGAAGCAAGTCCCGGTTGAATTCTAAAACATAAGCTAAAATTTTCAGTAACAGCTTACACAGTCATGTAAAGTGCAGCATCTTGATGGGTGTGTCTGCCTTTTGAATTTATTAATTTTGTACATTTGAACAATACATTTTGATTTGTCATCAGTGTATCATACGTGAGACAGAAACCAAGGCAGATATAATGTGTGCATACACGTATGTGCGTGTGTGTGTGTGTGTGTGTGTGTTAGCCACAGGGTAGGGAGCAGGGACTTGTCAAGCTGAGGAAGAGATGGCAAACTGGATGGTGATGCCAGCCCTGTGTGACAGCTCCTTCACACACATATGAACACACACACACACACACACAAACCAATCATACACACATGCCAGAGCCCCCTAAACCTACCCCAGCCTACACTCTAGAGCTGTGAAAGCTGGGACGCAGAAAGAAAACAACCGTCCGCTAACTGGAGGCTGATTGGTGCATCTGTGTGTGTGTGTGTGTGTGTGTGTGAGGTAGTTAGCTGGTGGGGAGGGAGGGGTGTGGGGGTTCAAAGTGTCACATCATTTTGTGGCTGTACTGTTTCTGAAAGAGGCTAACCCCACTGCCACTTAAGCTTAGGACAACAATAAACAGCATACTGACAGACAAGACGCATGCACTTGTACACACAAACATGCAGACATAGAAGAAGTATAGCAGACACATTTAAAAAGGAAAATATGTGTTACTTAAAGGTTAATAATTCATCTTATGTCATAATACAAGACAACAACACATACAGACAATTGTTTGTGATCATAGGTGGGGATGTCTGTGCAGCAAGTTTTGAGAAACACAACAGTACTGCACACAATGGCTAAAGAGGTTTTTGTGCATTTGAAAACTTATTTCAATATCAGTTGAGATAAACATCATTTTCTGCAAATCTGTAAAAGCGTTTGCCTGAAATTGTATTTTGGTGGCATGCTCCATTGTGCCTCTGAGCCCAGAGCGCAAGCAGCCAACTGAAGTGGAGTTGCTGGTTAGAAACCCCCAGGGGTGACCTGGCCAGGGCCCCAGACCACTTTAACCACTCGTCTCCATTAACAGGCTCCCAGATATCATTATGCTCCCTGGGGACCAGGCGTGCTCTAACCAACCATTTACCCTCTCCCTCTCTCCTCTATCTCTCCCACTCTCTGCCATGATGTTACTCAATGAAAAAAGACAGCAGGGAGAAAAAATATGAGATTGATTTATTTGCTTCAGTGTTCTTTGGGATGGAGTCCTCTCCCTCTCTCTGCAAACTGAAACCAATTAGCGAGCAGAGCACTTGTAGCGGGGAATGTAGGGCAAGCGAGGAGTAATAAAAAAGTATTGACTTTTCTGTGACTGTACGCGGCGTGAAAGGGGTGCCGCGGCCTTGTCCGACATGAAAGGAGCTCCATTAATTTCACTTATTTCACCCAGGCCCCTGTCAGGAGGCCCTAATGCGTCCCAGGCGCACTTCTCACATGCAGGCACTCAAGACAGCGCAACGCAGCACCAGCCTGGTTACCAAATTAGTTTACATTATATATCAGAGGGAGGGAGAGAGGGGAGCGCAAGAGGAAAGAGTAATTTCTAATTCCCTGGTTGAGACACAAAGCGAGGCCTTTCAGACGTAGCAAGTTTTGCCCCAGCCTCTCCTCCTTATCCTCCTCCCATCTCATTTTCTGTCTCCAGTTTTGCATCACGTGAAGGCCACAGTTCAAGGAAAATGACCCACGGTACCGAACACATCCACAATAAATCAGATGGAGAGTAAGATAATGAATGTATGAATTTCAGCTGTGAATGTAGAAATGGCCTATCATAGAAATCACGCTTCTTCCTTTAAGAAAGACAGATTGATTCACAAAGTTAAAAAAAAAGGAGCACAGAATTTTATTTAGTGGCAAATGAAAATGAAAATTTGCTGGAACACGTGGTTGTGATTTTCATAGCAGTGTGACTGCATGTCACAACGCAATTTGATGGAACCTGTAGAAACCTTGAAACCCCTCTCACCAGCAACCAGCTACGTTAAATATAAGATGCACAAATATAACTCAATCATTTTCTCAGCTAGACTGCTTTCTTTGCAGTCTAGCTCCAATTGCTTGTGTGTTTTCTCTAAATCAACATACTTAATTTTCATTTGGGCCATTCAAAATCCAAAGGAACTACTGTGGAAGACTCATCTGACTTCTGATTACATAAAACCAGTTAGTAATGAGAGACTCTGTGAGCTTTTCTCATCTGGCTCTTGGGGTTGGCCTTCTGCCACCAGGTAAATTCCATTTAGGCTTCCTATGATTTTAGCTGTATTATGGGCGTGTGTGCGTGCCTGTGTTTGTGTGTTTCCATGTATGTGTATGCCAGAGACAGACGCCCCCCATGAGCGCCTGTGTGAGTGTGTGTGTGTGCGAGAGAGAGAGAGAGCGAGTAGTGAGGGGCTATCTGCAGACAGAAACTAATCAGTGTGTGTGAGATAAGAAAGCAGCCTTTATGGTGTATGGTAATCAGCCCCCCCTCGGCTTGCCACCGCCATGCATAATCACCACGACTTATTCACATGATTGATGAAATATGCATCTGCAAAATCCGAGTTGCTTTTGTTATCATCCTGTTTTTCCCATCTCCCCCCTCTCTTTCCTTTTCTCTAAATCTTTTTTTCTGTCTTGTTCAACCTCTCCCTGTCTTTCTACACCCCCCCCCCTGCATTGGCCAGTTTGGTGCCATGTACAAACAAGAAATTATGCACACAGCATGGGGTCCGTCTTTCACACACACATACACCTAAACGCACGCTCGCCATACACATAGTTTCCTCTCATAAGGTAGTCATATGATGCACGAGGGATGCATGAGGAAAGCAACATTTTTTGAAGAGGAATATGAAGGGAAAGGAAAAAAGAAAACACGAGGGTAAAAGAGCGAGTAAATGAGAAGCCACATTAATTGTTGTGTCCTGCAGAGAGAAGCGTTGGCCGGATTAGAAGGGGATGAGAGGAAAGAGAGGGTGAGATGGAGTGATAGATGGAATTAGACAGATAGATGCTTCAGAGAGCTCTTGTCATTGACACTCAATCGCATTATTCAGGGAACGGATGCAGAATTCTCAACTAGCCTAATGCAACATGAAGAAACAAGGACAGAAACCATTTAAACAAAAAGCAGCAGCAACTACAGATGAGGACGCAAATACCAAAGGAATGAGTGGCTGTAGTTGATGTACAGTGTCCGGCTATTCCCAAAACACAGCTACCATGCAAACCCATGGTATTAAGTTGGCATCTATATTGACCTGTATTGACCTCCTCTTATAAGAGGAGGTCAATACAGGTCAACCCCAGCGCCATAGAGGAAGTGGATCCAAATACCAGTACTTTTTTACCTACCAAACCCCAGTGCTACCTTTGTGCATTTTATCTACTGTCTTGGTGCAACACAGAGAGGATTCATTTGCTAACCAGGAAGGAAAATACAGCAAGGCAAGGGTGTATGGCTGATTGGGAAGATTGCTGCAACTCGATGTGACGTCATTGGGCATATTCCTGATGGATTATTTTGTAATGTGAATGCCATATTTACTGTTTACCTCGTGATGATTGAAAGATCATTGAAAGATGAAATAGCTGCAGCCATGATGACTTTCCAGAGTTAGAAAATCCTGTCTATGCTTATCATAAACTGCTGTGCAGTGTTTCGGTGTCTGATAAGCCTTCAAACGATTAATCTCTTATTTAAAGTTGAGTCTTTGGCAATTAATGTGTGCGTGTCAGTGGAATTTATCAGGTTAGCAGTTTCACAAACTTACAAAAAATGTCAGACAAAGCCCCAAAGTTCTGATGTCAGAAGTGGACAGGGGATTACAGATAATGTTTGATCATCTGACAAGCACTTTGGATGAACCATATGGGCACCTTAAGGCACATAGTAGGAAAGGACTCGGAGAGACAAAGCTTGGGAAGAGGGCTGATAGTGCGCACTGGGGGAAGGTGGGGGCTGAGACTGAGGGTAAGATTAAGACTGGGTCTGGGGCTGGTGAATTAAGACCCCCCTGCCTCAGGGTGCTATTACACATCTATAATGAGAAAGGGAGAAGAGGGGGGCTTGTCTTTGCACCTCAGCACACCTTAGATTAAATATGCACAATTCCCATGCAAAACGGGCCAGGAACAGCCGGGACCAGCGTTGCTGTCTAATCCCCTGTGCTGGAGTTGTTTCAGCCAGGGTTAACAGGCTCATCAGTCAACACAGGCTGCTTAGCACAGGACATCAAGGCCATTTGCAGCTTTAAGTGTTTGTGATTGCTTCCCTTTCCAGATCCCATTGCCAACCCAGCCCCCCACACACGCTTCCCGCACTGGCTCGTGAGCATATGAGCCCGCAATAACACACGTACAGGCCTACATGCATGCCCATATATCAGCCATTTAATAGCATAGGTAAAGGTGCAGCTTTCACATTAACATCAGGCTGCTCAGCAAGTGAACAAAATGAAGTATACAAAACGGAAACACATACACACATAACACACACACACACACACACACACACAAAAGAGAGGAGTTTTGAGCTAAAGAATGGACAAGAATTCCTCAGGACAAACAGAACAGTGAGCACACACAGGCAAAGCACAGGAAGAGAATGGGGAAAAAACTACCTGCAATCAAAAATGTATTCTTTAGCTTCAAAACACACATGTAAGTTTATGTATACTGTCTGCTGTATCCTCTGTGTCCGTCTGCTCTGTAGCTTCATCCCATCCATTTGCATTTCACAGCCGGTGTTGACTTCTATCGCCAACACACTGCTGTATGAGAGGGCTGTCATGTTCCTCAAGTAAGTCTGTGTGTGTCTGTGTACGAGTATTGTGCACTCAGCTATTTGATGGCGCACACATACACACAGATCCACAACACATACTTTGAGAGAAACAGGGTGGGGGTCGGGGAGGCTGAAAAAAGTTGCAGCTCGGTACGGCAGATGAAGACAGAGAACAAGTGTGCAAATAAACAAGACAGTGAGGGAAAGAAGGAGTGATGGCAGGAGATAGATAGAGATAGAGATAGGCAGTGATTATACCACACTACATACAGTATGGTTCACTGGAGCATATCTGCACAGGGACAGGCGGTCTATTAAAGCACAGACATGCTTATCTTGCTTGTCTGCCTGCTCTCCTCTTACATCCATGTACACATCGAGAGGAAACTCTCTAAATATCTGAATCTTGACTTGGCCTCAAAATAACCATGATGACAAAGCATTTTACTCAGAATTATCTTGAATTTTGTCTGGGCTTCATGTTGTGTTTCTTGAAAGAATGCCATGGCCGTACATATAATATAGTATGCTCACCACACAATTAATTTCTGTTTGGAATGCTGGATAGCTCATATAGAGCCAGATGCATTGAGACTTACTATACTAGCGCACTGCAGACAAACTGTATCGTTACAAGAATGCTATCTTTCTATCTAATTAAACATACTTATGCACACATGCAAGAGTGTCATTACTTAGCTTGGAGTTGGGTTGTCTCGGTAGTTGTGTTAAGAGAGTATAAAAGTTGAAGAAATAATAATTTCATCATTATAACAGTCATGTACTTATTTCTCACTCTTTATCACAGTACTTTAAAACTGTACAATTCCCATCTGAATTCTCCCTTGCCTCATATTATAATTGAACAAAACTATACATTTTTTTTGGATGAGAGAATTTACTTCTTACCTCTTAGTCATATTTTGTTAATGTACAACACTAATGCCAAATAGAATAAACAGTACACAAAGTTATCTTAAATAACACCGGATCTTTTAAGGTTTGTGTGTGTAAAAATAGTTACTTCACTCTCAGGTGTTCTTTTTTTTGCTTGCTTGCTTGCTTTGTTTTAACTTATAAATTTATTTCAGAGCTGAAGTGGACAGGCCTTGACTTGGGCCTAAAGGTTGCATTCAGGCCTAATATAACACACAGGGCATTGGTTGTGAATATTTTTAATGATAATGCTGATGATGTGCCATCATTTTCTATTTATTAGTTTTAAACAGGCGTTTGACACAAATTTATTTACAATTATAATAAATTATAATTTAATTTACAATTAAGTTTTTATAAAAATGGTCTGAACTGACCCAAGTTAATCTGGTCAAGTCAGGTCCAACAGCTTTGAACATAAATAATAAATTCTAATGTCATTCATTCTTCGAAGTCACACCAAAATATGATCACTAATCATTTAAGTGACACTGTCCATTTAATATCATGCTATGTGCACTTGGCTCACATCGTTACTCTGTATGCAGGCCTCGCAGTGCAAAATGCCAGCGTAATGGAAGCAAAGTGTTGGGTTAATTGATAAATCTGAGGTCCTGAGTAGGAAGGAGTGTGGCAGGGGGAATGTTTTATGGCTGTGCAAATGAAGGGGCTGCAGAGTTTTACACATGCCGTAAAATGGTTATGGAGAATTAGCGTTCTTTCTCTCTCGCTGCAGTAACCTGGACACTAATGCAGCAGGGCTGGATAGATGGATGGACATCATAACATATGAAACACATACACAGGCACACGCACATAAAAGGTAGACACATATGGGTTCATGCATTTGCTGCCCCTGCCCCACCTAATTCCATTGTCTCTACATGTGGCCTATTCCAGTTTAGGTATTAATTGCTAATGAATACTATTCCCATTAAAAAGAGCGCTCATACATCAGTTGTATGCATCATGGTGATACGTTAAGGCTGACACCATTAGGAGAAAGCCAGTGTCTGTGTGCATGTATGTAGACACACTTTTCCTGTCCCCGTCGCCTGAAGCTTTGTACCCACAAAGCAATAACGACAATCATAAAGCCACACCAGAGTAGCTGGGGGGAGACTATGGTGTGACAACGGGTGTGTGTTTGAGTGTGTGTTGTGGTGAGAGGAGGAAACAAGGACGATACCGGGGCAACATGAAAGAGTGTACGTGGGTGGGCTATCAGCAGTGGCCTGCGTATATGCATGTATTCATGAGTATGCATGAGGTTGTATGTGTCTGTGTGCATGTGTTCAGGAGAGCAGGGATGCCTGTGCAAACGTGTGTTCTGGTGTGTATCAGTGCACGTTGGTTCTGCTCAGATGCTAGCTTTTGAAAAGTTGTGACGGGTGTCAGTCTAATGCGAGGGGAAGGAAAGGCTCGGAGCGCAGACAGGCACAGACGTGACCACTCACTGTAGTGTACTTGATTAGCACGTAGCCTCCTAATTAGCTTTCCTCTATGGTTACAGGCAGTACCGCTGGTGACATGGCTAATAACACAACCACAAAATTAGCATAGACAAAGAGGGCTTTCCCATATCTGCATTTGAAATTAGTCGTTGCTAGTGCTTTTGGCTGATGCAGAAGCTAAAAAACCAGAGTATTCTGTTACAGTTAACACTTGTTATGGCAGTGATGAACCTTTTGAGGTCCAGGCACTGTACTTTTACAAATGGTAGCTTTACATAGCATTTCTACAAGTATTTCACGTTTGCCAGCACTGATTGATTAGTGTGAGTAACTTGACCATCAAGTTTTAACCATTCAGCATAATTTAAAACAATAACATGAGGATATTGTAGAAAATGGCAGCGAGAGCACACAATCAGTGTTTGACCCGTTCATAAAAGACTCCTGTCTTAGTTTAATCTCTGGTTGTCAGTGATGTCCATTCTGCAACAGAAGGTCCATATACACTATTACAGACTTAGAGCAAATTATATCAAATCTCCACCAAATAAAGATATGGTTCTCTCTCACACATGTCGTCCATCTTACTCACACACTCATCGCTTGGTCACTCCCTATATTTCACATTTTCTTACACTCATCAGTTACAGTACACCTCAGCGAACTGTGATAATATTAAACTGATTTCCTATCACAGATAGAAACACCTGCTCAGCAGAGTTGTGTAATGTGCTGCATTCAACCCTTGTCCACAGAAGGATTGCAAAGCCAGGTCATCCAAAGCATGCTGGCTCATTCAGGTTTACCACAAGTTAAACTCACATGACTGTGTTCATGGGTTAAAAGACAAAAACAGACAAAGTCTAGAGATAAACTTCTTGAGGAGAGCTGTGTATTTCCAGTCTGGTGAATGAATAAAGGTCAGAGTTGCAGAGGAGGGTCTATGGTCTATGATGTTTATCTTTCAGTGTGTGTGTGTGTGTGTCCTGACCGGATGGGCCACATTTGCATTGATAGGCTTTCCTCATAGAGGTGTCAGGAGTCATGGGCTATTTCTAGGGCTTGGTTAGGACTGGGGATGTTGTGTACTACTACTGCCAAGAGCTGTGATGGTCAAGCCAGGGAGCTATGGTCTGGAACGAGAGGAAAAACTGGGCTATGTTAATGATGAGGCTTCAGGCTGTGTAGAGGGCTGAAGCATGGCTTAGGGTGATGATTACAAGCAGGCTAGCTAGGTAATGTGGCAGAGGCTGGGTGAGAGGGCTGTGGCTGGGCTTGAAAATAATTAGGAGCATGGCTGGATAACATAGCTAGATAATGTGGCTGGGGGGAGGCTGGCTGGGCACGGTATGAAGATGATGAGTACCAGGGTTGAGCTGTCCACTCCATTGGCCCTCTGAGCTGTGACAAGAAGCTCTGCTGGCTGCTGCTGTAGCTGGGGGTGATGCCAACGATAGGAGTAATGCACTAATTACCAGAGAAAGAGAAGAGAGAGAGAGAGAGAGGGTAAATAGAGGTAGAGAGAGCTACAAAAAGATGGCGCGACAGTCAGAGACGAAAGGGGGAAAATCTGAAGTCTGATGAGCTCTGACTGACAGCAGCATGACATGACTGAGCTGAGAGAAGCCGCAACTATTGTTTGTATCCTCCTCAACAACGTCCTATGCAGCGAAGAGTTACCATAAAGAAAAGGAAGGTCAAGTGAGGACTCATGAGGTGCATTTGTGCATATATGTGTGAAGATTTTGTTCAGGCAAGTCAGTTGTGGCAGGGATGAACACACCATTTTGCGGCAGGGAAACACTTAGATTATCAAGAATAGTTGTTTATGCCTGATCATGCGCTTGACCTTTGTTGTCATGGTTACAATGATAAACACGCGTTTAAGTTTATGGTTAGCTTTAGGTTCAAAAATGACTTGGTTAGGTTTCAGAAAGATCATGGTCTTTGTCAAAAAACAGCAACAATTAAATGGAATGATTGGTCATCAATAAACTTCTTGCACAAATGATCAATGTTTTGACAGTTTCTCTCACTCTACACGCAGACATCTAAAAAATTAGAAAGTCATTTGAGGGAGAGCAAAATGATTCCCTGCTGGCTTCAAATTTGGGGGCACCAGTGAGAATATTCATTTGCCACATGCTCAAATACAAAGACCTTACAAGTATTCCATCAGTGCTGTATAAAACAAGTACAGCAGAGCATGCATGGGCCTACTCCCCAACCCCTGTTGTCAGCTGCAGGAGACCCCTATTCACCCGCCTACTCACTCCCCATACTTATTTATCTCCACTTCCTGGGGCCGTGTTAGTTCATTCCCCTGTCGCTGCTCTCTCCTCCTTCCCTTGCTCCCCTCTCTCTCTCTTGTTTCACTCCTCGTTTCCGGGCAATTGGGTCTGGGTGCTGGTGGTGGGGGGTAAGAGGTTGGGGTGGAGCTGCTGGGAACTTTGTGTGCATGTGTGTGTGTGTGTGTGTGTGTGTGTGCGTGCGCATATACGTGTGTGTGTGTGCTGGGAAGTGAGCTAATAAAGGACGGTGATCCATGAAAGGCCTTGAGCAAAGACACAGTCAATTACCTAATGCCTGGACCAGACTGCAGGGCCCACGCACACACATCTTCTCTCTCTAACATACTCACACACACAGCCATGCATATACCTCATTTACGTATACATGGAGAGGGGGCAATGGAGGGCATAACTGGGAATTGTGTGTGTGTGGGTGGGTGTGCATATGTGTGTGATGGAGAGCGGTGATTTATTAAATTACTGTCACTTTTGACAAATTTGTGCAACTCAAGTTGAAAGGGTTAGGCTGCACCGCTTCGCTGTGTTTCCTCTTTTCTTGTACAGCAGAATTATACCTTTCAGACTGGAACCTAGGCAACGCCAGGATAAACCAATGACTGCCATCAGTCTGCCTTGGGCTGCAAGGTGAAAGATGGCTGAGCTTGTCTAGTGACCAAGCTCCAGACCTGGGTTTAACATAGGTTCTTATACTGAAAATGCTTCGATAACAGAATGATCAGTATACAATTATTCTTGGCTTACTATAAACCTATAGCAGATATTGAAGACAAGTTCACTGACTTCCCTTTCAACCAATAAATTTGCTAATCTCAGTCTCAAAGACTTTTGACTCTTGATTGTATAGTTTGGGTTGTCGCATTGATATGAGGCCACCGATAAAGAAAAAGAAACCTTTGTGGGTCCTCGGTCTTGTGCAGTTGTGTGTTTTAGACATAATGTTTGCTTCACTCATTCTGTGGTTTACAGTGGGTCATATGCAGGATTACAACATCTACCCTGTGTAACACATGGAGCTTGTGTGTGAAAGTGTTGGTTTTTTTTGGGGGGGGGTTTCACCTTGATGGATGCTGTGTGCAGAGGCCAGGCAGGAAAGGAGGCATTCATCAGCCATGCATCTCTGCACTGCATGTGGGTGGGTGGTCTCTTATGATAACTTCATTTAGGTAAATAATACTAACAATAACAGTAATAATAATAATAATAATAATAATAATAATAATAATAATAATAATAATAATAATAATAATCATCATCATATGTTCATTTTCATCCTACCTCCTCTCGGAGCCAGTGCGTCATCTGCTATCTGAAGCTCTTGGTGCAGGCTGGCTCTGGGAACTGCTGCTGCCGCTCATATGGTGGAAAATAGCTCCTGTTTCTCTAGTTGGTGAATGGCGAGAAACAGCAAACAAAAAGTTAAAGGTTAGCTCAGGTTAGTCTTTGCATGCAGGCAATGCAGCAAATAACACAAAAGCCACAGCCTTAAAACACAGATGTGCAAAATTTAGATTTTAGTGGGACAGGGTATTGAAAAAGCTCAGAGTGGCAGGAAAACTGGGTCTTTCATACTGTTGCCAGGGAAATTATTGTGTGAGACAGATCAAACAGACCGTTAATAATGGCACTTCACATATACACAAAGTAGATTAGCCCATGAGTGGTAATGAGGTTGCAGTCAAGTGTTTTTGTAAAGACACACACACACATACATTTGCACAATTCCTAATTAAAACTAATACCTGCCTTGAAATAAAGCAGAGGGAGACTGTGACACTGTTTACTAAAAAAAAAAAAAAACGGTATGAAGCAGTCTCAAAATAATCCACTGGTATACACCCATTAGTTTGTAAGTATGTGTCCATTTGCTTGTTAATGTTGCATGAATTTGACTGTGCAGAGATCATACAACATGCGCTCACTTGTACAGTATGCTTTGCTACATGGAAAGGAAAAAAAAAACTTGTATAATTATGCAACAGCTGTCAGGTAACACTCAGGTTTATGTTCATATGTGTGCAAGTTTATATGAGAATGTGTTTATAGTCTAATTTTGTGCGTGTCTGTGCATGCTCTCACTGACTTGTGCTGTCGCAGCTGATTCTGGGCCTCCTCCAGGTGTGTGTAACAGGTCTGCAGACGCAGTGTCAGGTCAGGACAATGCACGCGCTGCTCCCACACTTCCCCCGGCTCTCTGAACAGACCCTGGAGTAACCACAACCGTGCCAGAAACACGCATCAGATAACGATCACTGAAGCCTTCTGTTTCAGAGCCAGTCTCTTACTTAACCCTTGCCCATAGGTAGTGCTGGCTTACTGCTAAAACCAGAGGCCAATCCGCCAATCTCTCCCCCTGTGATACAGAGACCAGGAGAGAAGCAGAGAGACAGAGTGCAAAGGAGAGTGTAGAAATTATATAGTTATAATATATAGAGAGAAAATAACTTCACTCCTTCAAAAATACCACACATGAAGACAGTGAAAGGATATTAACCCCTTAACACCTGAATTTATTTCCAATTATCAAAAAAAAAAATTGGTGTGTGTTTTTGCTTTCAAGTAGATGCTAAATTAAGTAGAGAGTGTTAATTTGAGCATAGCACATAAAATAGATATAAATCTATTATTATCTATTATCTATGATGCAAATTAGCAACAACAGGCAATAAAGGTAAAAAAAAAATACCTGTTCCCATCTCAGGTATGAAGATTCTTTTATTAATATAACAAAGCAATACTAATACAGATGTTATTTTGGCTGTTTTGGAGTGGAAGTGGTTTGATGCAAAATCGCGACAATAGGCGTTAAGGGGTTAACCCACTAAGACAGCATCTCTTTACATGTTTTGACAACAATGTGCTATAAAATGGAGCCATAAATTATATTAAGATTAATCTGAATTTAAAATAGATTAAATTCATTGTTGGTTTTGCTCTATTCCAGTGATTTAATAGAACAAATACAGAGATAAAGGGACATAGTCATTATCTTTAAGTCTTTCTTTGAACATTTAAACTTTAGTCGTGTAAAATACATAGCCTCTTTCTTCTTTAAATTCCAAATGATACGCAACCCCCACACAGAATTCTGGGACCAAATCTCACAAAAAAGGTCAGTTAAACTCAAAACAGCTGTCTGTCATTTTATTCCTTGTACATCTTCTTGACATTGTGGCTCCTTCCCTGGAGTGATGGGTGTCTGATGTCTACTGATATATCAAAGTTGCAAAGAAAAGTCATTTTTAGCAACAAGTTTTTGTGCCATTCCATGCATAACCTGACTTCCCCCTTTGCATCCCCCTAAGACTTCTTTGTGACTGACACACAGTTGCACTCAAGACATCGAATACATGTGGAAATAACATCTGCAAGCAGCAGTGAATGGGCCCTCTTACCCCAGAAAAGGCCATGGTCTTAGAAAGCAAATGCAAAAGTGATGTAACTGAAAAAAAGATTTTTAATTTAATGGAGGAGTCTTATTTTTTAATTTCTAAAAACCTAAACAGTAGTGTTTTAATAAGTCAAGGAAAGCTAATAAACTTGCCACTGATGTTACAGAAGTGCATTTTCACTTAATGAAATGTTTATTCTTTCTAGTTTTGGACTAAGGGATGTCTCTTTCACTTTATATTAGTAGTTTTGTGTGAAATAACAACTATCCCACATCCAAAGACATTTTTCAGTTACAAATACTGAACAAATTTTGAAAGTTTTATGTGCAGAAGAAAACAACCAACCACATCCTCCAAACTTGTAACTTGTGGAAGTGTGCGCATGTTCTTTTCTGAGAGTGATGTGTAAACTTTGTGTGGTGCCGATTAATTCAAATGTTGTTGCTTTGTTTGAGGTGACCTTCAGTTGTTGTTTGCTGTTAAAAAGGAGGGAGGCTGAGGGGGGAGAGATAGAGGGAGGGACAGGGACCCCGTCCTTGCTCCTATCGCCACGGGATCGGTGGCCTGGCCTGACCACTTCCACAGCCAGCACCTCAACCTTATCCATCACCACTAGATAGTTATCACACTAGGGAAGGGGTGGGTGGTGGGGGGATGGGGGTGCACTAATCACACACACAAAACAAAGAAACACAGGGAGGCAGAGACAGAGAAAGACAGACGTGTATAAACATAGATAAATAATGTATTCTTCTTCTTCTTCTTCTCCATGTCAGCGCAAGGAGACTTTCCTGACACCATTAATGAACCCACCCCAACTGCAGCCAGCTGTCTGTGTGTGTGTGTGTGTGTGTGAGAGAGAGAGAGGGAGAGAGAGAGAGAGAGAGAGAGAGTGTGCGTAGTACAGCTAATAAAATGAGACAAATCCATGCCTCATTTCTGCTCACTTATGTTTTACATTACTAGAAACTAATAATAGGGAAAGCACTTTGCCATAAAGAGCCACAGAGCGTAAATAACACAAATGCTGAAATGGCTCCTCATCAAATCATTAACATATACACACACACACAAGCTCACAAAACCACATACCTACACTCACACGTGGGCAGCACATAGCCACAAAGGCAAAGCTGGACTATGAGAAATTGTAAGGAGACACAGGCTCAATTGACAGCAACAGAAACTGCTCTTCAATCAGCTGCAGTTCACTGGTTGAGTTGCTTTCACATCTTCATTGATGAATCTGGTAGATTTGATAACAAAACTGAATCAATGGGCGTTTTTAACACATTTTGATTGGTCATTGTTGGAAAAACACAGCTGTTACTACTAACATTAATGATGGCTTGGTTCTATTCAAGAGAGCTTATGACAGTGTGTCGGTATACATTCTGTCAAATCTCAGCAATTTCTAACCACAAGCACCAAAGAGAGTGAATTCTTGCCCAACACTCAACAGGAAGAAAGAAAGAAAAGGAGGAGGAGGTCCCTATACATACAAAATGAAATAGTTTCTAGTTTTTCTAATATCTATCTCTCTGATGAATATTATTCACTAAATACTCTCCTCCAACGGCCTGATTTATAAAAAAGTATATAACGTAACATCTCTGTGTGCCTGTCACAGCACAGAGCATAATTGTGGGATAAGCCACATTTAATTCATGTGAACGACTCACTGTTGATATACAAACACCCTGTGGTACACCAGCATTTGATAAAAACATTCAACTACACAGTCTCACACAAAGTACTCACTGAAATACACTAAAAGGCCCTGTGCTGTAGCCCCCAAGAGAGGTGTCTGCCATGTTTCACTGGTGGCACTCTTCTTTAAAAGGCGCTTTAAAGGATCTCTGCTTTAATCAAGAGCCATCTTCCATAGGGAAAGTAGGGATGTTGGGTGGCTCTAATAATTAGCATGGCACTTTATAAATCCAGCATTCTCTCTCACCTCGTCTCTTGCACGTGTTATTTTTGTCTGCCAACCCCCCGTTACAGTCTGTGTTCCTGTAGTTTCTCGTTTATATCGTTCCCACCTGTTTATGTCTGCTATGGTCCTAGTTTTGACATCTCACCTGCTCTTTCTTGTTGGCAATGGGGGGCAGTACGGGCCTGGAGGAGCAGCAGGTTCTAGCAGTTTTGATCCACGGGGATCCAAGACTCCCAGGGAAACTCTGGGCTGTTGAGTCAGGTATGCCCAAGAGACAAGCCCTGCCCCTGGAGGCCAGTCTGGTGGGGGCCTGGTACTTGACCTGCTTCAGTAGCAGCTCCGTCTCATGGGGGACTGGCCTGAATGGAGAGTTGAAGACCCCTGGGCACTAGAGAGAGTGAGAGAGAGAGCGAGATTGAGCAAGACACTAAGTACCAGCATGAGCAATGTGATATGATTAGATGTGTATGTGTATTTCTGACTCACTATGAGGATATTACT
The DNA here is from genome assembly GCA_016785225.1 of Psettodes erumei. Lineage (NCBI taxonomy): Eukaryota > Metazoa > Chordata > Actinopteri > Pleuronectiformes > Psettodidae > Psettodes > Psettodes erumei. The sequence goes on along the minus strand of JAFBJZ010000108.1, from coordinate 650,957 downwards.
CTCACTCAGTGTTCCAGGTTTTATAAATAATATACTGCAACTGAAAATTGCAGGGGGAGGGAAAAAAAGAAAATTAGGGTAAAGATAGAGGGGCTGACATGCAACAGAGGTTCCCACACAAGGACATTGCAGGAATTTGGAGGAACCGAGATGTCCTCCTGGGTGTTTTTTCTCCCAAATCACTATAATGCATTAAAATCCATTTGGAGTTTGGGAAAACCAAAAACTAATTTTGTTTATCAGTGGGACCATCAAATTATACAACAGCCACCTCCTGGGACAGCTTAAAATGAAACTAACAACTGTTACTCATTTAAACTATTATAGACAATATTCAGAGGTAATTTGAAACATCCGTTTTCTTAACAACTTTTTCCTCCTGTTTTTCATCAAAGTTTTGCCTCTTATTGCCCTTTATATTATGAACATTAACCAAAACTTTGTGAAATTAAACATTATGTGTTCCTACTGACAACAGCTGTTGATCTTCATTACTTCATATACATACACCATGGCTCTTGGCCAACCAAATGTTTTTCCCAGGTTAAATATTTGGTTGGAACAGTTCAGCATGTGCACTTCACACAGATGGATATGTATATATACACTACAGGGATAACTGCATTCTCCTCAAATGTGGCATCACACATGACTTAAATGAAGTTGTTCAAATGCATAAATACACACATGTACGTGCATATAAAACTTTGCCTCCCTTGTTCTGAAGTGGGGTGGAGATTTGCCACAGACAGTCTCATTAATAATTATTCTAATCACAGTGATTCTTTTGCCTGTATGTTAATTACCAGACCAAAGCTTTGAGTTGGAGGACTCAGTATCTACTCTATATGCTAATAACAGGCGCTTGCTATTTAGGCCACTCGAAGAGACTGGGACAACGGAGAGAGAGGGGAGAGAAAGGGCATGAGTGGGAAATTACTCCAACTGCATTGACCAAAACCTTTTCAAAATACCACATTAACAGACCTGTTAATCAGTAAATGTGTCATTATTAGGGACATGAGTACTTTTAATGTGAATGTCAATTGCCAGTCAACCGGAGCACACATGCAGACTTCTCTAGCATCAAAAATGTTGAGGTTTTCCTTTTTCATTTTGATATATTTTAATATATTTAAACCAGAGTTACTACATATTGATATTGATGGATGTTAGTGTCCATTAATGTCCTTCCTGTCAGATTCTTAAAGTAGGTTGCAGAGGTATTTAGGGAAGTTCCCAGCTGATATGATCTTACAAAGCAGCCAGACTACTGATGTTCTTTCATTATTTTGGAGTAGCAACAGTATTGTGTAAACGTAACACGTGTATATATAGCACGTATAACCCAATATGACCAAAGCAATATAACTATCTCTTCAAATCACATTTAAATGACTAAATGAATCACAATCAGAAGTTTCAGTGTTTTTTCTTAAGGATAAATTCAACTTTAAAAATTGGACTCTGTGTGCCCTTGAAAGAGTATTTTGGGTGTTGAATATTTGTGCCTTGCCAATTTCTGCCTCCAGAGAACCATTACTGAAACTTGCACTGGCTCCACATGCTGATACTGTATTCCTCCTGTATTATTACTGCTACACCAGGACTGCACTTCTTCCTTTGCATTCACAGTCTTCCTTAAGAGTTTCAAAGAAAATAAAAAGGCCCCAGCCCTTTAGAAAAACACGAGACCAATGGCAAATAAGCAAATGTTTTTAGACCGTACTTACACATGGCTGTAATTAGATAATTTAGTGTGTTGACTGAATAACCACAACAACACAATAAACCACTCTGCAGCATCTTGAGAGCAGTATTGTGCGGTACATATAATAAACACTGACTCAAAATCTTAATTTTCTGTACATTTAAAGATGTGTCTTTTCTGCTCGCTATCAGTCTATGAAATGCAGAAAACGTGTATATACATGTACCTCAAACAGGAAGGGATAGACTGCTTGGGACATACACACCACACAAATACACACACAAACACACGCGCACATGCAAACCCAAAAGTACCAACCTAGCTACGGGAAGAGCAATGATGTTGACCCCAGGAACACACCTTCTCTGTCTCTGTCAGAGGGACTTGGGGCCTTTTGGTAAGCTGTGTGTGTGCATGTGTGCGTGTGCGTGTGTCTGTGTTGTGTGTGTGTGTGTGTGTGTGTGTGGGCTGGGGTCCGAGAAGTGTGGAAGGATGAACTGTGTGGGAGAGCCATCTATTCACTGCTGACAAGGTCAGAGCTACGAAGGGAAAGAGTCCCCTGCCATATGCAGAGAAAGAGAGAGAGAGAGAGGGAGATATAAAGGGAGAAAGAGATGGACAGAGGGCGTGGAGGAACAGACAAACTTTTCTACTTGCTTTCTGCATTATCCATAAAACAGCAACTATAGATACATAAAATCATAAACAAAAAACAACAAACATATTGGTACACAGCCAATCCACAGTGTTTGGAGAGCTGAACATGATGAGACAAAATGCAAACTCTGCACTGCACTCCAGCTTACATCATGTTCGTGTTGAAAGGTTTGGAAGTTGTGCGCATGTGAGCATCTCAGACGAACATGGGATACCTGCAGGAAGAAGGGGTAGCGAGCCAGATGATGACGGTGCTGGTTGCACAGCATTGAAGGAGAGAGAAAGAGAGGGATAGAGGGAGTGAGAGGAGTGGTGGTGCTGAATCAACAGTGACCAGTGTGCTTTGTCTTCATTATGATCCCAGCGGGGAGTCACGGAGATGCGTGGATGCCACACACACACACACACACACACACACACACATACACCTGTGCCAGGGGAAGCACTAAAATAATCCACTCAGCACATCAGAAGAGCCATGAGGACACATACTTACTCATGTGCACGCGCAAAAACACACACACACACACAACTAAACTCCACACAGCCCACCTGGGTTAACAAAAGCAAAGGAAGATGATGTGTCTCTGTTGCCAGTTTCTGGAGGAACTCCCCAGTTGTAATTCATTGCCTTTGTGAGTCCCTGCATGTTTAGCTGTGCATGCTCATACATGCGTACGTGTTTATGGGCGTGCGTGCATGAACTTTTTTTGTACGATTAGTGTGTCGGTGATGTTTCCTGTATTCTACAACATCTGGCTGACCACATACTTGTAATTGTGTGTTAGCTGACGTGTCTTTTCATGCATTACTTGCAACTTTAGGGGAGGTCAATATAGCACTTTGGGATTAGGACGTGAATATGGCTTGTAACAAGAGCACTCTAATAACTATACTGTATATGAACTATTACAGCTAAGCAGTTACTGTTGGAATCCCTACATGACAACTATCAATCAAACTATCAATTATTAAGTGTGATAGAATTTAAGCAACCCGATTATTAATGTTGACACTGAATATGAGCATGAGTCATTGTATTAATGTCTCACGTGATAAAATTGAAAAGCTAAACAAGATTGCTTTTGACTGCACCATTTTTACGTAGCACTGGTAAAGAAGGAACCACCCATTAAATATATTTGCTGCTGGTCAGAATTTGGTCTGATCACAGTCGTGTGTGTGTGTGTGTGTGAGTTCCCGTAAACCGACCTGCTTTGTACTGAGGAGGTGGTGTAACCGGTGAGCTTGGTACACCTTGGCTGTTTGCTCTTTGATCATTTCCAGACAGTCTCTCTCTTGCTTCTGGAGTTCCTCAAGTTCATCCAGCTCCCTCCTGCAGGAAAAAACAAACTCATGAACAAATGTTTTTGCTATTAAAAAATGTCAACATTTTTAATACATATACATGATGAATAAATATATACTGTTAGATAGAATAAAAAAGGTCAATAATTAAGTGTATTCAACACTTTACACCAACACTAATGGACTAATTAAAAAAAAAAAGATCATATATGAGCAATAGTGTCATCATAATTTGCTTGTGTTTTGTCCATTTGCACGTGTTTTCTTAAGAGCTCTCGGAGCCACCATATGCAAAACTTATCAAGTGTGTTTGAGCATGTGATAGTTTGTATTTGGAGCAGTCTTTAACCACAAAAGAAATGAATTAAAAGTCATTAAGATGGACTAGAAACTGCCTAATAATAAGACAGACACCAGGACAGACATGGAGCTGTGGGAGAAGGCGAGGACAGAAAAAAGCAAGTGAGAGCGCGAGAGGCTTTAAGTGGGAGGATGATGGATATATTTCATCACCGCAGCCAGGACAGGTCTGTCTGTGACATCTGTTTAACGAATCTGGCTAAATGGGATGCATTAAAAGCCCATACACAGCAATTTCATTCTGCAATCACACAGCCTTATTGTTACAAGGGGGTAATAACTTAAAAGGGGAATTGGAAACAATTACTAAAACACACATGCCATGGTAATGTGAAAACACACACACACACACACACACACACACAAGAGTAAAACCAATCTAATTCCACAAGAGCAATACCAATAAGAGTTTAGACATTGCTCCTCAACAATCCTTTGTCTTTTTACTCCTTTTTCTCTCCTCTTTCTTTACTCTTTCCTTCTCTACCCAACTTGTGTTTTCAATTACAAACCTCCACAGAGAAATCAGAATATTCACAGTCCGTCTGTAACGTGAGGTTAACACATTCTGTGGCTACTGACATTTAAAAAGAAATCACAACACTGTTCTCATTGCCTTTGTGTTCTCGTTCCTTCCTCAGTACCAGATTAAATTACAAAATAAATGAAATATGCAGAGCACAGTGTCTGTGTGTGTGTGTGTGTGTGTGTGTGTGTGTGTGTGGTGAGAATGAGGGCAATGTGTCTCTGTGTGTTTATGTAATATGAAGCACAATATTTTGGACTGTGTATGTGGATGTGTAGCTGTAAATATAGAGGTTCCTTGGCCTCTATTTGCAACCCCCCCCCCCCCAACCCTAACCCCCCCCGACTAAGTTATTAATTTAAAATATTGAGTTTTGGCTTATTGTGGGACAGTTTGGCTTACAAACCAAATGGTGCGTATGTGTACAATATACAGTCTGTGTCTGGGGTTTGTGGGTCCATGCATTAATGCTGCTTAAAAATGGACTGGCAACAGTTTTAGGGGTCAGGACCAGCCTTGTACATTGTGTGTGTGTCTGAGCTGCCGGTGTTTAAGTCTGATTATATCAGTGTGTATGCATATGTATTAATGCTCATGGTTTGTGTTCACTCACTTTCGGCTTGTACCTGTCAACGAGTCTGTGTACGTATGTGAGTGCATGTGTGCGCTTGCGTGTGTATGTGTGTGCGTGTGCGCGCGTGTGCGTGAGTGCGAGTGGGTGACCTTTGCTTCCCTGCCCCCAGCCCCAGTGTTATTAATTGCTGTGTAGTGGACAAAAGCCAAACAGATTTGTAACGGCTGAAGGCACCTCGATCTGTGTCGACCCAACCAGCCGCCACAACATACAACCCTCATTAGCCCTGTTCGGCACGCGGCACGTGCCCTGTGTGTGTGTGTGTGTGTGTGTGTGTTTGCGTCTGACTGAGTGAAAGTGAAAAACAAGAGAAAGAAAGAAGGAAAAAGACAAAAAGAAAGAAAGAACAAAAAAAGAAGGAAATTAAAGCATTTTGAAAAGTTGAACGTTTATTTGCGATACTTTCCTTAAGAGACTGTCAGAGAACATTCATGCTTGAAAACAGCCTCGTTTTAACAAATCTGATGTTACTGACTGACACTGTTAACAGCATCCCCAACATTTAATACATCTGTGCAAATTTGGTTTTTGCTATTTTAGCGCTGATATTGAACTAAACAAGATGCTGAAGCCTTTGAGGCTTTATTTTGAGCTCAGCTTTCAAGCACATGTTAACAGTCATTAGAACCACAATTTCCACCCAATTAATAAAAAAATTGTGTTCTGTATATCAGACACAGTGATTCAAATACAACATTGAAGTTCCCCCAATATAGCATATTGTCGTATTATTTAATTATTACAGATATTGCCTTCTGATTGATTACTGGATGCTTAGAATAAGCATAGAAGGCTTTAATGTGCAGTGCGAGCACTCTGACTACAGATTACTTTTGACAGCTGCTGAACTGTTGGACAAGCTAATCATGCATACTTGAACTATTTTCATATTACTGCAATCCTAACTGACATTTTCACCCTGGACTGTTAACTTATTTAAATGGCTAATATAGTACAGCTACATTTCTCACTTCTTCCTCAATTATTCACTCCCTGGTTCACAGTGGGGCGTCAAGGGCTGATGGGATATCAGAGAGTCAGGCATTGTGGGACAGCAGGCCACGCCTGTGGTTGTCCAGGCCAGCAACGGAGCAGCTAATTGGTCAGCTTCTAAATATTTAATTGAGACTTGACCTGATTGGCTGTTTTAATTGCAGCAATTAAACGATTCAATAGCTGGCAAGGAGGGGTGGTCAGCCAGTCAGTGCAGACAGTGACCAGCTCAATGTATTGAACCTTCAAGAAACCTCATAATGCACATTTTTCAATTTAAGTGACTGGCTGATTAATTAACTAATTCATTCAATTAGTAAAACTGATGCAATGAAGATGTTTGGAAGCGAACAATGATTCCAGTCTTGAAATGATCCCCAATCAATATGCCTGATACTTTAAAAGAGAAAAAGAATGAATTCATTCATTTTCTCCACTTTTCTCCACTGTTTCACTCTCAAAAGTAATTTCCTAAAAAGGCAGAGCGAGCAAGGCACCCAGATTATACTTCAACACACATACACGCACACAGACACACACACGCTGAATATACAAATCCAATCAGCCTGAAGGAGTGAACTTCTCCACCCAAACTGGATCAGAAAGGAAGAGCAGCAAAAGGAAGACTGACGCACAGAAGCGGAGAGTGATCGCAGGGCAGGCATGCAGACAGGCCCACACTCTTTCCACCATCGCAGCTCTCCTTTCATGAATGTCCTTGAGAGGGACACAAGAGAGGGAGGAATGAAGTAGGCTGGAGTAAAGAGAGACAGGAAAAAAAAGTAGAAAGAGAGACAGCATAGCATCAGAAGAGAATAATAATAATAATAATAATAATAATAATAATAATACTAGAAGAAAAAACACTGGTGGTGCTCAGCCGAGCCACACCAAGTCTATGAATTCTCAGAGCTTCCTTTTTTTCTGTTCTCTTTAGGATAAGTTAAAAGATTTTGCCATGTTGTTGCAACATCACAGGGAGAATTATTTATCTGATTATGACAGTAATAATTACCCAGCTGTTTATTGCAGATAGAGGAATAATTCATGCAGTCAACAGGCCGTGTTGGTGGCAGCAGGGATGACACCAGCACATTTAGTAAATATGCAAAGTGAGCCTGCTCCTCTTTCCTAATTGCCCCCATCGTCCCACCGCATGCCCTTATTAAAGCCCAGGAACTTTAAGTGTCTCCCTGACAAAGTGATAAATTGTTGGGGTATCAAGGAAAACTGTGGCAGAGTGGGGACTGCGCTGGGGTCCTGACTTCATTAGGCTATGCAGAAGCAGAGGAAGGATGGATGAGGATGGACACCGAGACACAGTGAACCGGTGGAAGAGGGAAGGAGAGGAGGATACAGAGCAAAATAGATTGAGAAAGAGGAGAAGAAGAAGAGAGCGAGAGGAGGTAGGGCAGAGATTGAAGGAAAGAGGCGGAGTGAGAGCAGGGGACAGAAGAGGGTAGTGTAAGTATCGTGTATTAGCTGGATGCTGTACCTAATGAAATGACACAGATGGTTTTTGTTGGGGGGAGATCTGTCACAAGAGAGAAAGAGAGACTGAAACAGAGAGATAGAGAGAGAGAGAGAGGTTCGGAAGTCTATGCATTACGCCTATATCATTACCATGCGCAGCCGATCAGCCTCGACTAAATGGGGACCATTAGTCCAACTTTGAATAATTTATGCAGCGGGTTGGACAGACAGACAGATTTACAGAGGGAGGGAGCAGGCTGCTGGATTAAAAAGTGGACCTTTGCGGGGTGAGTGATCAGGCAGCGTGCGATCCGAGGGCTCAGCCGCTAACACAGGAAGGATATTTTAAATAAATGCCGGCGCGGCGTTAATTGATCGTGACCCCAGCAGCACTAAATAAACATGTGATTAACTGGAGTAGTGAAGTGACCTCAACACTCCAAACCACTATGGAGGAGGGGCTCAGTGTGTGTGTGTGTGTATGAAGAGACTGGGGATGTCACACAGCTGATAGTGAAACAATAAAACCGAACAAGTAAATGATCACATCTCACGCTCCTTGAATTATTTTTACAATGCTTTACTTCCACATTTGTCTAATCTAGCCTGACTCTGCTCTTTGGATTTAACTGTTCTTGAATCATACAGTTCAAAATGGTGAAAAGAGATGGGGAAGACAGTATGGCAATATTCTACAACTTGTTGTTTGTCTAGTTAGGGTTCAAAAACTGCAAAATCTAAATGTTATTGTTATGGCTTACAAGGATAATCTGCCTGAAATAATTTTTTTTTGAATACCGGTTTACTGGTTCACGTCACAAATGTTCATAAGCTGTGTAACATTTGGTATATTTACACATCATCTGCCAATATAGTTTCATTGTGACTTCCCTAAATGCTCATTCTTCTTTATAGTCAGGTTTGGTTTTGAGATTATAAACACAGATATACCATCTTTCATCACCGGTGTAGTATCTGAATACTTAACAAAGTTGTGTGTATCTGCGTGTGTTTGTCTTTGTGCGTTATAAAACTGAAACACTTCCCTAATGGACTTTAACGGTCTAGTCTCCTCTACCTCTAAAAGGGGCAAGGAGTGTGGAGGAAAGGTGGAACGCTGGTGGGGAAGTGAGGGGGGAAGTCAGTGATCCAAGGAGCACTTTAACAAATTTACATTTAATTTTAGCAGAGGCCTAAAGATATTTTCTGGTAAAATATATTAGCAACATTAAAAATGTGACTATTAGCCAAACGTGATGGGTTTTTTTTGTCAAAAATAAAAGATGGCGTATCTCTAGCAGTAAGCCCCGGAGCACAGGATGTTTTATTAATGCACGGGCTGCGGTTCAAATCAGAGGCTAATTTTTAATTTCTTCACATCGTTCACTTCTCTCGCTCTTCGCCTGGAGCGCTTTAGAGGACTTCTCTCTCTCTTTTCTCCCCACTCAGCCTCTTTGTCTCTCAGTCTCTTTCATTCCTTCACTTTTCCCCTCCTCTTCCCCCGTCCCTGTTCCCTGCCTCTGAGGTAACAACTATGCAAGTTCTCACAAACACCTATCTCTCTCTCTCACACATACACACACACACACACACACACACACACACGTACACATTTTAAGGTTATGGGTACACAAGTACACCTTTTAACCAATTGCCGACACCAATCAGTCCAATTCACCTTGACTGACATGCTGTATACCAGCTGACTCCGTTCCTGTTCATATAGTAGACCCTGGGCAAAAATGCTGTGTGTTTTAACATAACACATAAAGGATAAGTGATACAAAAACGCAGCAAGACAGAGGAGAGAAATGGAAAAAGACAGGAGAAGTAGTCAACAATTTCTTTTCCTTTTAACCTTGTACAACGACCGGACAAAAATGAAAGCAAAGCGTTCATTCGATTGCAATGATGTCAGACTGTCTGCTCTCTCATACATATAGAACCATTTGTTTTGTTTGGTTTTTTTACCTGACAAGCTTGTTTTTTCTGGAAATTCCTTCCAGGTACCGTTTGCGTGCATAGAAGTTATGGATGTACTTCCTCACAAAGAACCCTCTCCATCTCCGCTGGATCTGTGAGGGATCAAAGCATGACAGAAGTTCATTTTGCAAGTTGGTCACGTGGTAAGTTTGATGCTTAATTATTCACAAAGGTGAAAGAAATCATTTGGTCACATAGTAACAAACTATCTTCAGGTTGTCATGTTTTGTTATTTGTATGGGGTATTTTTTGCGCTTCCAAAATGGAAAAATAATCCAGGTAATGATACTGAAATATGTAAGATGGGAGAAAATTTTTATGTCATGCATAAATATGCATGCAGTATTTCCACCTGGAGTGATGGAGGGACAGTCCAAGGTGGAACAGACAGCTGTCACAGCTTCATACGTTTAACTGTATCAGTCCACATTGATTGTGGAGGCTGCAGATTAGCTAGCACACACCCACACACACCAGTGGACCATTTTAAAGCAAGGGGGCGGATGTCCTTCAGACTAATTAGGAGATTAAAACAATGGCAGGTAAAAGAATAATCACACTATGAGAAGAGGGAAGAGGAGAGAAGAGGAGGAGTGGAGGATGGGGAAAAACAACAAAGAGCAAAATGAGAATTAGCATTGATCTGCCAGTCAATAGATAATTTTAAATAAAGTAATTGCCGCCTCCCGAGTTCTTGCTGACCTTTGTTGACTAGTGAAATCAATGCTGTTGAATCTAATACAAATCCAGGGTGCGGCATGTAAACACTGGTTTCTATTACGGCCCTAATACATTATCCTCTGTTAGCTACCACGCCGTGATGAAGACAACAGGAGGGGAGTGGAAAAAAAGAAAAGAAAAGAATAGAATCAAAATTGATTCAAAGGAAGTGTAACAAGGGGATTCTGAGCTGATTGTTTCTCCCTTTGTGTCTGTCTTTCTCTCTATTTGAGCATTGAATATTTCTTTGGTAAAAGGTGGTCAGTAAGTACAGATGTCCTTCATTTATTTTTCCACAGGGTCTGTCTTGCCCTCTCCCTCTCTCTGTATACTTCATTTTCATACACATTAACATAAGACTATTGCATTAGTTTTATTAGGCCAACATCTCAGAAGAGATTCTGAGTCTGCCCTGCCAACATTTAGCAGCACAGGAGATATCTCAGAAATCCTGACATACTGTATCATTAAGCCTTTCAACAGTTGGCATGATAAAAAAAAGTCAGGATAGATGTGGATATATTTTCCTGATACATTTTTTTTATTATTATGTGTAACTATTGTTAACCTTCTGAAGTTTTAAGTTACACATAATTGATTGGCCTGGAGAAGTTTTTCTCTCCATTCGTCCCAGGACATCTCTTTAGGAGCAGCAGGCAGTGCACAGTGCAGCACCCAGGGACCAACACCAACTCTGAGGCCAAAGCCTTGGTCAAGGGCAGTGGCATAAGAGTTCTAATACCTTCATGTGTGTCTTTTAGTGGGAGAAAACTGGAGCACCCAGAGAAAACCCCAGACAAACACACTGATTTAAAAATGCACACTCTGTACAGAAAGGCCTCCTTTGGCCCTTGTGCAGCTCAAACCCTGTACCTTCTTTCATTGCAAGCCATTGAGGTGATTTTGCTTCCCTGTTCACATACATTTCATTTTCCATCAAAATTCCTATTGCTTCCCATCGGAAACTGTAGCTATTTTTATAACTGCAATAAATGCCACTAACTTCAGAAGCTTCCACTTTGCTCGAGATGGGGATATCACCTTTCACCCCGTGACCTAAAACAGCAGGGTCAAACACTGCTCCTGGATCCATGTCTCTCCTATAATGTGACAATGGGGTGGTCAGCTTCATTTGTTTGGGTTTCTTTTAAGTGTAAAACCCGAAGCCCTAAATTTCCAGGCTTTTCCACCAATATGAAAATATTGTAGCCAACTAGTCAGCGACACAGCCTCTCCAATAAACACCAGTGGATTTTTTTGTTGGCCTATAAAACCATTTAATGGTTTAAGCAGAATGAAAGTGTTAGACGAAAGAGGAGGATATATGGAATTGTAAAAATATAAGGTTTCTGTGCAATATTCTTGCATAAAAACGCCAAAGCATCAGTCACAGCCATGGCTCTATGATTTATGTGTTGAGCAGTAGTAGCTGCTGAGGAGGAAAAAGGGATCATTTGATGGGCGTGAGCACTGAGGAAAAATAAAATATAAATGTGGCTAAACCTGAGATACAAGCCAGACATTGATATACAGGGCAGCATTCATCAGTATTTATATGGTTTAGTTTATATGAGAAGTGGACAGTGATGTTAGCATACATGGAACAAAACTCAAGTGTAAAGTGTTGAGACATAAATGCAGTGAGTCATTTTGAAAAAGCAGAATAGCATAATCTTTTTAATCTTTTGTGTAGATTCTCATTTTTCTCACGGATGTCGCGCATTAAATTGTGTCGGAATGTGAACATAATGCCACATGTGGAAAAAGTAAGAACAAGAAAAGACTGCATGTGTGATTTAAAAAGTAATCATGATGGACAGTTCCCGTAGTGAAATGGCGTGATGAAGTGCTTACATGCTGCTATACATGGGGCCTCCCATTCACGGCGCACACAGAGAAACAGTGTCCCCCCCACCACGACACTCCATTTGCTAAAACAAGACACTGTGGTGATATTTACCCTGACCGCCATCTCCTCGTACAAATTCATCTTCATGATAAAATATGCCGCCTGTGAACACAAAGGAAAAGATGGCGTTACACCTTGTCTCCCAGCCCTATGATCTGTCCACAGCAGGCGTCAAAGATAAAGAGCTCTTTATACATAATACATTGCACAGAGGCAGCACAGATAGGGCCAATGTAGAGGGAGGGGAGGAGGGAAGGCGGCAAAAGAGGAGAGAGGGAAGGCCAGAGAGACAAGAGGAACGAGAAAAAGTCCGAGGGAATGGAGAGAAAAAAAGGAGAGAGGGAAAGAGAGAGAGAGTGGTTAGCAGGACTTTGTATCAAGGGGAGGACGGTACTCTCTTAATACACTAACGCAGACAAGGGCCAGGAAAATCTATGGTAGTCAAGCAGCGAGCTAATGGAGATGTATGACGGCCAAACGCTCTCCTCTGGATTTCATAATCAATGACAGCGCTGCCAGAAGAGACTAACAAAAGGCCAGAGAATATTCAGCAGCGCACCCGACAGGCCGCCGCACGCCGCGCGCGCCGGCCGACCACTGGGGGCACATTTCAGGAGCAAACTGGAGAGCCGGCCATAAAAGCGATTCATGTCTCAACATGTCTTTTTTAATAACGACAGAGAAGAGAGGGAAGAGAGGATGGGGAAGGAAGACAAAGACTTGAAAGGAGGCTGTAAATTCAGCTTGATGTTTGGAGATGAGGCTCCGTGCGTGTCACATTACACATGATAAGGTCCGCAAGAGTGAGAGAGGGGAAAAAAAGACAGAGGCAGAGAGAGAGAGCAAGAGAGGAGGGGAAGAATAGAATCTCTCAGGGATAATTCAAAATAGTGCACTGTGGCAATTTTGAGTGATTCAAATTAGTGCTCATCTGTTTCCAAATGAGACCAAACAGCCTCTTTTTCGTCCATATGTGTGTTGTGACACATCCTTCATCGTTTATTTCAGCACCCCTCAGCACCCCCCACAACCCGTACATCCCCCCCCTCCCTCTTTCCATTTCTTGAACGCCTCCCAAACGGTGGCTGGCAGTTATGCTTTAACAAACAGTCAATTTACAGGCATGATAAATAGCTTGTTGTGATACGTTTACAAAACTCAATCCAGGGGAAAATTATACGTGAGAGCGCTGGGTATTGGATCCGGTATCAACAATCTGTTCAATTAAGAAGCAGTTGGAGGCAATATGCTGAAAATGGGGCCTTGTTTTACTAAAGCACATACACACACACACACACACACACACACACACACACACACACAAACTCTTCCAGTGTTTCCTTCTCTTGCTTCCTTTTCCACTCTCTTCCTATATACAGCCCAGGAGTTGTGATAGAGATGGAATTCCTTATCATAATGCATCATATTTCCTAAGTGCTAATTTCCCAATGTGTAATGAGTGAATTACATTTCTTAAGGTCAGATGCAGGGACTTAGGAATATAGCAATTGAATTCTAATGCATGCTATCATAACATAATCAATATATCTATAGCCTTTCCAGACGCTGCCTTACCTTCACCATTTGTCTGAAACGTGCCCTTGCTGTGAAGCCCCGCCATATCTTCTGTATAATGACTGCCTTCTTGTGCAGATGGCTGTAATAAAGTCATATTGGGGAGACGGTTGGATGGATATTTTTCAGTTGTTGAAATGAAGGAAAGCGCTGAAGAAAGTTATTCAGATACACACGGAAGGAAATTAAATAAATAAAGTAAATAAATCTAAGAAGCAGGGAAATTAAAACCTGCTAAAAATATCAGGGATCTGCAAATAAAAGTAAAAGCTGAAAGAATTGCATTGTTGTATATAATGCAATATAATTGATTAAATCTCAGCGACAGCCTGAAATCATTACTGCTGTAAAAAATTGTGATCTCATTTTTAGAGGAAAACGATGAAGAACTGAGTGATTTTGTGCATACAAATGTTAGCTTGTAAGACTTCAATTAAAAGGTCAGGGGAAATTATGCTTACAAACACATGCTCGACAAAGACACCCACACGCAAAGAGCATTTCTGCTCCAGACTTTTCGATCATGTCCGATGAGCCTTTCACCCCCTTTAGTCAGCGGAACACATTTGTATTCATCTTCAAACATACTCTAAATGCAAGTCCACTGCGATTTTCTGCCTCCAGTGAGGCCATCAATTTCCAAAAGGCCATTTATATGCCCAGAAAATCAATGCTTATGGTGGGTATAGCACAACCCCGGAGTTGCACTTAGGCAGCTAAAATTGTTGCTAATTATCCACTTAACGCATTGATCAATTAACTAAAGTAATCTGAATTAACCTACTGTCTGGAAGTTTGTCTGCTGACCCTGCAGAATGGTGCTGGGGTCACAGCATGGGAACAAGCACAGATATAAAGACATTCATTTCTCTGTGCATGAAAGGAGCACAAAGTGCAAGCCACATTTATTCCTCCAGGCCATTTGCAAAGCTCTAGAAGTGGGATAATTATGGGAGTGAGCTAATCAGGGTTTCCCTTGAAATGAACTCCTGGAGTCCTGCCTGAATGTTTTTCAACCCCCGAATTAAAAAAAAAAAAAAAAAGCAAAACCCAAATTGGTATATCAAATATTAAGGCTTGTTTTCTTTTTTCCTCCTGTGGCACATCAAAAGGCTCATTAGTCCAACACACACACACACACACACACACTCACCACCCATACACGTCACACCTGAGGTAAGCCTGCACCTTGCAGGCTCTGAACCAGCTCTGGATCCGGGTGGCGGCCTGGTTTTCCTTCTGTCTGTTCTCCTCAGCTTGGCTACAGCGCACCGGGCACATAAAAGTAAAACAGTGCACCAGAGCGACATTATTTCACTGTGATGAAGCATATTCACGTTCATTAATATGTCATACAAATCTGTTCTCGCAAAGTTGTCACAGCCGGACTTTGATGTGGGCTCCCGTGTGTCGTTCGCTATACAGGCAAGTGAGTGACATTGTGAATTTTAAGTCCAGGTGGCGTTTCGGGCATCGTGAGGGTTTGGATTTGACCGCAGCCACAATAGCTGAATATGACGTTTTCATCAAAACGATACACACCTGTTTCTTAAGAAGTACTCCCTCTGGAGCTCTTCAGCTTCACTTTTTAATGTCAGCGGCTCCGCCATGTCGACTCAGGCGTAAGTTTACGCTGTTGTCCTGACAACACAGCTGTTTCCCCGAGTCAGAGAGGTGCGTTCAGGTTCACTTAGGAAATAGGCAAATTATTCACCGTATTCTAATTTTATTTGATAGTTTCTGACTTTCTTAAAGTGTCCATTCTTCCCACCTCAGACTGTGCGGTCTATATTTCTTATAATTCTGACCAATGTTTATATTTCTAAAAGATAAAATGAAGCAAAAGAAAATAATAAATAAATAAATAAAATCACGAATAAATGAAACAACCCCAAAGGATGACCCTGACAGTCAGAAAAGATGGAAAGGCATTGTATATTCCTTGTTAATATTATTTACAGAATCGTGAAACAAAATATGTTTATAGATTTTAAATTGCGTTGATGCCCTTAAAAATTTGATATTAGCAATATATTGTGACTTTTAAGTTGGTTGAAAACTGAACAAGAGGCCTCATTCATTATTTATCAGTATCCATGATAAATCATAAACACCAAAACTAATATATGACAAAAAAGTACACACACACACTGCTCCTGCAGCCCTGTACACAACCTACAATACTGAAGCAAAAATACAGTGGAAATATTAAAGGAATGACAGGGGAAAATGAAAAAGATATTCCAGCTAAATACACTTTAAAATGCCTCCTCCCTGGATGCAGATTGTGGATCTGTGTATTGATCTGCCAACTGCTTCGCTTCTTTCCATCCATCCCTCCATCTATTTTCCCCCTTACCTGACGTTATCACCCTTCATCATACAGTTATCAGTTTATTTCTCCACTCCTTTCCCTCCCTATTTCCCCTCGTCGTCACTCCTCCACTTCTCTTCAGCCATATTCACCTGTCAAAATGATCACCTCAGCAAGGTTTGTGTGCCTGTGTGTGCGTGTGTGTGTGTGTGTGCATCTGTGCACGCACTTATATCTGTGCAAGGAAAGATATCTATCTGGCCAATGGTCAGAGGAAAAGACTGTCTGTATTATAGATCACTCCTTAGAGACAGGAAAACGACAAATAGCGAAAGTGAATGAGTGTTTCCCGTGTGTGTGTGTATCTGTGCATGCTCTTTCATGTCTGTGTAGAGGCATGTCTGCTTCTCTGTAAGCCAGCATGCTTGTTGAGAATTTGATTCTGTCTCTCTGTCTTTCTCCAGGCCAATTTGCCGTCTGAGGGCCACCACGGCGGTGTAGAATGTTAGGCAGACGTCCTAGGTAGAGTTATGGCTGGAGGGGTGAACCTGTGGTGGCTCAGCCCATCCATCGAGGGGCGGTAGGAGAGAGGCCACCCTGGTAATTACCGGAGAAATGTTGTTGTGACAAGACTGTATGTGAGCGAGAGAGAGCGAGATGGAGGGATTCTTAGGGAAGTGTTGTTTTTGACAAGACTATAAGGACAGCTGGAAGCCATTCGTCCTGCCACAACACTGATTAGGTGTCACCAGGTGTGTATCTGTGAGAGAACAACACAGAAAGGAGAGTGAGAGCACTTCATAAAAAGACATGCTGTTTACACTCTGTCTAATGACCCACTTCTGGACCCAGCCAGACCATCATCTTTTCTACATCCCTCTACACTTGTAACACACTCCTTCATCAAGTCAGTTCCTTCTTTCTCATCTCTTCTGATGCCTTCCCCTTCACGTCTCTTGGTACTTTTTCCAGTTCTCACCACTTCTGTGCTCCTCTTCTTCTTTCACCCATCCGCTAACCCTTCTCAATCAAAACATTTTTGTTGCTCAGTGAGGCAATAATTCCTTAGCCAGGATTAACCATGCGTACCCACACACTCCCTCTCCCCCTCTCTCTCTCTTTCTCTCAGTCTCTCGCTCCATCTCTCCATACGGGGCATGTCATTTAACATGCCTCCAGTCACCTCTCACAGTCAGGAAGCTCATCCAACCAGTCATTCTCCATGCCCATTGTTCCTAAATGAGGGCCATATGCGCTGTGGCCAGCGCTGGTCATAAAGACACACACATGCACACGCCAGTGGTGATATTCATGTCTATGAGCGAATGTGTTTGTGTGTGTGTGAGCGTGTGAGAGAGAGGGAGTCATGCACTGCTCTGCACGGTGCATGTGTATGAATCATTATTGTGTGTGTCAGAGTATGAGTGATTATATGTTAGTGTCTGTGGATGTGGGCCCGTCTGTGTGTGTGTCTGCTCGTGCATGTGTGCTCCTGCAGCCACAGTAGGGTGCGGCGGATGGAATGTGTGTTTCTCGGCAGGGCCAGTTCGGCCATTATTATTAAACATCTGTCTGCAGCACATTAATTCCCCCACTCTGACGCATCCCTCTTTGCCCAGGGATCACTTAATTGAAATCCATAATGACTCTTTCTTCTCTTTTCTCCCACACTGAGCAAAGTGAAGCTGGGAAAAAAGGAGGTTTGGGCCAGCATTTATTAAATCATTCTATCACCCATTGTGATACTTTGTAACTGCCTGATACACTTTTAAGGTAACGCACCGCATTTTGATTTTGCGAAAAAAATAAAAATAAGATAACGGTACGTGTACTTCCTGACACAGCACTCTTATAAACCATGTAAATGTGTTGGATTTTGATCTTTTCATTATTAATGAATTAGTGTAAAGACAATGTGTTAAATAAAATAAGGACATTCAGTTAAAGAAATAAAAATAATTGTTAATTAAACACAGGTGACAGAAGATTGATAATCAGTTTTTTGAATCAATTAGATTAAAGCTAAAATCATCTCAGATTTATCTTTTCTTAAAGTATTTTTATTATTATTTTCATAGCTTACTCTCTGGTGGCATCATAATAGTAATAATGATAGTATCAAACTTCACATCTTTGTAAATAATCTGTCCCAGATCAATTAATATCCAAACACTGCATGGGCCAGTCTGTATGAATCATTTTAATGTTAATATATTAATGCCAGTTTAAATTTCTATTCCACTAACGAACAGTACGCATTTTCTGGGGCCATGGATAATTGAGATAAAATATAATTGAGATAAAATATTACCTTAAAGAGAAGAGATAATATTACCTTAAAGAGAAGAGATAAAGAGATAAAGGTAAGAGATAAAAAAAACTGCTTATGTTGTTATGTATTTTGTGTTGATTCACAAATTCTAATGAGACATATAATGCCCATTCCAGTCAAAGGCAATTGCTAAAAATACCATTATGTCACGAATAAATCCTCATGATCATTTTATCCTTTGAGGTTAGTGTCTGCTGAGACTGTTTCAACCAAGTTCCACAGAATCCTGCTCAGAGGATAATTGAGGGTATTTTCACCCTAGTCCCCTTTTCCCTTTTTTGTTTTGTTTAGTTTTTTAAAAGACGATTCAAATTCCCCATAACATACACAGGGCTAACTCCAAAGAGTGATTTAAACACTTCTTGTTTGAGCAGACATCATCCATGTGACACTAAAATGTTGATGAAACTATGGATAGAACCAGGAACAGAAGCTCACCTAGAGCTTGGAAAGGCCCGAGGGTAGCCCTGGTGTTTGTCCCAAAACTATGCAAATTGCTCCTTCATATTTCCTATCTGGGGCTGCTGTTACTTTTTACAGTGGCAATGCTTTTAAACCAATTTGAAGCCATCTCTTTTCTCTCTCCATCCCATCCCCTCCCTCCCACCTTTCCTCATTCCCCATCCTAATATCCTACTAATGGATAAAAACTATGATTGTGCTGGTAGAGGAGAAATATCATACCTTTATTAGCTCACCTACACCCAGAGTGTGTGAGAGGGAGAGAGAGAGAAGGGGAGGGAGAGAGCGAAAGAAGTAATGAATTGAGCATTGTGTAAAATAGTTTAATGCAGGGGTGGTTCATCATTATTTGTGGCGGATTGCGTGCAGACAGGGGTGATCCATTAGTGTGGTCGTTTCCATCTGTGTATGCGTGTCTCAGTGTGTGTGTGTTTGTGTGCATGTGTGTGTGTCCCACCCAGAAGGACATTCGCTGCTGCCGGCCCCACTGTCACAATGAGAGATTCATCACCACACTCACACACACACACGCATGCACACGCACTTGTGCACACACACACACAGAGGCTACAGTACACATGTGGCATCATTGTTCCATCATTACTCCTCTCATTCTTCTTTTCAACAATTTGTCATTTTGTTGTCTGTGTCAACACAGGCATTCATATGGCAGTGCGTTTTTGTGTCAAGGGTCAACACAAGAATTACAAACATTAAATTGGATTTGAAAAAATCTCAAAATTATCAATATATCCAAAATCACTCCTGAAATACAGAGTGCAATTCAGATGGCAGACAAACTGAACTTCTAGGCTGGTGTGCAAGTTTTCTTAATAACCTGTATGACTACATACCCATTATGCATTGATAGCCAAGGTTTTAGCAAATGTAGCTCAAAAAGTTTATTCTGTTTTTCTTGTATATATCATGACACCTTTCATAGAAAGGAAAAGGGGGGGGGCAGAACAGCAAACAAAGGGGAGAAAAAGCAAATAAAAACAAGGGGAGACATCTTTAGTTGCTTGATTGCCACATCCTATGGCCATTTCTTTACTCACACACATCCACACCAACAATCCCATTCTCCTTTCAAAATAAAACCCTCAGTAGTTTAATGGAATGGAGATTTCTTTTTCCATGGACTCAATATTGTAGAGGGAAAATGAATCATCCAGTGGATACTCTGATCATGGCGGGGAGTAGGCTTGCATCTGAGGATTCTCTGTCTTCACTTCACCACTTACACTTCACTTGTTCTTTTCATCTACCCACACCCATCCACTAATACGCACATCTTGTTCTGATTTCTGTCTGTCTTTTGTGTGCTCTGTCTGGTGTGCATTGCTTACGAGCTTTATCTTTATTTGCCCAGGCCTTTGTTTCGTTTGGCAGTATCCATTTTCTCTGTTTCTTTGATATTAGCCTCTGCAGGTAAGCAGGTCATTATGATCCATAGTTACATTATAGTTTCGGGCCGTCTCAGTAATTATGATGGGAGCAAAGGAGGAAGTCAGGTGACATAATATCAAGACCAAAAATGTGATCTGTGATCCAAGTATTTTTTGTGCTGAAACCTAACCGAACTGTGGCTATTCCATAACCTTAACTGTATGTTCATTATTGTTACTGTGATGGTAAAGATCCACTTTGCCTGTCATGTACATGGTTTTTCAGCTTGAAAGGCCTTGCTGCTCTCCCCAGCAGTTAATTTTAAATTTGGTACTGTACTGTACTTTGTGCTTTGCTAATGTACTTTATGTTTTATACTTCCATCACTGAAAGCACAAATGACACAAAAAATACCATGTTAACAGCAACAACTGCTATGGTGAGCTTACAGGAGTCTCAAACACGGATCGTAAGTTCACATTTTTCAGCAATCTCATGATCTCCACACATTTGAGAACTTTCCATTGGGAACTGTAGGGTCACTAATCTCTCCAGTGATATATATACTGTGTATATACACAATCATCAACCAGCTGGTTCGGTTTCTTTTGGTTCTGCCATTCCTGGAGCAAAACTTTGCATACATCTCCAAACCACACACTCTCACATTGTTGCTTCTGGCAGAAGTATAAGAAACCTTTAGCATGCCTGTGTGTGTACCGTGCTCGCCCTGTCACCACAGGAGCTAGTCTACTTCTCTTTGCTCCCAGCTAATTGGACCATGAGAGAGATGGGCTGGAGAGGTGGCCAGACCTGACAGTGAGTGTGTGAGTGTGCGCGTGTGTGTGTCAGTTGTCCTTTGGCATGCCTCAGAGAGCTAATCATAACCACGCTGCAGAGATTAATGAAGTCAAGAGCAATCAGCCCTGACACACAAACAGTGACATGCACATACATGCGCACATAGAGGAACATACACTGGCTCAGATACACTGGATCTTGTTTAGTTGGGGCAGTGACATGTCAAGTGACATAATGTTTAATTGAAATCTTGTGCAAACATCTGTACCTACATATGTTGCTATTGTCAAAGTTCCCCCTTTGATGCATCTTAACTTGTGCTCTGCCCCGCTGGAGAAGTTTTATTTTTCATTGGGAATTAATGCATATTATATTGTATAGGGAAATGCAGAGGATTTCTACCTGTTTGGATTATGATGCTTGACAGATGCTGGGTTGGTATACATCTGATGATATATAAAGCAGGACAGATTGATTTCTATCTTAGCTATTAGCTTAGTAGTTTTTCAACCATCTGTATGTTTTAGAAGTAAGCTTGACAAAAAAAGCAGAGGGAGAGGAGAGCTACAGCCGTAAGTCGCAAATCACCAATTTTGCAAATCACCAAGTCACTGTGCATCCAACTTCTGCCTTTGCTTCCAGAATAATACCAAAACCTCTGCCATTAACACCACTGACCCAGAGAAAAGTGAAAGCTTTGTTGTTGTTCCCTTGTGTTGAGTGGGACAAAAGGGCTTCCATCCCTCTGTCTGTTACATGTCCAGAGACAAAACAAGAGAGAGACGTTAACAGTTTGCTCACCAGTGGGACACTTTAACCTTCTTAAATGCCTGCTGGCTCTGCTATGTTTACTGGACTGGATCTCCCTTCCAAGCAAGATCAGTCAGGGGACTGGTCATCACCAGAAAGTTGAGAATGAAGTACCAACAGCCAGAAGCCACCCAGCCATTTGAGCCACCTCACATCATTTTTAAGTCTGGGCCTCAGGCAGGCAGTAATGGGGATGGACTTATCTAGCTGGGGGCGCACCTGCCTTTGGGCCAGCAGGTTCCCCAGACACTGAATCTTCCCCCGCCCAATTACACACATTTTAGGGGTTGGCCGTGAGTCCTGCCTTGGGGATCCCAGGTCTACAGTCACCATCTGCAGATCCTGCTCCCAATCGTCATGTACAATGATGACATCATCCACGTAGGTGGCAGAAAACACTGTTTGCTAAAGTCATTTTACAAACTTCCTCTGTGAGCTACAGAAAGGTCCTCATCTCTGTACTTGTCCTGCCCCAACTTTGTGCTGCTTTTGACAAAATCGACCACAAGGTTTTACTGCAGAGAACAGAGCATGTCATTGGGAACAAAGGAAACCACCCTAGGCTTCATTAACTCATACCTACCGGATACATCCCACTTTGGTCATGTTAGCAGTGAGTTTTCCATGTACACAAAAGTGAGTTGTGGAGTTCCACAGGGTTCCCTGCTAGAACCACTCCTTTTCACCCAATATATGCCTCCTCATCCTATCAGGGGGCATCACATAAATCCATTGCTCTCAAAGACAATGAATTCTAAATAAACAACAAAACTGACATGGCCCACAGTATCTCAGAGTAGAATGGGAGGAAAAACCTTCAGCTGTTAGGCTCCTCTTCTGTGTAACCATTTTTCAGTTTGGGTCTGGGAGGTTGACCCCCTCTCTACATTTAAGGCCAGGCATTAAACTTTCTTCTCTGATGAGGCTAATAATTATGGCTGGCTCAGGTGAGCCTTGAACTATCACTCATGAGAGGCACTCTAGTGCTTGCCCCAATGGAGTCTGATTCTATGCTTGACAGTTCTGTGACTGTGTTTTGGCAGTTACTGGAGCATGTAGGGAGTTGCACACCCCAACTGGATTATCAAAAACACGATGTAGACATTAACACTGGCCACTACTATAAGTACAATTTTCAGTTACCTGTTTCCTAATCCAGAAAGTGTAGTGACAAAATGTGTAGTCAAACGAAAACAGACTTTCATTCTCTTTGCTGGACAGTCATAGACATTAACACTAATTGCCAACTGACAGCAGCTGTTACCATAGCACCATGCCAGCCCCTTTTGCCTTCTAACCCAGACTCATACCGAAACCTTACCCCATTGCCACAACAACCACCATCCCTGTGGATGGACTGAGCTTTTTTCTCCCCTGAATGATCTTGTAATTGCTTGGCTCTTATCTGACCAGAGTGATAGAGGAAAAAAAATGGAAAGGAGGGGGGAAAAAGTACATTACACCTTTCTGTTTCAAAGCAGGGGGCTTTCAGCTCCTCATAAAGACCTTGACCCTTTGGCCGTTATGGGCCTCTGTGCATGATTCATGGGCAACAGAGACCCCTGATCCCATTTATCTGTTTGTGTGTGTGTGTGTGTGTGTGTGTGTGTGTGTGTGTGTGATTGTGGTGTGTACACATGTGGGAGTATACGTTACATGTTTGAACTTAAGTGTTTATCTAATGTTTGCATGCTTGTAGACGCATGCTCACTCAGGTGAAGCTGATTTCATTAGTACAATGTGTGACTGTAGAGCTTCACAATGCCATGACCTAACAAATACACTTGCTCAGTGTCCTGCTAACACAGCTTAGACTACCTAAACATCAGGAACATCTATTCATCCATGAGAAAGGAAAACCTTTCATTAGCTGCTGTAAAGGAGTAGATAAATGATGCAATCCTATCGTATCATATCCTACCCAATATGAATAATGTCATGTGAATGTGCCTGCTAACATTGTTTGGCAGTTTAATCTTGGATTTTTTTGTTTGTTTCTAATACAAGACAGTGTATAGTGAACTTTGGTGGTCACATAAAGCTTGCCTTTACTCATTCTGTCCTTGACTCGAGCCATGTGTCTGAATTTGAAGTAGTTACTGGTTGATAGTGACCACACTATAACACGCATCAACAGACTTGTACTTGGTTCAATGTGTGTGTCCAAGGAACTTTGACTGGTCTGGTTTTTTGGCCAATATCCCCACAGACAGATTTGTTTTCTCACTTTACTGCTAACTGATTTTTCATGAGTGGAGTATTACCTTGAAATTTATTTGAAAAATATGTTCCATCAAGGTAAAGGTAGTTTCCCTGGATTACTCCAATTGAAATAATGAATTCACTACTTATTGCACCCTTTACCGTTTTCTGTGCAGGTAGACTAGACATAGACACATTTCCACACAACATTTACTTTAATTTCATTCACAAAAAATCCTAAGTGTGAGCAGAGTGTAATCAGAATGTAAGGTTACGGATTACAAACAGACCATTACACCCTCACTGTGCCCATGCAATCACTTACAAAAGCCTCATTCATCACAGGACCAATCTAACTTTCAAATCAACAGAAATCAGCCCTGGCCACAGGTGACTGGCCTGGCCAAATAGCCTTTCACTGTGTATGTGTGTGTGTGTGTGTGTGTGTGTGTGTGTGTGTGTGTGTGTATTTGTGTTTGCTGGTCTGGATCTTTTGTTGTATACTCAAAGATTTAGATTGAGGGCAGGGGTGTCAAACACAGAAGGTCCCTTCATTGCACTTAACAATGTAGCCGAAATCTATTTAGGTTCAAATATTAACTTTATTTTTATTTTTTTTTTTATTGCGTATGTGTACCCAGGCCCTCCTCGAAACCAGTATTTCTAATTAGTTTTAATTTAATTTTAATTAGTTAATTATAACCCTGATGAAATGGGGTAAATGGAGGAGGGAATGTGACATCCAACAGCAGTCGATACTGCAAAACAGGTAGACAGATCCAGTATGTAAACAAAATAGAGAAAGGAAAGGAATACAAACTAGTCTAATAGACAGAAACAAAGACATATGATAATATATCTTTTCATATGCCATAAAAGGGACAAAAGTAGCAAAAACTAAAATCAGATCCATAGAGACAGCTATACCATGAGCTAGACAGAGCAGAAACCAAGCAGTTGGTACAAAGGCAAACAGTACATCATTAAGAGGCATTACCACTCCAGCTGATAGTAGAGAGGATGTATAAACCTGATGATGATGGGCTTGTCTCTTCACATGTCACAGGCAGCAGCAAAGGTCACTGAGCACCGAGGAAGTATGAAGCTTTTAGGGAGGAGGAAAACACTAAATACTCCTAATCCTCCGTTTATTTGCCGCATGGATGGTTAAAAGCTACTCTCGGCCTCATAAAATTAAAACCAAGTGTGCACCGAACTGTGGAGAAGAGGCATGGATACAAAAAGAGAGCGTGAAAGGAAGGGGATAGAAAAAGACTCAGATGATGAGGCGAGAAAGATAGTTAGATGTCGAGAGAAAGAAAGAGGGAGGTGGAGAAAGACTGCAAAGAAGAGGGGGGGAATTGAGAAGCGGTGATGTGCAGCTCCAAAACATTCTTTAGCAGAATGAGCTGTCACCTGTACCTCCTTTGCTTGGCGATCTATGGTTCACACCGGCTGCCTTTGATTAATACATCCCACCTAAATCATCGAAAGTTCCCCTTTCCTTCTTACCCATAAAATGCAATACACAACACAAATCAGCCCCTTAAACAGTGAAGCCGGATAACAATCGGAAAATAATGCATCTTACCTGGGCCATCTCGATAAATTGTTCCTTATAACACCCTCCCTTAAACCAAAATCAATTCATCCGCCTCCAATTTTTATTAAAATCCCCAGTAGTAAATCTTCCCCCAATGTTTGTTCATCTGTTTTTTGATACATTTATATCACTTTCAGTTCTGCTCCAGTGTTTCCCCTGCCTCTACAGCGTAAAATGGGAAAATCTATTCGGGGCCAATAGAATAGTTAAAGGGGTGTTATGGGTGCCTGTTCTTGTGGTGAAAATGGGTGTCAATTTGTGTGTGTTGTGTGTGTGCATTTGTGTGTAAATGGAATCGATAAATGTGGCAGTGTGGTGAGTAGATAGCACCCTTCCCCTTGCCTTTCTGATTAACCCACACCACTGAAAACCTGACAGCAATATAACAATATTAGAAGTGTGTGTGTGTGTGAAGGGGTCTGCAGCTAGGTGCATGTGTCCAAAGTCCATTCGAAAACTGCCTTTGTCTTTTTATGAAACCTTCAGGGTCCATACACCACCATGTTTACAGGTTTGAACGTTTGTGTGTGAAAGCAGTGTTGAGTTCATGTCTGTTTGTGTGTTAGCAAGCTCATCACCCTTTTATTTCCTGCTTCATTGCTGTAGTATTTACTGGCAGTGTTTATTTTTATGTCATCAAGACTGCACATTAATTGATGACAAAAATAAACAAATAAAAGAACAAACTCCATTTCATATGCCTTTTGTTAAGGTACACCTTGAAACAACATTCTTTTTCTGTATATTACCATTGTCCTCAGTAAGAGTAGCAAAACTGCTGAGTTACAGTAATCGTGGGCTGTCCTGTGTAAAATGTACACTTTGCACATTTCTTGATAATGTCATTGTTTGTTCTCAGGTTCCATTAATCACAAGCTGACTGAGTGAAATAAAGTATTATTTTACCAACACAAAAGATAAATACAAGTACACTCTTTGGAGGATTTTTTTTTTAGAATTCCATATAATGTCAACTTAATTGAACGTATTTAAAAAAAAACCTCCACCATTCAAATTGTTCATGAATTAAGGAAGAACAAAGGTGTGTTCACAGTGTTAATTAGCTCAGAAGTAGGAAGTTGAAGAGGGAAAAAATGCAGGAGACAGTAGTAAAAGTTGTTGCTCATTAAACAGGAAGTTGGCATAAAAAGAGACTTTTCTCTTACATTTAAGGGAGTATCAACAGCAGCCACAATAAAACCCTGTTATTTATTTATGTTAAATTACTGACGTTCAGGAGGTTCAGGAGTCATGCTTTAGCCAAGTAAAGCAAAAGGCCCAGATTCTGAATGGTTCGATAGAAATGCATTGTAAAGGGTTGGTGAAAAAAGTTGGTGAAACTGCTTTTATTCCTTATGGTCCTCAGTGCCAGAATACTCGGACTGTTATCACTGTCACTAAAAACCCACAAATATCCCTGTTCTCTGACATGATTGATTAGCTTTCACATTTGCTTCTAATTGATTATTAGCACACTATCTATGACCTGTGCTTTTCTCTGAAGCATATTGTATTTCCTTTGAATGAAAAATACAAAATAATTAGAAGTTTTGCCTCCTTGTTTGCTGTCGAGGTATTTATAAATTTTGTCTTCATCCATTTCACCGAGCTCTGATCTCAATCTATCTGTTTGTGACAGGTTAATATTGGACAGTGTACGACTTCAGACAGCAGAATACAATAGGAATACAATACAATAAGCTTCATTGCCCAGTATTGTCTCATTTGTTGGGTGATCAATGAATGCTCTGCAGAATGCTGGATCAGTCAGTGCTGAGGGACAAAACGATGTGTTGTGATTTATTCTAGGTGTTAAAAAATAATTTGTTTGGATTGATTAACGTTAATTAATTATGCTAATTGAGCAGGATGAAAACAGATGTCGAAAGTGCCCTCACACTCATCCCTCGGTAAAACTGGCCCTTTAATTACAGATGCTATTGGTTTAATGCACGTCTATGTTTACCCACAGTACACACACGGACACAACCATACACCCACATGCACCCTCACCATAATACAGGCTTACGCTATGTCCACGCTGAGACAAACAGTCAGCGTACAGGACACATGATGAGTTTAAATCTGATAATCATGGATAACATCATGCTCTTATTTTGAAATAGATGTTACATAACATTTCCACCAATTACGTGATTATGACATAGCTGTAAAAGTCTGCGTTGGACTTGTTTAAAGCCCCTGTGTGTAGGATTTGAACATTTCAGACATTGGCCACTTTGATTGGTGAACAATGCACACACCAATGGGTTTTCTATATGACTTTTCTACAAATAAAACATGCGATAATATGCAATAACGATCTTTGAAAAACAATATATGAGTCACTTGTTTTGGCATTTTAATTCTATAATATTGCAAGTGAATTTGGGATTGTAATAATTGTAATAATGGAATGCCCCACCATCTGGTTAAACCTCTCCACATTTGTGTGTTTGTGCTGAGATCAAGCCGATTGAGTTGCTATCTTTGTCAACCAAAGCTGTGTGTTGTGTTGTGTGTGTGTGTGTGTGTGAGAGAGAGAGAGTATATGTAAGTATCTGTGTGCTTGGACGGGGCAAGAGGCTGTGCTGAGCCGCATGGATTTGCTGCTAAAGTTTGAACAGTTTTAAATTAAAATGTATTGCCCATTCTCAATGTATTGATCTCAAGCCCAGCTGTGTCAATACGCCGCCCCGGCTATTTTTCCAATAACTTATAAAGATCTGCCAGCCAGGCATAAATTCATTACATAGCTCTGAGTTTATATTCTCTCTCTTCTTTTCTCTTTCTCTTTGGCCTCTTTTCCCTCCCTTACTTTAGTCTCTTCCTCTCTTTTCCCCATCTCTAACTCTCCTTTTCTACATTTCTTCAATATTTTGCTCTTTTTTCTGTTGGCACAGCCCCTTTTGCTCAGTTTAAGGGTTAAATCAGGAGGCTTTCTTGCTGCTGTTTCAGGTGTGATGACTATTGACTACCAACCCCTCACTGCTGGGATTAGGTTGTTGCAAAAAAGACACTCCAAAAGTATTCCACCTAGTACATTGTGAGGTCCAAGGTGAAAACAAACAGTGGATTAATTTTAATGAAGATTTGAGGATAGGTTGCCCAATCCTTCTTTAATATGCATGAATCATCTTGATTTTCTTCTTTGCTGTTTAGAGCATTTTCTAAAGTGTTATTTTAAACTAGAGGGAGCGAGGAGAGATTTGCATCCACAAGTTGCTTTAAGATAAGTGGGAAGCAATTCATAATAATAAAAAGTGAACTTAACTTAACTTTTTATTAATAGTTATATAAGACCAGTTGCTTCACATTTTTAGAACTCTTCTATTCTCAACATTCTGCAGCCAACATTTCCTCTCATCACTCTCATCCCTTCTTTTAGCCCTTGCACTTTTTACTTACCTTTCCCTCTCATTTCCAACATCCAACTCTTCTGTTCCTTGCCATTTCTTTTTCTACTCTCCTCCTCTGCGACTCCCACCTTTTCACTTCTCCTCTCCCTCTACTCTTTCCATCTCTCCCCCTAATCTCCCTCCACCTCCTCTCATTGTCAATACCTATCTAATTCCACTTTAGCACCAGTAATTGGCTGATGGATAGAAGCTATGGATTGGCCTCTTCCTGATGACTGCATGACATTTTTCCCCCCTCCCCTGCAGCTGGTAATACTAATAGAATTCCAAATCCGCAGCACTGGGATCCTGTCATGAGTAGGTCAACCGCTGTGTCAAGGTCCTATTGGAAAGCCAGCATCCAACATCTTAATTTAGACTTAGCTTTTTTTTCTCTCTCTCTCTATCTCTCTTTGCCTTGCTGAATGATGAGTGTGTATTCCCGTTTCCCGTTAGTTGTCACCTGCACCTCTGTGTTCTGTGTTTATCTTTGTATATCTCATTAATTGGACATATTTTTAGAAGATTTATAATTTTTGGACAGAAAGGAAACCTATCAATTTGTATCACATCTCTGATTTAGTTTTTTGTTATTTGCAACATTTTAAAAGTTTGCATAAACTAACAGAAACAGCAATCAGCCTGTAAGTCTGTCATAACCAATATGTATGAAAGTCTGTACCTCTTTGATGGTTTTCATGGTTAAAATTTTTTAATAATTGAATTATTACAGAGCCAGTAAAATCAACAATATCAAGCTACATTTCTGGAGATGTCTTTATATCAAGCTCTTCTTAAATCAACCTATTGCGCAGTATGGGTAGGGTGTGTGACCGTGTTGGTATTTGAAGTGTTTGACTGATGTTTTTTATTTGATGTTTTGCTGTCTCCTCTGAGTTGCACCCTACTGGGCTCATTGTGCAGCAGGTGTGAGGCTTGGGCTTTTGTGAGTTTGCATATCCACCTCACCCAGGTATGTCCTGTATATATCAAGGCATACAAACTTCTATCAGCGCAGCTCATTTATATCTGTCTATGGACTTTGAATTGAATTTCTCATCAATGGAGAGGAGACCCCCGTCCCCTCCACCACGACCACTTCCACCACCCCCTGACTGTTGTGGACTTGTGGACTTCAGCTCCTCTGGGCATAAGGTACCTTTGCACTCTATCTATCTATCTATCTATCTATCTATCTATTTACAATAACATCTGTGCAGTATAGCAGCATATGTGTGCTTGTGTGCACATGTGCATGTGTGAGTGCATGTGTTATAGTGATAAATTGGGGAGTAGAGGTTGGCTAAATCGGGTTGTCATGCTAATTCAGTCAGCTGACTGCATAATGCAATGCAGCAGGGAGATGGACTGAACTTGACCCTGTTAAACCTGACCTTGGCCTCCCTCTTTTTCTCCCTCGCTCACTCTCTCACATATGTGGGTGCAAGGGTCTGGAAATTAAGCCAATAAATCTGTTTTGTGTATTTGGGGCTTCTGGGGCAGCGTAGTGAGTTTCATGATATAAACAAGGCGTAAAAATCTCAACATCCCAGCTGTCATGTTCAAAAACTTTGTAAGGCTTTGTATTGAATGCAATGCATTCAATGCAATGCAAATTGTGAATGCATTTTTTTTTCAAAATCCTATTTTTTTTGTTTTTTGAGGGCTGCATTTCAGCATTTAAAAAAAGTCTTAACAGCTGTTAATTACCATTTTCTGAAGCACTACTGCCCAGTGGAGCAACACTTTCTTGAAACAGAAAACAAGTAGGTTCGGTTTGATGAATGGTCGACTGATTTTGTTGACTTAGCATTTTGTTTTGCATGTCTTTAGCTACTGCTCTGGCTGACATGTTAAATGAAGCATGTCAATGGACTGCCATTTAGTCATCAGTAATGTCAGTATTTACGTGCAGGAATTGATCCTACTATAGCTTGCAGAAAAAAAGACAATTTAACGTTGGATTTGTCAATGGTTTCATGAGCTTGATTATATATATGCACACACATACACAAGAGATTGTTTTCATCAAGACATCTACGTCTATGACCTTCAGGTCTGCAAAAAGACTGATTAGAAAAATTCTATTACCCTGTTGAATGTGTTATAGTTCAGATAAAAAAACTCCTTCATGTATGAAAAAACAAATGAAATAATAAATAACTTAAAAAATCAAACTTGAGGACTACACAGGCAACAAATGGTTTGAATCAGCCATTCACCTGAAGTCAAGAGTAACATTTGTTTATTTTAGCTCAGCAATAGGAGGTGGGATTACAAGCCTGTGTGGAATGTCCCTTTAAATTATTCAAAGCCCAATCAAGTGTCTTTTTCTCCTCTGATCTAAAGATGGGTATCAGAGGTCATTCATTCTTCCTTCCAGGGTCACCTTTCCCACTTTTCCTTTTAACACCAGCACTCTGAACACACTTCCACTCCCTATCTCTTTCACTGATGTTATGTAGGACGTTGTCATGGTCACATGCTGGGACATATGTGCATGCACGCAGACATCAAGAAACAAAGCAGCCCTGTGCATATCTGCACGCACATAGACACTCATTTCATTGATGCACACATGGCACACACTTACCTCCAGACACACACACACACAGTGAATAGACTATCCTAGCTCCCCTGCAACGAGCCCTATTGTGTGTGTCAGGACATTGTTAATTCTCCTCCTGTGTTTCCAGGTATCTGAATACCTCCTGACCTTCTCATAGACTGCAAGGATGCGAAGCTTTATTGCTCTTCATGCAACTTGTTTAGTGTTGTACCAACAATAGGTGAGAAAGGTGGAAGGCAGACTGGAGAGGCAAAGGGGAGACAGGGCGAAGGGTTTACTTGGTTTTTGACTTTGCACCCTTCTCCCCTCAAAATATTATTCTGAGTAAAATCAGTGACAAATGCACCACACAACTTCTATTTTGTATGTCAGTTGTCCAATTATATAAAAAGGAAGTAATTCTTTATTAAAAGTAAGGATGGAATAAGGGTAAGTAAATGTGTAAGGTAAACTTGTGAGTTTGAAACAAGGCGAACTGTGCTCGAAGTTTTCCTCTAAAAGTAGCAGAGCCATAACTTTCTTTTTGAATTGATGCTCGTGTACTCGTTCGTGATTACTTGCTTGTCTATGCGCATAAGTATGGAAGTTCCTGGCTGTTGTGCGTACATACTTTTTTGCATAATGCACGTGATTGGTGACTTGTGTGAAAGCCTCCATGTACGGTATGTGTGTATGCATGCTCACCACTGGGGGCTTGTTGTCAGAGCTTCTTTCGACTGGCCAATTAATTATGATGGCCTACTTATGATGTGTAATGGGATGATTTATTAGTAAACACACAAACAGAGCGGGGACACAGACAGTCAGGTAGCAGCATTACCTGCATTCTGTGGTCTGGGATCATATACTGGGGCAAGATCACAAGCCACCTCTGGCTGTGTCCTACTGGATCTGAGTGGAGATTACATTACACCAGAGACGCCACGCATCTTTAAAAGTTTCCCTGCTGGAGATGATCTGCAAGCTGCTGTATTATGATTATGTTTGTTTTGCATATATCTCACCTTTTCAATATGGGAAAGTCAAGTGATTCACATTTTGCTTATCAACCAATGCCTTGCTTCATGTACAGTACAATCACACACAAGAAACCATCAGAAGAATCAGGTTATGCAATTAATTAATTGGAAATCATTTTTACAATCTGTGGTCACCTGCTTACTGTAAACCTGAGATTACTGAAGTGGGCAAATCAGGGGATGTTGCATCTTAGCACCTTTGCAACCATGGCATACAAATTTTACAGTAAGTGTATTTTCAGCAACTTTTGTCTATTTTAGTGCTATAAGAAGACTATGTGTGTGTCTGTGTGTGTGGTCTTGCATGTATCGCATGGAATATAGACTACACAAACCATAGGTATCTTGTTTGCAAAAAACAGGTTTGTGCATGCAGCTGATGGTAATCCTCTGAACATGGTCATTGCCTTGTGGATTGGCAGATCCATCAAAACTGCTTCAGACTGTGTTATTTTAGGCCACCCTTTGACCCAGCTCTCACTTGTCTATTTCTGCTTCTTTCGAGCTTGTCTGTAACTGCTTCAGTGAGAGCATGTAAGTTGTAGCGGGCACATAAATACACACATGTTTCAGAGCGTGTGCTGTATAAATGCATACGTGTGTGTCTGTGTGGCCGGCATTAGGCATACCAGGTCTGCGGCAGGTCTGTCCTGGTAGTGAGGAGGGCTATTTGTTTCCTTCGCTAGCTGTCTGACTAGCTTTGTGGGTGTCCTATTTCTGGATGACACACACACATACACACAAAGCCCCATGCCCCTTCCACCATACGTTGCTGCGACATAATTTATGATGGCTCTGTAACATATGGACTTTTCATCACTCAGTGGCAACAAACTTTTTCCACTCAATGTTACAGTATATTTTCTCTCCCCCTCCTATTTCTCAGTGGTTTTCCACTAGCTTTGCCTTTATCATCTTTTTTTTATTTGAGCTTTTCCATTCCCTGTTTTAGTTTCTTTCTCTTCCTTGTCCCCTAAGTCTTGGTCTCTGAGATAGTCAACTTTTTTCTTAATAAAGGTTATGTAATATTCAAACTGATGTAATTTGTGAATATTCAGTCACATTCACATAACCAGAACAAAAAGACATATTAAACAGTAGATTATAATACAGGATGCAAAGGTGGATGGTTACCTTGGCTAGAAGTGACGAAGGAGACAGAGCTATAGGCAAGCTTGGAAAACTCTGGTGCTTCATCGACTTATATGGTGGATAGTTTATTGGTGATGTAAAGGATAATTGCAGTGGCTTTAATGTGTGTGTTTAGTTTTAGTCTTAGTTGTTTTCTCATCTATAGGGTAACCAACTGACTAATTAGACTTCTAATTTGTAGACCCTAAAAGGAAATGTATTGAATAACTGGCATATATGTTTGTTTAACTTTGCCTGATGAACATAACACTGAAAGAGAGGAAATCAGAAAAAAAGCCAGCCATTGTCACTTGATAATGCATCTCAATGTCACATTGCTCAGTCAATATTTTTATATTCCTTCTTGCTTTACTTTGCTCTGAAGTGGCAAAATACAAATTCATCATTATATTCATTCAAGTGAACGGGAAAGACTCAGGTGTTTTGACCCCATTGAATTTTCTCCCTAGTTTCTGCTCTCATCCATATTTGGATTGTGAAGGGATTTGGTAAAGTTGAGCAGAACCCAGGTGGAATTTATATCACTGGAGCAGCTGCGTCCCCGGGGTTTCTCAGGTGGAAAATTCCGGCCACACCTGTGATGCTGCATGACAAGTTGAGTGTTCCTTGTTTTCATTGATGCTGAACTTCGTCAGTAAGTTACAGGTTAGTAGTCAGTGAAAATATCTTGGTCGTACTCCGTAAAGCATGATGTATTTATGCACACACTATGAAGGCATGTGCCCGTTTCTGAGCATTTCTGTGATCTGCATAAACCTCGCCACTGTCCGAGGCGGCAGGTGCACGCGCCGGATCGCGGGTTCATTTTTTTTACCCTGTGCATCGTCTTACAGACAGGTCGCTAATGTTCATTTACTTTGCAGAGTGTCATTTGGAACCTGTTAGTTCTCTGTTAACATGGAAAACATGCAGTGGCATGGCAAATGTTGAAGGTGAAATATGTGTTCAGTTGTGCATGTTCAGAATCATTGCAGAGTTTGCTATTGCAACTACAGTATAGTGTTGCTGTGAATTAAAGCTGATTCCTAATCATTGCTCTGTTCCACATATATACAGTAGAATGTACAGTAATGATGCTTCAGTCACAAACAACAAGCAGCATGCCAGAAATAGCTTCAACTGTAAGGGCATTTTGTTGGATGTAATGGACTAATGGGATTCAGGGTCATTATTGCACTTAAGTAACAGTGATGGAATGAAACAGAGACTAATACTCAGAGAAATGTTTTGTCCTTGTATATTTTACTGTGAATTTGAATAGATATGCAATCTGAATGACAACTCAGCACTCCATGTCTTCATTGCTCCTGAACATTATCTGTTGCTGTGGTATGACTTTAAGACCTATAACAATAGTAATATCCATATGCAGTATAATATGAGCCTTGAGCCAGTTGGTCTGGTTCTTCTTTGAGCAGTGTTTCCCGAGCCCTTTGTGTCTGTCCTTTGGAGGTCTGACATGGAAATTCAATACCCGAGGAGTGAGCCAACAATCTAAAAGTTTCAAAACAGTCCTTTTACACCATGAGCCATTTGCAGCTGGGATTTTGAGATTAGAGAATATTGTAAAGCAGAATTTCACTATATGTAGTTGTGTCATGTCTCCACAGTGATGCTGCCATGCGTGTGTAACAACTGGGAGGTCCACTGTTGGATGGGTATGTAGACTTAGACACACACACACACAAACACACACATTTTAGATTCATCATGTTTCTCTCTCGAAACTTATATGATATTTTATACTTACATGATTAAATTGTTCATCAATGCTGATTTTGTAAAGTCTGTTTATCACTGAGCCATGGTGCTCACTGCGCTGCTGGTGTGTGACTGGTGGTGGTGTGCGTGTTCATGTACAGTATGTGTGCTATAGGGCTGAAGGCTGTTGGAGATGCAGGTTTACTATTCATATTTTAAGAGAAAACTTATTTCTTACCGGCACAACATCCACATTTAAAGCCTTTATTATTATCTAAAAACAATCACATTTAAATATTTTTGCACAGATCTGACATCAAATCCAGGCATCAGTATGAGTAAAACGTGTTTGATAGTAGAATTTCTAAACTTCTCTTAAGGTTGCTAAAATTCCCAAATTCTTTGACACAACACTGCCACATACTAGAAAATGACTTTACATGAGACACAGGCCGTAGTTTGTGATTTTGTGATGTTTCATTTTTTTTGTGTTGTTTACATGTTTTAAAGTGACAAAATGCAATTTTCAATTTCTTCCACATTATATAATAATTTTATATATTGTTTTCTTGAGAACTGAGAACACAACTTTTCCGTCCTGTTCTGGACATGCTGGCTCTCTGTGTTACTATCGATGCTACTTTGTCCTGGTGATGAAGCAAGCAGGCCGTCGTTGGGTCGATGTGTGTCATTGTTATATTGATGTGAGGACAGACCCCTGGGGCCTGCAGCCTTCTACTCCCCTGAAAGCAATAAATCTATGGCCTACTGTGCCCTATACTGTACCCAGTGCAGCTTCTCTCTCTCTTTCTCTCACACACACACACACACACACACACACACACACACACACATGCATTCAGCACAAAGTAACAGGGGACAAACAGAAAGATTACTTTGTTCTGTTTCACTGCACAAGCTGCACTGTCTTATAAGGAAAAAGGGGATTTCCATTTGCAGTATGAGTCCACTCATTGCACTTGTTTCGCTTTGATCGTGCACGGGTGTTTGCGGTTAAGAGGTCCTGTGTGCAGTTCCTCTATGAATCATTTTAATTCCCTTCAGTCAGCCAGTAGAGGCCACTCACAGCATTCAGTACCGACAGACGGCACACACACACACGCTCGCACATGAACTCACACGCTGACGACAAGTGTCCATTACAAAGCAGGGGAGAGGTTGAACAAGTGAGCACAGAGGGCAGCGGCAGAGAGAGCGGAGGGGAGATGCAGGGGATGGGAGTGAGAAAAAAGACGGCAAAATGATAACAAATAAAAAAAAACTCTGAAAAAAAGAGAAGCGTAAATAGAAAAGATGGGAATGATAGACATACAGAAGTAAGGGGAGCGACAGCGCTTATGATGACATGTCTTGTTTTGTTTGTTCCTGTTTATTCCTATCAACTCAGCCTTCCTCGCCATCACAGTTTTTGACTGAGGCAGAGAGAGAAATTGGTGAGAAATTGGAATTGACACTCATCCAGTTTCCCCTGTGAGCAGTGAACAGTGGAGTTTAGCTTCCCGCCGTCACTGTAATAATACGCAACACTGTTCCTGCAGTTGATGTTGTGTATTCACACTGCTGAAGTACATGCTGCAGTATCCTATATAATCAGCACCGTTTTATTTATTAAGATATGAAAATGAAATTCTTAGCTTGTAGTGTTCAACACGCTGTGAAACATCTAACATTTATATTTTGTTAGTGGGTTGTAGCACTGTGTTCAAGTCGGCACAGACAACTGATGATCTTAAGTGGGAGTGTGTGTGTGTGTGTGTGTGTGTGTGTATGCGTCTCTGCATGTGTGTAATCTGGGGGTTTAAGGGGGAAGTCGCAGAGGATAGTTAATGAAATCATCTTAATCCTCCTAGCTGCTCGCTTCTCTCCCAGCAGAGAAATCTTTATTTCTGTGTCTTTCTTTCTTTTTCTCTGTCTGTCTGTCTGTCTTTTTTCTTTCTTTCTTTCTTTCTTTCTTTCTTTCTTTCTCCCTTTCTCCATTTGTCCACTTTTTTCCCGTCAGCTTCCTCAGTCATATTCTCTCGCTCTGTCTCTCTTCCTCATTCACTAATTATTTCATCTTGAGCGTGGAAAGGAGACGCCAAATCAATAAGTCTCTCTCTGTGGAAACTGAGGGGAGGAAGGATGGAGCTGGAGGAGAAGTTGGGAGGGTTGCCAAAAGAGGCAGACTAAATGTTTTGCTCTCTTCACATCTTTATTATTATCCTGATATTTACAGTATAGAAGGAGCCCTGGAGTATTAGTTAACAAACTTCACAGCTGAACATCTGTCAACAATGTGTATTTATATTCTTTCAAGCTTTGCATTCTCGATATATTTATTTATTCTTCTTTTTGCTAAAGTCAGCAATTGCAGCTGTTCTCACAGTGTGGGGATTCTCCTGGAAACCAGACTGATTGAACTTCATAAAATACAAAACAAAAAAAAGATTGTTACTTATTACTTCAGCCAAGGATCTTATGTATTTGTGTCTGTCTGTTTGTTTGTTTGTTTCTTAGCAGGATTACGTGAAAATTAATGGAGGCACTTCACCATTATTACTGGTCTGTAAGTGCAGAATGAGCCAGCATTTGTGAGTCAGGTATCCTGGCAGCGAAAGTGAAAGTGAAAGATGCATGGGAATGTTTTAAACTGCATGTTGACCTTCACACGGCAGAAAGGGCAGAAGACGTTTGCAGGATTACTGTTTCAATATTCTGTTTTTGTTATATTTCTCTCTGGCTGGGGGAGTGAGTGGAGATTCCTCGCTGAGACTAATGTGATGTTTGTCAAATCCAAACTTTCTCCTGCTGCCCCCCTGCTCGCAGCGCTCACATAGACAAGTTCTTTCTCTCTTTCAGCTGTTGTTATTCTTGATTCTCTCTTTTTTTTATTGTTTGTTTTGTTTGGCTGTTTTCTCCTGACTGGCCCACCTGCAGGTAAACAGGCAATTGTATTCTTGTGACCAGCGCTTGTGTGTAGCTCTCTGTGTGTTTGTGTGAGCGTTTGCATGTCTCCAGTTCATTGCTCCTCCTGGTCCAAATGTGGTTTGTGATATTATATTTGTGTGTGTGTGTGTGTACAAGCCTGTGGAGGTACTATCTGTGCTCAGATAAGACTGTAAACCAGATTAATCTGGCGTGGAAGAGCTTGTCAGCAGGACCACTGTGCGTGCATGTGTGTGTGTGTTTGTCTGTGTGGCCGCTGCTCACCTCCCTCCATCTCAGCCAGCCCATCAGTTGAGCCATTGGTTCCTATATGTGCGCGTTTGTGTGTGTGTGTGTGTGTGTGTGTGTGTGTGTGTGCGTGTGTGTGAGGGAAATCAACAGAGAATGCTGTATAAGTGAATGAGTGTGTAGGGTCCAGCGCTAGATAATGCGATCATGGCTCCATGTAACACAGCATGACAGCCGCTTGTGAGTTTTGAGTGTGTCTCTGTGTTTGTGTGTGTGTGAAACGCGCCATGACAACAGTGTCTCTCCATACCACTGTGGAGAGAATGGATTATTCTGCTCTCCGACTCGAAACACCAACACACACACACACACACACACACAGAAACACACATTTTTCCATCTTGCTACCTACACCTGATATACACACCCACATATGCACTGCATGGATTGTACTGGGCACATTCGTTTAGATAGAAGTATACACGCTCACAATCTTAAAATTATTTGAAAGATAAATACTAATGAGGGTTTTGTAAGTTTAGTTAAGTATCCTGTGAAAGAAATAAATTCCCGGCCAGACTGCAGGGATGTGCACCGGCGATATTATTTGCGCCCCCTTTTGTGTATGTGAATGTTGTATGTCTTTTTTGCATTTCGTAAATGATGATGACGATCCGGACTAGAGAGAAAATAGATGATAGCAGCGACATAAACAACAAAGCAAGTGACAAAGTGACCAGTGACGAAGCCCTCTAGTGGCTGTAATGATTATGTCTACTGTCCATCAGCGGTGAATGAGGAGCTGACGATACTGCGTTGTCGGCATGGGGAGGAGGTTTAGGATGGATATGTTGGTGTCTAACACTGGGGAGCAGCGTTTGTTTCCTTCCAACACACAGCTTCAGCTTTCCCTTATCTTAACAAAGTGTTTTTGTTCCTCAGCCCAACCAAAACTTAGCCATGCTGCCATCACACCTGAAACTTTTAGAGGATTGTGAAAAAGGATATAATCCTGCAGATAGGAGACACTATTTGTATTTGTAGTTCTGTAAGGCTGTTGTCACCAATAATGTACTTTGTACCTTAATTTGTAGGGCTTGTTGGGACTAGAATTTTTTTAAAAAAAGCTTACATGCATCTGAGAAATGTTTGTAATGTTGAATTGCTCACTGCAATTGATTACTGTAAACCAGGTAACTGAAAGAGGTCCTACCACGTATACAGCCCTCTATGCGTTTGCATTTCATCAGAGATGCTTGAGGCCACCTGTAGTGCAGTGAGGGACTCTGCGCCTTATTCAAGGGCATTGCCGGTGAGAACTTTAGAAGTAATATCACCATCCACCAGCTGCCAGCTCACAGCCAGAAAACACCCCTGTCTGTGTCGGGGATCAAACCAACAACCTTTAGGTTATTAGTCAGCCT
Source organism: Psettodes erumei (assembly GCA_016785225.1). Classification (NCBI taxonomy): domain Eukaryota; kingdom Metazoa; phylum Chordata; class Actinopteri; order Pleuronectiformes; family Psettodidae; genus Psettodes; species Psettodes erumei. The sequence goes on along the minus strand of JAFBJZ010000108.1, from coordinate 610,758 downwards.
CTACATCCAGGCCAACCCAGGGAGAGGTTGTGGGCGGGTGGATGGGTGGGTGGGTGCGTGCGGGATGGAAGCCAAATGTGTGTGTGTGTGTGTGTGTGTGTGTGTGGCTGAGTGGGTGGGGGTGTAGCTTCCCCAGTGTAAGGAGCGCACTGCATCTTCCCCGACCACTCGCTGACAGGCCTACATACATCACCACCCCCAACACCTCTGTTTCTCTCTCCTCTCCCTCTTCATCATCCCTATTCCCTCTTTCCCTCCCTCCATCCATCCACCTCTCCTCCCACCCTCCCTCTCACCTGCTCCCATCTCTCATGAGTCCTGGTGTCTCTCTCAGCTGCCCACATCTCTCTCTTTTTCTCTCTTTCACCTGCTCGCAGGCCCCCAACGCGCACACACTTCTCGCCAGGCCTCCCTGAGTATCATTTACATCGATGATGCCTCATCATTACCCCTGCCCTACTTTATCTATCACCCAGCAGCTCTGCCATAGAGCCTATTCCTGCACCGTAGGCCTTATTCTTATAGTCTATCACAGTGTAACACTGAAGCGAGGCGTTAAAACTAAGTGACTGTTGTTGTTGAGATTGATATCAGCCTCTAAGAAGGTCTGTGTCAAGTTTGACACAAAAACAGAACAAGCCTTTATGTCTTAAACTCTAACCATAACACTTCAGTGTGAGCGAAACAGAAGTCCAGTTTCTTAAAATTTCAGATAAGTTGTGTGATTGTTTAGAAGGTTTTTTCCCCAAAATTTCAGTCCAGTAAAGCACAATTTTGATTGACTCAACTGATTTTCTGTTGACTGAATGTTTACATACTACTTAGATAGATTCAGTACGCACACTGTATACTATACCATATACTTTTGAGTTCTATCCTCTACACAATGATGAGATGATGGTGGGGAAATAGCTCGTTAGAACAGCAAGTAAGACTTAACAGTGACGTACATTTAGACACTCTTTAAACAGCTGACATTTTTGGAGCGATACGCATAGGACACCTGAATTTTTAAAAAGGGTTAAAGCGCGATATGAACCATGATTTAACCACAGAAGGCAGAGTCTGCAGCAAGGCCTGAACCTTGGATGCTCCAGCGCAAATATTCCTTATGTACCAATTGCTTTTAAGAGGCTCGAAAGAGCAGAGGAGACTTCAGGTCATCTCAAGTTGGCAACATTGCCTCAGTGATGAGTAAATGCTTTTATAATGAATGAATTTAAGATGAGAAAGTAATAGTGTCGTGCCAATGTATACTTGGACCTAATCTTCAAAGTATATATTCTGTACAGTGACAGGTTTACAGTGTGTTTTGTATTTGATAGGGGTAATTATGAAATGTATGCTGGCAACACACAGAAATACAAATTTCATCACTTACCAACTGCATGTAAAGGATGCAGTAGCTGCAATGTATATTTGTGTGGTAAATACACAAGACATTAGAAAAGAAGAGAATATATTTTCTCCTCTTGTCTTCCAAACCTCAGGACTCTTTCATGGGTTGCATTAAGCAAAGAGGCAATGCTTTATTTTGCAAGTCTCCAAGTTCCTAGTAATTTCCTAGTAGTTTCCTAGTTATTTTCCTGAGAAGAGTCATGTAATTTGGCACTACCTGTGAGAGGCTTAAAGGAAAAATTCACCATCAGTCCGGCAAGAATCATCATACAGTGAGCGACTTAAATAACTGCAAGCGCTCACTGACATATATTGACACACAAATTTCTCCTGGTGAGATAAGTAACATTACCTTGACCTTGGTATATTGATTCTTTTTGCATCTTCTATCTTCTTATTAAAAGAGGAATGGGGTCTCCAGCCTGTATCACTCCACGGCAAAGTGTACTGAGGGAAGGTTGTGGTGGCCCAGCAGGCCAAAGACCTCACCAGTTAACTTGTTACAAGTTGTGTGGCTCGTGACCTCCGCAACATCTTGAGCTGTCTGTCATTGTGGCATTTACCTTAATAATCAGAAAATATTTATGACTATGAACTTTCTATTAGCTCATATTTTGCTTATTTCTCATGTTGCCTTTTCCCCCGCTGTATTTGGCAAACGCACACACAATTGGGAAATATGTAGCATGTAGTTAAATGTGTCAGAAAAGTTTCTAACAAACTCCTTAACCTTTCCTCATCTCTCCTCTCCTCTTTTCTTCTTCTCTCTTCTTCTCTTCTCCTCACTCCCTGTGCTTACCTTTGCCCTCATATCTGCTTAAGCCATGAGAGATATCAGATCAGCCTGTGTGTGGATGGAGTGTGCAGGGCTCTCAGGGTTAAGTCCCTCACTGTTGCTTTGCAGCGCTAAACCACAGGAATCATGCATGCAAGTGCAGTAGGGGAAGACTTAATAATATGAAAGAAAATTGATTTTCTGGAACGAGATTTCTCCTTTGATAAGGTATTAGCTGGGAGGGGAAAATGTTGTGAATCTTCATTAAGAGCCTCTGATATGCACTGGGATAATCGCGGGGAGAGGAGTTGGAATGAAAAATGAACACAAAGGGGAGAAGAAGAGAGTCATACATTAGGGACAGATGGAGAGAAAGAAAGATACCAAGAGTTAGAGAAAGAGAGAGAGAGAGCAAGAAAGAGAGAGTAACCCACCCCTCCACCCACTCACCCACACGTATACACATACTCGAATCAGAGACTTAAGTAGAAGTAGGCCTCCCTTAATAAGAGTGAAAATTGATTTCTTTCCACTTCCATAAGATGAGATCTAAAGATGATGAAGGTGAAGATCAGGCTGCAGTTCATTATGGGAAATTAGACTACATTCAAGCTATCCATATATCCCTAATATATCTACCTTGGCTTTATCCAGCACTTCTTCACACACACAGAACAAACAGAGGGAGAAGGTAAGAGGATGGAGGACACAGAAACAGATGTACTGTATAACAGAGTAAATCTGAGATAATGAGACAGGAAGACAGAGAAAATGACAGACATGTAGTAGACGGAGATTGTGGAATTCACGTGGAGGAAGACAGATGGACAGTAAAAGCAAAAAAGCCAGCAAAAGTAAGGGAGAGAAGAGAAGGAAATGAGAACAGTTTGCCAAGAGGCTTTCTCCCACAGCAGAGAGTATTAGGCGGGGCTGAGGTGAGGATGAGAACAGAGTTAGAAAGGATAACAGGCAGACGGACTGACTGCGGAGAGGAGAATTGAATAGAGCCTAACCTCAGCTAATACCACAGACAGAAATTTATGACAGACCAGCAGAAAACTATAGATCACCTGTGGTAAGGGATCCTTTTATTGAGTCAGAAAAATTGCACCCACAAGACTAAGTGTAGAGCTGGGCTGACAAAATGGAAAGTAATAGTTTGCAGCAGGAATTGGAGCAATATTTTACTTGAAGTTCAGTTCAGAACACCGAAAGCACTGATCTACTGATCCAGAAAATTAAAAATAACCCTAATTAACCGCAACAAATGAGCAGATTTTTCCAGTTTTCTTATGAATGAGTAAAAACATTCTGTGTCTGTGGCTTATGAAGTGTTTCTACCTGAACCGGTTTGTGTGTGTGTTTGTGTGTGTCCATGTCTGTCATCATTATGAAATCTGTGAAAGCAACGTTCAGACTGTGATGTCTCTGTTTCCCTGTGTGTGTGTGTGTGTGTGTGTGTGTGTGTGTGTGTGTGTGTGTGTGTGTGTGTGTGCATGCGTGCATGTGTGCCTCTATCCCTCTCTGTTTCAGCCTGCAGGTTGTCTGTAAATGTGTGAAAGCAGAAGGTGGAAAAAATCAAACCCAACTGACCTGAGAACAGTACTGACACCTTCTCACTCTACACCACACACATTTTGTGTGTGTGTGTGTGTGTGTGTGTGTGTGTGCATGCGCGTGTGCGTGTGTGTATATGTGCGTTCGTGCTCATTCATGTATGTACGCTTTAGTGAAAGAGAGAAAAAGAAGAGGAATAATGAGAGCAACCGGCAAGAAACTGTCACAAAAAGTAAAATTAAATGAAAACCAGCGGAAACTTAGAAGAAAAACAGACAGCAAAAAGAAAGACAAAATACTTAAAAGCACGGGAGAGAAAGACAGACAGGGAAAAAGCGTGTGTGCTCAAGAGAAAGACAGAAAGAGAGAGATGGGGGAAGGTGAGAGGTAGAGAACATTTATTATGCCGATGCTTCATCTACAGATACAAATCACAGGTTGTTATCACACTGAAGCAAACCCTGCTAGGACCGTACACTTGGATCCATCTCCACCACAACACACACACACACGTGCTTGCAGCTCAACACACGAAAGTGTGTGTGTGTGTGTGTGTGTGTGTGCGTGCGCATGCTGTTAGTGATAGGATTATAAATAGAGCCACAGACAGACTCTGTGAAAGGTGAGAACATCCAGTGAGCATTATCAGCGACACACCAGCAGCTTTCTCTGTGTATTTGTCTCGATCTGTAGCTTTTCATGTGTCTGTGCTTGTGCACCAGAGGCTGTTTTTGTTTGAATGAGTTAATAAAGCAGAGACAGGACAAGGCAAAACACACCTGTACGAGGTGTTGAAGCTTTTTTTATATATATATACGGGGCACAAGAAGTGCCTGTCACTACAAGAGCTGAGTGAAGTTGTTCATTTGAATTATGGACAAAGGCTGCCTCATAAACAAGTTTCATAGTACTAACTGTAATAAGGTGGTCCGTTACAGACATTTACAGTGTGATTATTCCAAATGTGCAAAAACGCTTTGTCGTATAAGTGGTTTCCCCTCTTGTTAAAAATTGTACATAATTTTCTGTGTAATACTACTGACAAAGTCATTTTGCTATTATTGGACATCGTCAGGCTTTTCAGCACCATGGAGAGTGACTTCATGTCAGTTCAAAATGTGCTTGATGTCAAGCACAATGTAAACATTTAGTAGGCGCTTGTGGCCAGCCAAGTCAGTTCTTGATTTTCCCAAACTCCACAACTGCCTTATATTGGCTCAGTCAGTGCAGAGGTTTTAATAATGTGTATGAATCAGCGACTGACCGACAGTGTCTCACATCTCACATACAAGTCACATATTTACTTAACAGAGGCGCACTCCTGATATTATCATTATTTTAAAGTTCAGAATTATGAAATGTGAGCGATTAGGACCCAACAAATTACACACAAATAAACAAGATGGCAGTGATGGAAATCTTTTATAGGTAATTAATCAAGCAAGCAGAACCAATTTAATCCTTTATCCCTGAAAAATGATCTTGAAGTGCAAGCAGATAAGAAATGATAATGAGACAAATGTTGACAAATGATACACTGCAAAAATGGAACACATTTGTTATTTGATTTTACTTTCCAATTTTAGTATGATAGGTGTGTGTACTGCTGGAGAAAATGTACTGTTGCTCACTCGTGGAAGGTCTTTTCAAATTTAAAGGTATAAGGTATTACTATTGCATCATGTTATTTCCTATACACTGCAATGATACCTTGAGTTAAAGGGTAGGCTCTCTGTTTTTCCAATAAAGGCATTATTATAGATAAAAAACACAGTGCACAAGCCTGCTTTGACAATGAAGTTGACGCCATTCTTTTTATGAGCTTTAATTATATTACCTACCATAAACCCTGATACAAAGCATTGGCTTGTAATAAACAGTATGCATGCCGTATTGCTACAATTATCGCTAATGCTCTCTTTTAGGCCTTTTATTTTTAAGGCCTAAACAGTTACAACTCCTTGGCTGTGTTCATCTGAGAAGGCGTTTGTTCCACAATGCCAAAATTACTGATGAGTTTATGCTCAGCACAATTGCAGATTTTAATAATGTTTTGGCTGAACAACGCCAATATTTTCTTTTAAAGACGATCAAAGATCTCGATCAGAGTTGTAATAGGAATGAAGGAATGGTCAGAAATCACACCTGATCAGTGACGTTTGACCAGCGGGACACCTGCAATCTGCTGGAACGTAACTGTGAGGGACCTAAGTGAAAGTCGGTTCCTTCTCGCATTCACACAAGAGCTTTCTGAGCTACAGTCAAATGCATTATACATTGACTGTTTAAAATGACTGCTGCCGAACCACCCACATGCTCGCTTCCCATTGCTAATGCCTTCATTTGTACAGCATATTGTATGTCCTGTGTTAAAATACTGTGACTTTGAAAATGCATTTAAAAGCTAAAGGCACAGGCTCAAGGTGAATCATCTAATCACTTACCATGTTCTTGGGCGGGTGTTACCACTCAAACACACACACACACACACACACACACATGCACGCACATAAAGCCTTACAAAGCACATAATAACACACAAAGTATTAAAAGAGACACATGTGCATCTGAGACACACACCTGATTCCACTCACACACTTAATACAAGCTCACGCTCTCTGGAGTGCTCAGGAGAACAATAGGAGACCTTTGCCCGACTCTCCTATGTATTTATTATAAAACATAGGCCCTCGGTTTTGAAAAGCAAAACAGCTTGACCTCTCCTCTCCGCCCCTTCCTCCCATTCCACCACCTTCCTTCCCTCTTAACAAACTATCTATAGTATGTGGCTCTCCTCCCTGTCACCACCACCACCGCCTCCGCCACCACTGGCCCTCCCTCCCTGGGTGAGATCGTATAATTCAGTGTCTAATAACGGGGGGATATGCGACGCTTCACTTTGCGGAGAGGGAATAAAGAGAGAGGAGGGGGGGTCTGGACTTCACCCTGTCTGCATTCAAATAGGTGAGGTGCCCCCTCCCACACACACATACACACACACACACACCAGTATTTTACTCTCTTGCTTCCCCGGCTCTTTTTGGTTACTCCCATGCTGCTGTCGTTAACAGGCCGCCCACTACACCTCCGTGCTCTCGACCCCAGGCAAGCGTAAGGTTAAACACCTGAACTGAACTCTCCTGGACAGTGTGGGGGATGGGGAGACCTTTTTTTCTTGGTCTATGGGGTATTTTTATCCTTTATACATTTCATTATTGAGATTTGCTGTTAGGAGAAATGTACAGCGTAGAAAAATGGTGAAAGCTTTTGAAGGGGTTTTGGTTAAGGAAATGAGTCCGTATTGAACTGTGATGATAAGTGTGTTGGTAACTGTTTGCGGTGATACTCGAGTGGAGTAGAAGAGGTCAGGAGTACATTAGCTGAAATATATCTACTGTCAGAAAGAGAGAGAAACAGAGAGAAGGAGAGAGAGAGAGACCCTAGCTGGCAGCAGTGCTGTCTTTTCACCCCTAATTCTTTCCACCTTGTTAGGCACTCTGCCGTGGGCCGGGCAAATATAAACACCCTGGCAGGAGAGACGGGGTTAGAGGGAGAGGGGGAGACTAGTTTGCAGGAATGGTATAAGGGAGAGGGAGGAGAGAAAGGAGCAGAGATAAAATGATGGAAATAAGGCTATGGAGGAGCACAAAATAAAGGGGAGAGGGGCAACTAATGTTATATATGGGGAGAAAGTGTGAGGTGAAATGCAAGAGAAGGAGGAAAACAGTCACGTAAAGGCTGCACATAGAGACACGAGGAGGAGGGCAGAAAGAAAAAAGTCAGACGAAAGAGGTGTGCAGGCATAGAGGAATTGAGAGACACAGGTTTGTTGTGGTTTGATTTTTAGTTTTCTCTCCCATCATCGCATTTTTCAGAACATTTTTGTCAGCACAAATTAAAATACACCTTCAGTAAATTAAAAAAAAACAGCAAACCAAAGCTGTGTAAAAATGCATTTCAGCTGACTCAAATAGCTTACAATTGCATCTTGATCTAAGTTCTCTACGAGTATAAATGCATTGGGTTGTGATATTAGCTACTGGTTGAATTTTAGAGAAGAATGCACAGAGTCAGAGTCAGAAAGCTGCAAAGATTCCACCTGGGTTCATATTTCCATGGACGGTGAAAGGTATTTAAAAATTTACAGCTTTATGGTCTGATATCAGTGTGTAACCTTTAAAATGTGAGTGGTGTATTCTTATTTACATAAATTACCTTTACCACAGAGTAATTGCTTAGAGTTGTTCTCCTCAAAATTTGTTGTATGGCCTTATGCTGTATGTGACAAAATGTAGCATGCGTGTGTAAAAAAGATATCCTAAATGTCTCTAAAGAAGTATAAGAGCACAGTCCCAATAGTTTTGGATCAATCATTGGCTCTTATTCATACCCACTGCCAGTATCCTGGATATCATCTCATATTGGTGCTGTATGATTGTCACTTTTCTCTGACAGTTCCCGATAGTAACAGTACACATACAGTGTACTCACCATGTTTTAATGTCATCAAATACTCTGCACTGCGCTCTTTACAGAATTTTTTTCTGTAACCGAGCCTCTCCCTCTCTCTAATTCTCTTTCTGTGCCACCCGTCGCTGCCCCCTGGTTGTGTGCTGGTTGTCATGCAGACTTCGGCAGTATCGCTGTGGCGACAGAGACAGGAGCAGATGTGACTCTGGTTGCCGGGCGTTTGGCAGGAGCACTCAGCGTCACAGTGATGGAAATGCAGCTGGACGGCACATCATCTGTAGCAGTGCAAAGAGAGGGGTGTGTGCGTGCGGCTGAGTGTCTGTGTGTGTGTGCGGTGTGGGTGTTGATGGTTGGGGGTGGGAGGGGTTGGGGGTTGGCATTGGGTGAACTCCCCTCACCCACCAGCGCGTGTACACACACACACACACAGAGTGACCCCACGTGCCCTAGAGGGACTGCAAGTGCACAGCCAGTAACCAGAAAAGACGGGGGGTGATGTGTGTTTGTGTGCTCTAACCAGGCAGCAAAAAGTGCCGTCAAACATACAAGATGTTTTTTTTCCCCTCCCTCTGTCCCTCTCGCTCTTCTTCGTTTCTTGAGGTATTTTCTTCTATTCTGGTCACTCTGTCTGCTAAGTTTCAGACAAATGGCTGTTTGGGGGCTAAATGTTTGAACTTGAACAAGGATACCCAAATTGACACACTTAAGGAAAACTGAGTCCTGAGGATAGCAGAGAGAGAGAGAGAGAGAGAGAGAGAGACATTACAGATGGTGGCATTACTCAAGACATCTGTAATGTGTACACACCACCAAAGAAAACAAACATAAGAACTGGCCAGCGGACACAAACCACTGCTGTGCTCATTCCTTCATGCTCGCCCCTTTCCCCCTCAAACCTGTTCTGTTTTTCTCTCTGTGGTTGCACTTTCATTGTCACTCTTCCGAGTGTTTACCCCAAACTTTAACTTTAAGGAACGGCAATAAATACACTGCGACACGAAGAAATTATGCTTTTATTAAATTAGACATTTACCTTTCAAAATCTGCATCACAATTCTCAAATCTTTGAATTCATTGGTGGACAATATTTTTCATTTAAAGCCCAGGGTAGAATGTAGGATGGCAAAACTGAGCTCATGATGCTTTTGTGTCCATATGTAAGTGTGTGTGTGTGTGTGTGTGTGTGTGTGTCAGAGTGCGAATGTTTCCTTACTAATTATGTGCTTGTGTGTGTGTGTGTGTGTGTGTGTGTGTGTGTGTGTGTGTGTGTGCATTTGAAAGAGAACAAGTTGTAAAACTGTGCAAATGTTGAGTGTGTGTTATCCTTTTGCACAGTTTGTGTGTGTGTGAGCGCGTGCCTGTCAGGGGTGTGCGCCACAGTGATTTGGCAGTGGTCTGACATTTCCTGCACTGACATCTTGTCTCAGTTCATCTCCCCTGCCAGAGGATGGACGGAAGCCCTGGAGGGACACACTCGCACCAGCAACGCAAACTTGTCTTTTTGTCAGCACCAGTGAAGAGCTTTCCAGTACATTAGTCACAGACACACACACAGATGCAAACGTACGTGAGTTTTTTTTTTTTTTTTTTTTTTTTTTTTTTTTACCAAACACCTCCTTTTTGATGTGAAATGCAGACTACTGACTTTAATTTGTGGCTTTTTAAGGATGTATTGGATGAACTGCTAAAGCAGTACAGCAGTGTGTGCTCACTTAATATTTAAACATCTTTCACTCAATCATTAAACTATAAGCAACCAACCAATACCAAAATGTTAAATGAGCACTTTAGCTACGACTAAAGCCAAACGTTAGAAACTAGCTATAAAAAGATCTAACTTTCCATCCAGCTTTGAGCTAGTTGAAAGTGTCAGTAAATCCTAACATGCAGATTTGTGGAAGGTGTAATATTTAACTTGTTCTCCCTCTTCAGTGTGTTAGCATTTCACCCTAATTTGCAAATAAACACTAAACATGTGAAACTTCATAATAATGATAATGTGAATGTCTTTTATTTTGAAAAGAATTTGGTCACAAACCAAAGTTTCATATTACAAACCCGGCCATGGTTTTAGAAGAAAAATCAGAGCTCACCACAGTTATTTCATTTCATCCTGAGTGGTTAAATTTCCACAGTAATTTATCCAATCATTTTGAGACATTCCACTCCAAAAAAATGTCAGCTTCATGATAGTACTAGATGAAAAGGAGATTCCCAACGTCATTGGGATGTGTTGTCTGGGGACCATGATTGTCTAAATTTGAGTGTGGAGGTCAGATTGCAAAGTAAAGTGCAACTGACTGACAGACCGACCCTGCCCTCCCCAGAGCCACGCTGCCGCTGTCCCCAAAAACCTCATGTGGATGAAGTCAAGGCAGGCCTCTGACTCCCACACTCCACCATCTCCACCAGATGTGCCATCTTCAGTTATCCTCCTCCTCCTCTCCTATGCCATCTCTACCTCTGTTTCCCCACCTCCCGAGTCTCCCCTGCAATCTTTACGAGGCACAGGAGAGCTTTGACATTCCTAAATGAAAAGGCTCTCTTTGCAGCACCGCAACAGCTGACGATTTATGACAACGAGGCCTCGCTGGAATCTTAGCTGCTGTCAGCCAGCATAATGATGTTTTGATATAAAGATGATTGGTGGGGCTGCATGCACCGCACTGTGCGGCAGGCCTGCGTGTGTGTACGTGTGTGTGTGTGTGTGTGAGTGTGATCAGGTGATTTACGGTGGACACTCACACGTCGTTTACTTGTTGTTGTCTATTGTTTAGCTGTTTACTCCTTTGGTTGCTTCTTTTTTTTTCCAACTTGACATTTAGAGTCCCCTTCAACTGCCCCCCCCTCCCCTGCCCTCTCTCTGCTTACCCACCTTTGGTTCTGTGCCTCTCTTCTTTGCTTTCACTTCCCATCTTTACTTTTTCTTACTCTTCTTCTTCTTTTTTGCCATTTCATAGCGAGGCATTTTTTAACTTCTGCTTTTTTCCCCCATTTCTTTTCTCTCTGTACTTCCTTCAATCTCACCCCAACACACATGCTCACCCACAACTCCCCCAGCCCCCCACCGTCATTGGTGACAGGCGTATAGTTTGCTATAGTTTCTATTAGAGAACCATTGCATGCTTGAGGGCCCCCACAGATTGGTTACATTTTGTTCAGCAGGGCATTAGTGGGCCCCGTCGAAGGGCCCCATCATCATCAGTGTGTCTGCCATCTTCCGGCGGTGATCTATGATTCGCCCATCAGACGTACATAAATCAGAGCGCTAAAAGGATTTCTACTCTACCCCGCCACCCCCCTCCTGTTAAATTTATGCTGCCGTAAAAGAAAGGAAAATTAGTCATTGAGGAGCCCCCCCCTGTCTTTCTCTATCTCTTTCCCCCTTGCTCTACGCAATGTGTAGCCGTAAAAAAAAAAAAAAGGAGGAAAGGCAGGGCGAACAATTGCATGCGGCGCCCATCAACCTCTCCTCGTCTTCCTCCTCCCCCTCCTCTTCTCTCTAATATCATCATTATCAGAATCGTAAAGCGAAAAATAACACGCCGAAGAGGGAAAAAAAGAGGTGAAGAGAGAAGGTTTTGAGAGGGGTGAGCGTATTCGCTCCAACCTCTAATCCTTCTTCTTTTCCCCTTTCTCTCTCCAATCATCTTTTCTCTCTCACAGACATAATTTCAGGCTACTTGAATATGAGAGGGGTTAATAATTAGTCTGCAATATCCAAGTGTGTGTGTGTGTGTGTGCGTGCGTGCGTCAGTATGGTTGTGTGTGGATTCTTTTTTTCGTAATGTGCGTGTGCTTTGAGAGTGTGTTTGCTGGTGTATGTGTTTGTGTGTGTCTCCACTGTTGAATGCAAATCAGTGAGTCGCCCAAGCAGAACGCCTTTCAAATCCCATCGCCGCTCTGCTCTGCCCTTCCACTCCCAGAATGCAGTGCAGCAAGGCAGACAGGTAAGGCGTATGGGCAGTGCGTTGTTGTGGGTGACTGGTTTTGTTATTGGCCCACAATCTACTCATTAACTTCCTGCTTTCCTCTCTGTCTATCACCACTGTCTCTCGATGAGAGGTTTGTCTGTCTGTCACTGCGTATTGTTGAGTATGTAAATATGTCTGCCTGTCCAGCAGTTCATCTCTCTCCTTTTCATGTGACTCTACTCTCCTCTCTTGCCTTTCCATCTCCATCTTTGCATTAGTAATCTTAGCTTCTCTGCTGAGGCATATTCACAAACACTGCATTTTCCTCTGAGCCCTCTGTCTCATTACTGTTGTCACAGCTACTGTCCACTTAAACTACCCCTGCACTCACATCCAAGTAGAAGAGAGTATAGAAAATAAACCTAAAATTGCAGTTTTCATATCATTGCAGCAATTCCACATTGTATTAACTCATTATGTTGGCTCAACAGGTCGTTGAATGGCTTCTTGTTGTGTATTTATCAGTACTGCTACAAAGTCATCAGCTGCTGACATTAATCACTTATTTACTTCTTTGTAAGATGTAAGTAACATTAAATAGATGACTGAACTGTACTGTATTTGATATTGACCTCTAAGAGCCCCAACAAGATTGTGTTGGAAAGTGTTGTCGTGCAGCCTCGTCTCCCAAACCCTGCGCTCTGTTGGCAAGAGGTTTGAGAAGTGACACACAAACACTGCATTACCTGCCACCTCCAATTTCTTTTTTTTTTACATAATATGCTAGAAACTGGAGCTGTGATGCCACAAAACCAAAACAGTATGATGCTTTATTAAAGTATGTAAACACAGCCCTGGGTGTGTGTTTTCACCCAAACATCAATAGATCCACTGCAGGCTCCAAATTGCTTAACAGTCTGCCAATTAGCCCTGCAGTCAGCTGGCTGGATCAAACAACACACACACAGTTATGCAAGTGATTTACTCTCCCAGAGCCGACGTATGTCAGTCTGTATGCCTTTTTGTGCATGAAGTTTTCTTAAAGAAAACAACAATTGCACGATGTTCCCGAATTGCAGAAAAAGCCTCCATCTGAACAAGTTATTCAGTTATTCTGCCTGCAAGGAAAAAAAAATTCTCTTGGAAGCAACTTGCTGTACTGTTGCCACATCCATCCCTACATCCTGCCAAGTTAAATAAACTGAATGTGATACTGCAAATCGACAGATAATACATGAATAACAGGGAATGATACACGTTCTTAAGCAAAATTTTATTACAGTCAGTCACTTTCTTCCCATCATTTTGGATAATCAATGATAAATTAAAGTGGCAAGGTGTCTTGTTATATTCAACACGCACCACATAACAGTTTGTCCTTTATTATCCTCTCTCATATTTCCTGCGACTCTTCATTGCATAACACCCAGAAGTCCGTCTGCTAAAGACGTCATTAAATAATCAATACTCTTTCAATTTGTATAGTTTGTTTTTACATCATAATGTGTCCCTGGAGATGCCCGGGGCACAGAAAAGCGTTATGAGTTTACACAACGTTCACAACTTGATATAACAACACAGCTGCATGTTCTTTACTAATCTGAAAATGAAATGTAATCATTTGTTATGTTTTCCCAGCAGTGAGTATCAGTAGTTTCATAGGGGAAAAGCTGAAATTCCACAGACCTGTTGATGAAGGAACCATACGCCAGGCAGTGCTGGTAACACATCATGATGCTTTGCATGGAAAAGAGTCAACGGTTATGTACATTTGTTTCACAATAACCTCATAACATGCCACATGTTAAAAGAGAAAGAAAATGAAAAGGAAAGGGAGAAGAGGGGGAAAACAGACTCATGAAAATAGACGGTGAATGAGTGCTAAACTTTCTCGTGGCAGTTTAGCTTGTGCCTCGTTTTGAAATACAGTTGTTTTCATTACCATGTCTGCACCAGTGCAGCATACACTGTCAGCTTTTGTCGCTGCAGCAGCACCTCTTAGGTGAGAGAGCCAGAGAGCAGTGTTAACTCATGTCAAGGCTTTTTGAATCGAGACGAGGAGACGGAAACAGGGAGAGGGAAAAGGCTGCTTCTCGACTACTTGTAGTAATCCTGTCTTTGTATGACGCTAATCATATGTAAATCCGCGTTGTAAAGTGATTTGCTTTTCCTCGTGTTTGAAATAATTATACAGGCTGCGCTTATGGAGGAAAACCTCTTCAGTTTCAATTGGTACATGGCTTTCCTGTTGTCACCGCAGAGGAGTGTACCGGCTGGTGTCTTAATCCACCAGACCTGCTTGTTTACCAACACCAAGAGAATAATGTCATTGTCATTGTCAGACACACTTATTGTTCATTTGACTCAATCAGGTTTGGGAAGGTTACTTTGAAGATGTAGTTCATTTCAGAATACTGATTACCTGCTTAATACCAGCTTATTTCTACTCCACTTATTGATTACTTTCCCACCGTCTTTAGAACCGCTCTTTAATCTGCACAAAATGGAAATTTATCTTCGAATATACCACTGTATGAAGTTAAATAAATCAAACAAATGTACATGCATACTAATAGAGTTTGCACAATAAATGAAATATTTCCTGACCCAAAGAGCAGCAACTTCAGATGTTAATGAGTCCAGTGAAGTAACATGAGCAGAGGGAAGTTTGTTTTTTTCCAAGAAGCTATTAGACTTGGGAACAATAAATAAATAGTCAGTTTAACTTGTGATAACTAATGAATGCACTTGCACTTTGATAACTTTCCAAATGATGTTCTTCTGTTGTGTTACATATTGTTGGCCAGCTACTGATTGGCCACAGCCATTTTTCCTTGATTGACAAAGTTGTTGTTGTTTTTTTTAATTGAAATGAATTTACTTAAATTGAAATGATAGCAGTTGTTTTAAACTCCTATGTTAACCTAGAAATCAGATGAAAAATTGGAATATAAGAGCAAAAAAAAAAAATTAAATGAAAACAGGAGCAAGAACAATAAATTCCAAATTACTGTCATCTTCAAAATAACATGAGGATATGCAGAAAAGTAATATTACAAAAGAGAAAAAAATTTCATGTGAGGTATGATGTATTGGAAGTGTCAACAAAATCCCTGAAGTTGGTTTCAGAATCCGTTTCATATTAGAGTGACCAACTGGTTGTTTTTCTGTTCTTTCATGCTGTTTTGACTCTAAGTTTGTCTCACCTGCCTCCTTTGCACAAGAAGAAAAACACACACAACATTCTCTCTGTGGCTTCTGTAGGGACTGGATGTGTTTCTGTGCACTTTGGACTTTAGCTAACCAACAGAGGGTGAAAGTTTTGTGAGTGTGTGTTTGTGTGAATCTTAACATGCCCCTGTCTATGCATGAGTGTTTTTGTGCATGCCTGGCGTGTGAGTTCAGACTGTGAATTGGCTCTGTGCAGGGACCATATTAGATGTAACACCCGCCGACCGAAGCCGACGGGGTCTTTTTACACATTACGATTAGAGAAGTGACTCTGACATGGAGTTGTGTTTCTGTGTGTGTGTGTGTGTTTCTGAAAGTGACTGTGTGAGTTTGGATGTACTTATACACATTTGTGCAGAAAAAAGGAAAGAGACAGAGAGCTGGGAAGATAAAAGAGAGCATTGGACTAGTATGTAGATTGCTATTTGTGTCACAAAATACAAAAGAAGGAGAGGAATGGAACAGCAAAACAAGCAGAAAAATGTTAAGGAAAAGGAAAAAAGTTGTAGGAAAAAGAAACAAAAAGTAGATCAGGGAAGGAGTTGAGCAAGTAAGTTGCTAAAATGTGTAAGGTTTACCAGACAAGGGCACATGTTGATTGCCATGTCTGAATGCTGCCCCTTTTGCGCTCCCTTTCCCCTAGAATACAGTACTGTACAACAATGCAAACACACACACAAAATCCTACATACACATACACACAAAGGCCAGACATAGGACGGAGGACAGTATAAAACAAGGGATTGAGGCTGGAGGAATAGGTGGAGGTAGAGATTGCATGGGGTGGTTTCAGTGGTGTAGAGAGGGCAGGAGGGGAAAGCCTGGTTCACACACACACACACACACACACACACACACACACACACACACAGGGTGTGGCTCTTATTTACCTGTGAGAAAAAGGCTTATCTCGCCCACAGCTGTGAGGCTAAAGAGAGGTCTGACCTCGCCTCCTCTCCGGTCCTCTCCTCTCCTGTTCCTCTCCTCCTCCTTTCTTCTCACCTCTTCCCCTGTGGCTTGAGTGTGCGTGTGTGTGTGTGTGTGTGTGTGTGTGTGTGTGTGTGTGTGTGTGTGTGTCTGCTAAGTAACACACCGAGGGCTCTAACCCGCGACCTGGAGCACATGGCACGAACAAATGATTCACAATCTTCTCTGTGTGGCGCTGTGGAAAGGTTTTGTCTTTTCTAACTTTGTTCAAGGAGAAAAGATCCCACTCCACTCAAAGCAGTGAGCAACAGAGGCACTGTGATTGGCTGTGACTGCTTGAAGTCAACAGCAGTCTTTAGTGGTTCTTCTGTTTGGCAAACAAGTGATTTTTAAACCACTATTGGTGTCACAGGAGACTATAGTTCTTTGTTCACTATATGTTATGTAAACAAAAACCTCTTGGTAACCATGGTTCACTGTTTCTCTTCACATAAAATTGGTCAGTTTTATCTGGATACTCCGTACAAGCTCCCCATCTAATGTGCTGCAAAATCATCACCATAATCTGATATGTCTGTTCTTCCCATGCTTAAAGTACTACTGTTAATGCAAATACTAAGTTTGTTAAACTCTTTCCATTTCCATTTCTCTGTGTAATCCATTAATTACCCAGACATGTGCATATATTTGTATTTTAGGCATGTGAGCAAAAAATGAACTTTTTCAGTGACAAAAATTCCTATTTTTGAAATGGCTCAGTGGCAAGGAACCATGAAATAAAACTACTTAAGAGTGTGTTTCTCAGGGGGAAAGCCTAACAGGCAAAATCCTATCTTGTGTTTACGAAATCTGAAGTTAGTTTTAGCATTTGCAATAAAGTAACCAAGAAAAGGAAGAAACCAAACAAGAAATGAGGAAAGCAAAGCAAAGAATTCCTTCTGCACTGCACATTTAAGTACAAAGTACCACTTTGTCACTCTTCTTCTCTGTCGCTTTTATTCCCTTTCTTTCCTTTCATATTTCCCCCCCCCCTCTGTCTGACTGTAGGAGCAATTGTGTGGCCGGCAGTGACAGATGTGCTGTATCGCTGCTTCTCTTCATGAAAGGAAAAGGAAAAAAAATCAGGTCTTGTCCTCCACATGTCTGCTCTCTTTTTAGAGCTACTGAGGTCTTGGCCCCATTACACTGATTTACACACACTCTCTCCCTTTCTGTCTCTCTCTCTGTGTCTCTCCAAGTTAATAGCGGAATGCAGATGAGCACTTTTTCACAAGGAGCTGCCTGACTGCGCGAAGCGTATATGTGTGTGTGTGTGTGTACGCATCTGTGTGCACGAGTCCTTCTGGCCGAGGGGATGAGAGGGTAGTGACAGGGGTCCTGACATGCTAAAGAGACAGAGTAAATGGGTTTTTCTAAAGCAGTAGAGGAAATATCACCGTTTTATACTAGGCCAATTTATGTCCCCTTATCTCTTCCTCAAACATGTCACTTTAGCTTCTGCTGAATGGTAATTACTACTCTCTCAACACTCAGTCACTCTCGAACACACACATACACACGCACACACTCACACACACTCACACACACACACACGCTCTTACAGAAATACAAGTATTAAACAACACATTCAGGGGAACACACACGCAGGCCAGATGAATAAGTACAGTCATGCACGCCTGTATAGAGAATGCTCACTGATAACACGCACACAAACACACACATTGTTAGAAAAGAAAAAAACAACAACAACAAACCCAAATAGGGGGAAAAGCAGGTACAGTAATTGGACAGATCCTAATGTTTTAAGGTTTATCTGTGCAAGTTTGTGTGTTTTGTGTGTGTGTGTGTGTGTGTGTGTGTGTGTGTGTGTGTGTGTTTCAGACATGCTGTGAGGTCTGCCTGTGGCATTTCAGATGGCCCCCGCAATCCGTTAATCCACATAAACAGCACACACACAACAGATAAATAGCCATTTACGCTCATCTCATTCTAATTCTGATGGCCCTCCCTACCCCATAAACTGTCTCAGGAATTGGATCACCCTAGGCAGATTATGATTATGGTTATCAAAAAATCACATCACAGATTGCCTCTGGGCTCTCTCTTCCAATCTTTGTGTTTTTTTTTCTCTCCGTCTCTCACTGTGTGTGTGTGTGTGGTTGTGTTTGTGCTCTTGCAAAAACCTTTCGCGTCCAAAAGGTCGACTGCTGACTGAGGAGAAAATGCAACACCAGATGTTTCCATCAAGTTTCATATGTTCAGCTGTGAGGAGGATTGTCACTGGTCCAGTCCAGGAACACTGGAGAAGTGACGTTTCTAATAAAATGTGGTTTCATAGGGTTACTTATGTAAAAGATGCTTTAAACCCTGATAGCGGTTTACATACTGAAGGAGACTGAATGAAATCCTAACTCTTCATCAGTAGCGGACCAGGGCAAGCTAAAACCAAACACAGTGGATGCTGTCTCTAAAGATAATGTCTTAATGAGGTTTTGGCTGATTAGCCACACCACAGCAGCCCTGTTGGCTGTGTGTTTAGCATGTCTGCTTGTTTTTCTCTGCTTAGATGCACTGTGGTAATGTCGCCCTAGTCAATCTTTTACAGTGAAAAAGGCAATTTTTGATCACCATGAAGTCCTGTGAACTCCACTTCAAAATACTGGAAAATAATAACTGAACAATTATTCCTTAGAATGAGTTAATCATCACCGCTAAATTCCCAAGAATAGGTCAGAGGAAACAATTGTTCGTATGGTTTTGAGAACCTATAAGCATAGTTTTTTTTGCTGCTCATCTTTGACAAATTTAAACAAATCAACAAAATTTCAAGAATTTTGAAAAAAATTTCTAATGACCAAAGACACAGTTGTATTATAGTCATTTATGATTGAAGATATTTCAACCTCTGCAGCAGCAGGAAAGGCACAGGAAGAACATTGTGGATGGCTGTGCTCCTTTGAACTGAGCCAGTTCCAGGGTCCTGTGGTCCTGTGCATGATCACTCATGCCACGCTGGTCTGGCTCATTTGAACCAAGAACAGACCCATCGATAGTGATGTTTGCAACACCTGTTCTTTTCAAACTATCCAAATTATGAAAAAGGCTTATTATTTTGCTGAAAAGTTGAGGTCAAGTAAATGGCTTTTGACCTTTCCTACGTGATGTCTCTAAAGCTGGCCATAACTATCAGCAAGTGAAAAGTGAGGAAGTGTTTGGTTCCCAGTTTAGGTCTTAAGAAGTATTTTGTTCCTTATATTTTTCTGTTGCTTGGCATGTGACATTTGTTTTTTTTCTTGGTATACATAGTATAGTAGTTCATAACCTGGGCTGGTCAATGCATCTTCATTTCATTTCAGGCATTATCAAACTTTTTTGCTCTTGGCATGATTCTATATTATTATCGTTTTTTCTATATTAACAGGCCACTTAAAGAAAATGGGAGGAAAAAAGCTTTTGCTTTCATAAAATGATTCCCTGCTGTGTTTTTTTGTGAGTATTTGGTTTATTAAATTATCCTCTTTGCCACTGCCTGCAACCTGTCTTCACTTGCTTTCTAACTCATTGTGATTGATACACATAATCTTTCATGTAACCGTTTCCACAACTAACTGACAGAAAAATAAAAAATTGTCCAATCTAACTGTAGATTTGTGTCTGGGCCCCTAACAGCCGACATCCTCCAGTTTGGACAAATTCGTTTTCGGCATGTTTGCATGTCTCTCTGTATGTCAGTGTGTATTTGCGTCTGTGTGCGTGCCGGTGCGTATGTCTCTGTCTGTGCATAAGAATGCCTGAGTGTGTGCTGAATTGAGCATATGACTATGAGTGTGTGTGTAGTCGTGGCCTGTGGTAGCGTGTGCCCCTCCTGACCTTGAGAACAGAGCGCTTGCTTGTCAGTCTGAGAGCTATAGCTAATGCTAATGCAGAGAGAATAGCCCCATAAAGTGCAGCTCTCTCATCCACTGCGGTTTTGAAGTCTTTTACTTACTGGGAGGAAGAGCTGTCCAACGTCTCTTTTTGTTTCATTCAATATCTTTCTCTCACTCTTTATTCTCCGTCTTCCTTTAACTTTGTTTAATGTCTCTTTTTTCTCTCCTTCTGTCTTCTTCAGTTTCAATCCATGTCTCTGTGTAATCTCCCTTTTGTCTTTCTGTCAGTTTCTTTCTTTTGTTTCCTCTTTCTGTCCTCTCTTGACCCTGCTGAGACCCGTCTCTTTTTTTCCCTCTTAACTTTTTGGCCATAACTTTCTTCTGTTTCCGTGTATTCCACCATATGCAGTGAAATCCAGTTTACTTCCTTGTGTGTGTATGCATCCACAAATGCTATGTGCCTTTGTGTCTGTCGCTACCCTGTCACCACATCTTTTTAAGTCTAGTTCTAACTCTTCAGGTAACTTTGGAAAGGTTTTCCTCCTTCATTCTTCTTTTTACAGCTCTCGTTCTCTTCATTTGTTCACTTTCAAACCAAGTCTGTCATTTCCCATCTCTCCCCCAACTCTTCCTCTTTACTGTGCACCATATTCTTCACAAACCTTTCCAGTTCCATGTCCCAAAAGTTAGGTCATGGTAATGAACAGAGCGTTGACCCACTAAAGAAGTATTTCAATTCCCTAATTCTTCTCATTCTTACATTCTTCTTGGCTTCATTCTTTCTTGATTTGGCTCCATCTTTGTGTGCCCCTTGTTACTAATTAGCAAAGCCAGAATTGCTCTTTTCTGCTTTGTGTTATTGCTCCTGGTTTTTCACACTGTCGCCAGGATGCACAATACATGCCTCAGAATAGACGAACTGTAGAATTAAACTATAGCTATACATCCATTCAGTCCTGAACTGTGAGGAAGAGAGAGAGAGTAATAGAATATCAGAGAGAAAGAAAGAGAGGAAGATGCCATATTGTGAGTGGGTATGCCCAGCAATCCTGTTAGAGACCACGTTCTCATTCTGTTTGATTGTATTTTCAGAGCAGCCAGAGTGTCTTTCACTGAGAAACTCAAAATTTAATTTGGGGCCATTGTTTAGTCTGCTTCAAATCCACAATCCTTAATTGTATGAAATGTGCTAAAGCCGTGATCCGTGATTGTGCGAGTGAGCCAAATTATCTGGTCTGACCTGCCTTGGTTTTGTAGGGGCTGAACTCCATCTATGGAAATAAAAAGGAGACTTGAGGTGCATGTGTGTATCATTAAATGCAGCTATTATAGTGAGATAATACTATTGGTAGTGCTCATGCGGCGTCTGCATATTGTGCATCGCCACGAGCCTGTAAGTCAGGCTCAGTGAAGTGCTGATAACTTTGGAGTGACATTGGACAGAATCTGTATAAAACTCATGAAAGTGCCTGCTGGTTTTTGATAGCCTATTGAATCTGATAACATTAATTAATTTGAATTATTGTTGTTTTCTAAAGACAATTGACAGCATTTCTGCTGTGATAGATAGTGTTGTGTGGAGAGTGACAGGAAATATGGGGAGGAGAGAGGGTGTGGCATGCTCTTAAAAGCATGCTAGGCTTTCAAAATCATGATGTTCTAGTTTTATGGCACTTGTCTCCAAATTAGGAAAACAGTCACATAACAGAGAAATGGAATGTTTTGCAGCTTTTGTAAAAAAAAAAAAGAAGTTTCTAGTCTTAAAAAAGCTCGTCTAGATAAGTCTTTGATTGTATTTTCTGCAATATATATATATGTAGGTTTGACATAGTTCTGGAAGTGAGCATTGAACTGTTACAGCAGCTATTGTGGCCCATTTGGATGTCATCACTGTGTGTGTGTGTGTGTGTGTGTGTGTGTGTGTGTGTTATGTGTATGTTTCTTGACATGATGATAGTGGACAAAGTGCTGGGAGCTTGAGCTGTCAACCTGTCACACACTGACAGATATGCTGCTCGTACACCGTCCAGGCAACGCCACATGGATGCACACATTGCATGTGTATTTGTATGTGTGTGTTTGTGTGTGTTGGTCATATGCAGTCTAGGCATCGCCAGAATACCCAAGCACCTACTTTATACCCAAACCCCTGTACGTCTGCCCGAGTGAGAAAACACGGTGACAGATAAAGCCTTTGATATATCATCTTTTTGAAAAATTTCCCATTGCATTTCCACTTTACTTGACCTGATATTTGACACCGGGAGAAAATAGAGAAGTGACAGAGAGAGTGAAGAAGTTATACTAATGATGTTTCAGCTTTTAAACAAATTATCTATCCATCCATCCATCCATCCTTCCTTCCTTCCTTGTTAGGGCATCACATTGACTTCCTTTCGTTGTGGACAGCTGAACCCAAACCTTAACCCTAACCTCAATTTACATCTTACCTCTAACCTTAACCAGGACCCAAGTACGTTTTGCCGTATTAGGTCCCCATGACGATTACTGGTCCCGACAAGGTCAACGTTTATACCAAAAAAGGTCCCAATGGGGTAACAAAAACACGTATGCCAGACACACATACACACTAGTCCCTGATCTCATGTATGTCCACTAGGCTGACAACACGCTGGTTTCCCTTTGGCTGAACCCTCAGAACTGAGGATTCTGGGAGGAGCGAGGATTACCAACCATCCTGGGGTGTGCGAGTGTGTGTGTGTGTGTTTTGAGTGCGTCTGCTGGCACAGGAAGCTTATTTTCTTCAGCATTACTTTTTGCATATAGACATCTTCTTGCACGAAAACATTCATCTGTCTGTTTTATATTCCCAGTGGTTACGCACATGTGTGCAGCGTGTGTGTGTGTCTGTGTGTGTGTGCGTGCATGTATGTGTAGGATTTTCTGAGTGTGCTGGCAGAACAGATGGCATCGGGCTGAGAGACCCAGTGTGAGGTGAGACATCTCCCACTGAACTCCGATACACACACACATTTGCAAAGATCCATCATTAATATCATTATCATAATACTCTCAGTGCGACGCAGCCTGTCTGTCACAAATATGATCACTCCTATCATTCTCACTGTTACACTGTAATTATTTAACTACCTTTGTGTAAGGAATCATCCGTGCCATCATTTGTACCTGCCATGCCATTGTAAAAACAATTTGGTATTATCAGTCGTAATTGCCCTTTTAGCATAATTAATCGTTTATACTGATTTCATTACAGTATTTCCATTTTGATAGTTGAAGGTATTGTGCTATCAGCCTGCCTGAAGAAATAATTAAGTACCAAGCGTATAGAGTTTGGATGTCATCTGTTATTTTTAACTTGGGCAGATTGTGTAGATGAGGATATTTTCTATGTGCTTTGGTTCGTGATGCAGGATTCGTGCAGGGTAAATGCATAAAGAAGGCTTTCGTGAAGCACGACCTGTTGGTCACTGATAAAACCACAGGTTGCGTTGCTTTGCTGTAAATCTCAACATGTACGGCTCATTTAGGTCAGGAATTCTTTGTTCATTGGAAGTTTGTGTGAAGCTCTGACACATCAAATGAACGCTGTGTCGGTGTGAGATGTGACTGTGTGACTACATCCATAACTGACCCGCTCCACTGGGGTCTGTGGTGCTCTCCTCCTCTTGTCTGTCATGCGCTACAACTTGCTGCTTCTGTAAAACTATGTTACGCAAGCAATCTTAATGTTTCATTGACTTGATAATGATGGTGTTTGTTACTCTATAGATAGAAACGCACTGACCGATCATACATAACTGTTCAACTGGCTGACTGACTAATTGTATAGTTTAAAAGACGAGCAGGCCGGATGGGATATTGTTATTGGAGTGCCTGACTGGCCACCTTGCCTCAGTAGCAGAGACTGATTAACAGGGTGACTGAATGAAGTATCACAGATGGCTGCATGCATGCATAAAGGCAACGGGCCTCAATACACACACACACATACATTAAAACGAGCACACAACGAAACATATTTTACAGCACAGTTTTATTAAAAAGGTGTTTAATATGAAATTGTATATTACAGATGCGTGTGCGTGTTTAAAATTATTTACAGTGCAGCTATAACAACATGCGTCCTTACAATTATTTACAAAATAGCTGCACATCACTGGAGTATCATTCATTAGAGTGTAATAGTCTTGTTGTCAGTGTGGTTTCATCATTTGTTTATGTGTGTATGTGTGTGTGTCTGTGTGCGTGTGACTGTAATGGTGTTGTTTTCCTCGTTTCGCTGGCTGGAGCTCTTCTGTCTTTAAATGATCCACTCAGCTCTCGCAGTTTAAATGGTAATTAAACAGTAGTTCCGCTGTCAACATCACACACAGACACACACACACACACACACGCACACAGCCCCTGCTGTTTAAATGGTAATTAAAGAGCCATTCCAGTATCAACATCTGGGCATACTTATAAAGAATGACATTAGATCACACACACATGCTCACACACACACACACAGATGCAAGCTGCTCATAAGGGTATTACAGGAGTTCTCTGTCGCACTTGTTCTCCACTTATCTGCCTGCATTAACACACAAGTGCAGCACAGTGACACATAGTTCCTTTAATCTAAAATATGACATTTTGCCACATCTTTGTGGTCATGTCCGCACGGGCTGAGAAACTCACACATACACACACACACACACACGGTTGAGGGCCGCTCCACTGGTGCTTATTAGGGAGGATTACCACACTGACACGTCTTCATTAATCACAGAATCAGACAGAAGGACACACACACACACACACAGTGGAGGTGTGACTCAGGTGCCTGCCAGCCCTTGGGCCCCCTATGGAAAGCCCAGCTTCCCCCTGTCTTTTTGTCGCTCCTCCCTTTTCCTGTCCGTTTATCCCTCCATTCATCTCGCTCTTCCCTCCATGTGATCGCCATCCCTGCTGCAACCCAATCACATCATCTTCCCACACCCACACACACTTTTTTCACTCTCTTCTGCTGTACTTATAAATTAATTCAAGTTACTGTATATGCTTATGAAAAGATAGAAAGGTCAGGCACTTTACAGATTGTCATGATTTCTAATAGACATTATATCCTGAGATTTGTGATCAAAACCTGTAAGTGTGACTTCTGTTCAGCTTTGACTCCCCTGAGACACCACAACACCTATTCTAGTCTTAACAGAAAGGGACACTGTCCCCTCAGTACAGTGATCAATTGTGGTTAAATTCTGGAAATGATCTTTTTTTTTTTAAACCAAAGTGCTTCATAGTCAATCATGTCTGTTTGCATTACGTCTTACATGATAGGGTTTTTATGCATGTGTTTCTTGTGAGACAGTTTGAGGGGGACTGCAGAGCGTCTGTCCATATTCAAAGTGAGTTCATACACATTCGGTGACTCTATATAATTTTTCATTCTCTACGCATATGTGCATCTACCTTAAAGGCTTGGGGTTTTTTTTTTCAAAGAATTCATTACAGTAAATTTGTAGATGAACGCAAGATGAACTTGTGTGCGTTTGAGCATGTGTCCAAGTATGTGTGTGTGCATTGCAGCATGTACTGTATATACAATGTGTTCCCATGCTTGTGTCTGTTTGCCTCCCCCCCGCCTGTATATTTTTTTCTGTTGGGTGTCCAGGGAACAATAAAGATAAAGCAGATGCCAGCAGATGCCCTGTTTAAAGATTATCAGCCTCTCTCTCCATACTGATACCACTCACCAGGGACAGAACAACATTTAACACAACCCATTTACACCACACAGCACATGACAATGTGGCACTGAAAGCCAAAGTAAAGGAAAGGGGGGAGACTAGAACAGCAGAGGGTAAATAGAGAAGGGGGGGGGGGGTAAGTGGATGAGAGAAAATAAATACAGAAGATAACAGATGAATGGTTGATGAGATTGCAGGGTGTTTGTTTTTTCCATATACTGTTTTTACTAAAACTAAAGGATACAAGAACTCTTCATAGATCATTTTACAGAATCTAAGTGGCCAGTTGATAGTGAGCGTTGGAAATTTTAAAACTGGCTGATACTAATGTTTAACCAAGGAGATGAATAAATTCACTTCAGTTCATCTTGCTTTTTTATTTTTCAAAGTACACATTGCCACAGTCACATTGCCTGAAGCCATAAAGAAGTTTTTTGGGGAAAAGTGACTCCAGTGGCAACTTTTACTCCACGCAACTCAAATATTCTCATAGTTATCTCTTAAAATAATCTTCTTTGTGACAGCATTTCACATGAAAATAACTATCTCAGAAAACTGCCAACATAACAGTAACCTTTAGTCCCCCAGACCAGCTTGCAAGTACAGTATCCACTCTCATGCACTCATTCACAGACATGTTTTATTTCTTTCAGTTCAACCCATCATGCTCACAAAAGATCAAAGTGCGTCTTTCTCCTCTGCTCTTTCCGTCTCTTTCTGTCTATGCCGGCTCCCTCAGAGAGCATAATTACCAGCACAGAACGATAACACCATTAATAACTGCACACACAGTCAGAATGAGACAATTCCCAGTGCAAGACTCATTTCATGCTTTGACAATTCCTCCAAGAATCATGGCACACAAAGAAGCAAAAAACCACTTCAGGATTTGTTACATTCCGACCACTGTCTGCAAAAGAGTTCAGGACTCTTCTGTTCTGCTTTCTCCTTCTCTTTTAATTTCCTTTCTTCTCTTCCTATCTCTGCTCTGACCTCTCTTTGGTCCAGCCAACTCTCCATCCATCTGTCCATCCAACCATTTATTTTCTTCTTCTTTTCTCACATACATTATTTGTCCTCATTTCCTCCAGTCCCTCCTTTCATCCATCCCTCTGTCTGTCTACTACTTTACAAGCCATAAATCTCGAAAACAGTTTTATCTTAGCGCAGCCCCCCTCTGTTGTCTTCTTGCTCAATCTATCTGTATGTGCGTCCATCAACTGTTCGTCCTCCTGTCCTTCCATCCTTCTCCCTCTGTCTTGATCCTTTCATTTTTTTATATTCTGCCCTTCCATTGATCCACCCTTCCATCCATCCATCTGTCCATCTTCTAGTTTACAGGTCATAAATCTACAGAGCTGTTTTACCAGAGTGGCGTCCTCTCTGTCCCTACGTGGGCCACGCCATGTCTGTGAGGGTGCATCTATCAGTTTGTGTGCTTAAACTTAGGCACTGCATTTGTGCACACA
Source organism: Psettodes erumei (assembly GCA_016785225.1). Classification (NCBI taxonomy): domain Eukaryota; kingdom Metazoa; phylum Chordata; class Actinopteri; order Pleuronectiformes; family Psettodidae; genus Psettodes; species Psettodes erumei. The sequence goes on along the minus strand of JAFBJZ010000108.1, from coordinate 583,434 downwards.
TACATTTATTGTGGGGTCCATGCTGTTGGGGGTATTCCACCCCCCATACCCCCACCCCCCACCCATAGTGTGTTGGACTTTATTTTGGGAATATTTCTATAAATCATTTTGTCATTTACACATACAGCGGCATTCTGGACACCACTGATTCAGAGTGAGGCGGTGTTTTATAAATAAACATATATGGAGTGGACCAGCGATACACACAAACACACACACAGTGTAAACACATACCCACATAAATGCGGGACCACATAAACACACTGCACACTCTCGCTCTATACTGTGACATGGCCATAATTCACCCCACGCTACCGGGTACTGTGAAATATGACAGCCCCACAGTGCTGAAGTGGGGTGTGTGTGCGTGTGTGTGTGTGTGTGCGCGGGTGTGCGGGTTTATGGCATGCGATGACAAGAGTCCACCCCAATGTCCTTGTCCGTCTCTCAGTAAACTTTTCATTGGGTCAGACATTAGCATAGGTGGCTAACTATAACCCACATGATGGATGGAGCCACAGCTCTATCTGTGATGTGACCCATGCACAGAGCCTCAATGGATAGAAAGGGCACTTCCTGGTGGATCATGCTAATGCCTTTGGTGCGGCTGGGATGGTCGCTGCAGAATTTCAATAATGTTGTCACTGAATCTGTCTGTGGAGAATGCACAATATTGCTGTCATCTCATAAAAAGAGAAAAAAATTCAAGAGGTAAACAAGTAAATCTGAGTCTCAACTAGACAATAATATTTTAAATAATTAAATTTAATTTTTATAGACAAATTCATGTAAAAAATAAAAGAGAGTGCAGCAGTTTGAAAAAAAAAGTTCTATATTATGTAAGGTACTATAAAGTATTTTGATACATTCCTCCCTTGTATGATACAGACTTTATTTAAGCTAAAGGTTTGACCATTAAGACCCAGCCTAGTGTTGCACACATCCTCTGATATTATTCATATTATGGACACATATGGTCATATGGTCTACAGTTGATCCCTGAAACTAAAACTGTGGTGGGACTGAATCTCACCATTCATATACACATTTGCCTGATGTTTGTGTTGTCACACTAAATGACTGATGAGAATTAATAAGCTTTAAAAGCAGTTAAAGCATTACAAAATTCACTCCAATTATTCTGAGTGGGCATGTGTTTGCATGATGACAGCTACATATTAATATGTTGTGTGTGTGTGTGTGTGTGTGTGTGTCTTCTAATTAGGACAGGAACAGATACAGAGGGCAATGATGCCTTTGGCAGTTAGCACATGAACACACAAAGGCACACACATGCATACATGAACATGAATGCATAAACACAGAAGTGCTGAAGTAGTATTCATTTTTTTGAGTGCTTGCTCATAATTAGGGCAATTTAAGTCTCTATAAAATGTGTGTTAGGATCATTTGTGTAAAATATCTCCCAAGTTTACATTCAAATTCCTTGATTTTAATTACAAACTGTTAAGTGGAGCACTATTTTAATCATGTTGGAACACTTTTTGTAGGGTAAGTTGGCAAAAAAAGGGTTATGATCATTTTCAAGCCTTCAACTCTTAAACCACATTCCTTACATGTCTCACTTTCCAGATGCCCATTGCTCCTCATCCTCCTTACCACCTGCTGACTCCATCCCCTTCTGTATGGTCATGGCCAATCACAGTTAGCCGTGTTGTTAAGGGATTAGTGACAGCCCAATCGGATGGCCTCCTTCAGCTTCTGTCGCCTTGACTCACCAGGGAACAAGTAAGACACAAAGACACACAAACCCACATCACTGGGAAAAAAAAAAAAACGCATGACAGCAGAAGTCCAAAACATTCTCAATGGGAGTGTGGGACACGCTGAGGGCTTAGCTCTCTGAGATGATGGGGGCCTAGTGTGTATGTATATATATTTGTGGTATCTGTGTGTGCATTTGTCTGTCTCTACTCTACATTTGCCTTTTTAAGAATCAGTGAAAATAGAAATATGTTTTCATGTGCATATGTGTGTGTGTTTTACACACTAATGTGTGAGCCAGGTATAGGAGCGAGGTGATGGAGGTACAGATGATGGGGAGATGAAAAACGGATGATGACAACATTCATTTGGACTGAAATTGATGTCATGTCTTTCCACTTTAAAGAGGTTCTGATAATGCACACCCCCTCTGAATGCAAGAGTGATGTGCATCAGTGTGTTTGTGTCAGCCGAAGAGACTAGCTGTGTGTATGTTACATGGTGTGCTAACATAGTGCAGCAATTTAACGTCCCACTTCACTGATGTCATACGCAATCATGCAGGCTACAGTAGGGTGCAGTATAAAAAGCATGTGACACAGAGTGTGTGTGTGCAGGGAAATATCAAAACTGCATCGACAGTATTTACATACAGACCGGATGCCTTTTAATTAGCACATGCAGCTAAAACGTACATATAGAGCAATGCACATCTGAAAAATACCTTCATGGTGTTAGAGAAAACTTGACATACAATACACGAGCATGCACTTAAAAAATAAAATGTACATTCATGCACACAATAACATGATGACAGAGTACATAATTATCTAGTTATCAGTGAGACAGTGCTTCTGCCCTTCAATGGACCACTGGAGTGTGTCATTACGTTTCCTCACAACCCCATCCGTCACATAAAGTAAGCTCTTGCGCATGCACACATGCGCGCAATCACACGCGCACACACACACGCACACACACGTTTTATAAGGAAAAGATCATAGCCCATTAATGTTAAAAAGCCCAAAATGACCATGGGCACAAAAGATTATGTTAAGTTCAAGGACCTCCTCCTTGACATCGGTGATAATGTAGTTGTTTTGTAAATCAGGAGGCTTCTTCATTCAGAGAATGTTCTGTCTGACAAATTTGGAGGCAAAATGGCTGCCCGTGGACACAACCATGACTTCATTTCTATGGCATCAGTAAGAGCAGTTTTTATTACGGTTAAGATGTCAACTGGCTTCCAGACAGGGATGTGCCAGTTAAATCTTCAGAGAACAGTACGGCGACCATCAGTGACAACTCCGCCTTGACACCTGACACCACATAAAATGCTGACGAGGATGCTCATTTGTGTTAAAGGCAAGAATACAGTTCCCTTTGCAGCCACGTTTGATGCCTAGGTGTATTTGCTCTGATATGGAGCCTGTAATTATTGAGTTCCTCATCAGTAGCTTTAATTTCAGATAAGGGTACTCATAAAAAAAAAAATCACAACGAATTCACTGCCAGCGCATTTCAGCACAAGGAGCCAGCCCATTCTTGAAACACTGAAGTTTATATTTGGCCATTAATAAAGAAAATCAAACTGTAGGCGACGACAGGCATAACTGATGTGATGGTGCTCATTGTAAGAATCAGGTTTTTAAAATGTGTACCGAATTCTTATCCACCTGTTTGATCAAATTTAAAAGGCGAGACAGCAGATACATACAGAGCAGGTAGCATGCAGATTTTGTCAGCCAGTTCTGAAACTGAACCGGTAAAGTTTTTCAAGTATTCCTGAAGGTGGAAAAACACGCAGTTTTGGCTTTTGATCCAACTGGAGAAAAGGAAAATCACAGACTTGTAGAAGTTACCTCTTACTTACCCTATGATCCTGACACACTTGTTACAGGTTAGGTATTTAAGACAGCATGTCAATGTGTGTGTGTGTGTGTGTGCGTTTTAGGGAGTGAGTGACACAGTTAATATCTCAGTTGCACTCAGTCATAATTTGCCTTTCGTAATCCTGCACCAGTCTTGCGGTTGAGTCCTGTCAGTCTGGTCTATTCTGGGACTGTGGACCCAAATCCACCTCCTCTTTCTCTCCTTTTATCTCTCACTTCCTTTTCTTTCACTCTGTCTTGGAGTTGATCTTGTTTTATGTCTCTCTGTCGCTCTCTCTCCCTGGCTGTCTGTCCTCTGTCTCTGATTCTATGTCCGTCTCTCCCTGTCAGAAGATGAGTTGAGTATCTGTTGTCCTCGAGTTTGGGTATATGAGTGTGTGTGTGTATATGCACACACGCGTCTGTGGTCCATCCGGTAGTTCGGTGTAGATTTCAGCCCTCAGTGACCCAGCGTGGCTAAAGGAGGCTTAGGTTGCTTCGATGGACAGCAAGGTGGGGGGTAGGGGTGGGGGGTTAAGACGATCAACAATGGGGAAAAAGGAAAGGAAAAAAAGTTTTTTATCTTTACCCCGACTCAATAACTATTTCCAGATCAATAATATTTGAATGTTATTTGGATTCCTGTCTACGATCGCACCAAAATGTGCAATACCAGCGCTGCCATTGTGATCTAATTAAATTACAAAGTGTTATGCGGATAAAGGTTTAAATGCTTGAGCAGTAAACCAGTAGATTACGTGAAGTAATATATGCATGAAATTTGTTGAACTCACTGTATTGTAACTACTGTAGCAGACAGTGGGGTGAGATGAGCCATCATTATGTTCAGGCATCTTTACAGAGAAGAAATCAGTGTAACTTGTAATCTAGAGACTAGATAAAAGGGGTGAAGGTGAATATTTGAAATTTCCTCATACCTGTCTGCAGTATGAAAGCTTGTGTCTGGGCAGTGGGTCCTATTAAACTCTCAGTTCACTGACTCACCATCCACCTGAACTACTGTGACAGTGTTTCAACAGCCATATGTGCATCTGTACATGCAGTGTGTGCGTGCATCCCTGTTTACCTCCCTACAAATAAGCATGGCTTGCGCCTCAACAACTAACACCGTCAATCGCAATTTCAGTCTCTAAAATCTAATGCCATCAGACAGGCTAAAGTACTCTGGCATTCTCGATTCACACATACACACACACATGCACACACACGCTTCAACATTTGCCCCGAGCTTCAGGCCTCTATACTTCCCCCTCCTGCGCTCATCCTCCTTTTCTTCCAATCCTGTGTCCATATCTGTTATCACTGCTATTCAATAAACCTAAGAAACCCACCCGGGCACGCACACACTGTATGTCTGACACCCCCTTTGGCGAGACACAGATGCCCTGCTCTGCTCTTTTCTCTCTTCTCCTCCCTCTTGCCATGTTTGCTGGCTGTCTGTCACATGCTGACAGGCTGAGGTGCATCTTTATATCCTGTAGTGTATCCCTGGTGCGCCTCAATGAGCACTTCTCTCTGTGGCTGCTTGTTGTGGAGGTGTCTCACATGCTGTGACAGTTGTACATATAACGACAGACTTACAAAAGAGAAATGAGAGACGATAATATGGTCGCTCGTTTTCATCATGTCTGGGGCGTGTTGAGTTTTTATCCATCCACTTGTTGACTTGTTAAATGAACTGCTGCTTTTATGCATTTGTTTATCCCAGTATCTTACTAACTGATATGCCATGGGAATTAAGTCTTTCTGCATCAGGCATGTTCTTTGCTTGTGATGTGAATATTTATTTAGAGACATCAGCTTGGATTATGATTATAATCTCTCATACTGTGAGTGTTCACATAACTGTGTTATTTACTGTAGTTTTAGCATTTCAAAAAGATTCCACCAAAATGTAAGAATTACATGAATCTTTGCAGAAAATAAAAGTTAGAGACAGAGAGAGACAGTGAGCTTAAGAGAACATGATATATATATTTTTTAAAAATCATGATTGTCTACTATTATGGGATGTGACAGTAGCTTACAGACGTATATGGGGCCCACGACCTGTAGGGCCTTCATAGATCCAGCCAGCGAAGGAGGCCAGCCAGAGGTGTCATCCCATGACGGAGCCCTCTTCTCTGTGTTGACTGGCTGCCTGGTCTGGCCCCAAGACCCACCAGCCCTCACCTCTCTTTCACTCTTTCTCCCACATATGGGCTTTGAGGCGTGCCCGCACACACACACACACACACACACACACATGCACGCACACGCACGCACATGCATGCATGCACGCACACGCAGACACACACACACACAGGGCAGCAGCCTAGTGGTGACCTGGCAGTGGAATCAGAGGGTGAGAACAGACTCTACCCAAACTGAACTGACCTCTAATTAGTGCTCTTGGCAAAGTGGCCCTTCTCAAACACACTCACATGTAGACCTACACTCAACACATACATACAAACACACACACATGCTTGGGGGACTAATTTTGTGTGTGTTTGTATGTATGTGCACACAAATTGGCCCTGTGCATCACATTTTTCTTGAAAAAAAACTGCAATGCACAGAAATGATTGCATAAATGTTGATTTAAAAAATTCAAAAATGAATAAATACATTACTTACAGTATAGTGAAAGAGAAAAACAATACATTTTGTATTGTTTTATTAGTTTTTGTTGGGTGATTGCTTCTGCTGTCTCTTGTGTTCTCTCTATTTTTCTGCTGAATGAACACATAGAGATGCTCGATGTTAAATTGCTGAACATCGACAATATGCCATCCTTCCGCCCCTCCTCAGAACATCTTTTTCTGTAGTTTTTCGGCGTGAGACTGTATTCAGTTGATTTGACCCACAGTGTCACTGCTGTACTTACAACCAAGCTCCTCTCTCCTCTGCTCTCCTCCATTCTCCCTCAATTTTCTTCTTGTTTTAGAGACACTATCTAATCTCTCCCAGGGACAGGGCCTGTCTACATCACTGAGGTCCTGGCCATGTTGTATATTCATTGAAAAAACACAGCTTAAAAAAAGAAGCAGTGTTTAGGGTGAAAACTTCAGATTGTTTATTGATTTTTATTTGTGCTGTTGAATAAGTCTGTCTGACCATGATGTCCCAGTGGGGGCTACGCTTGGGGCGTTGCATTAGGCACACACATGCAGACACCGCTACACAAGAAACACGTATTTGGACGACCACAAGCGGAAGCACATGTTGTGTTTAGATGCATGCACTTGCAGTTTTGATCCGAGACATTTTTGGTTAGTGTTAGAAATTCCAGATGAATCTAGTTCAAATTCAGGCTGCAACAATCACAAAATATGAAAACAATACACTACAGTCTGAGGGTACTGTGGCACTCAAAGCACGATGGACCTCCTTCACTTTTGTCTCTTTTAAGGAAAAAGGTTTCCGCAGTGGCCTCAACTTTAGAGATGTGAGCTTGTGACTGAAGTTGTTTTGACCCCTGCACCAGAAGAAAAAAACAATCTGGTTGCATAAGTGGAAAAGCAGCACTTTCCCTTCCTGAGCACCATTGCTGAGGGGCCTTTTAGCAAGGCATTTAACCCACAACTGTTTCCAACTTTGCTCAGACAACTACCCCTGGACAAATACATGCTTAAAAAAATTTCAAATTGTGTAAGAGAAAACACAGACAAAGCTCTACATCTGATTCATGGTGCTGTAAAAGAAGTAGTAAATCATCCTTCCTCTAGATTTTTGAGAATAAAAATGTAAGAAAACATAATAATGTTATTTTTACTAATGTTTAAAGTCACAGTTCGACCGTGAGAGTTGAGCAGCTGTCCTGTATCAAGCACAAGAAACAAAGAGGAAACAAAATGACAGAGTGTAATTAGAAAATCCAATGAAATGCTCTGAGGAGGGAATGATAGAATGTGAACATTTGGATTTCCTTCAAGTCATTCATCTGCATCTCATAACAGACTGGGTGCGCTGGCCAGCTAATGACGGCGACAGATGCTTAATGCCTTCTTCACAATACTGACGCCATAAAACACAAAACAAACAGGCGTCACCCTAAAGCACTGTCGATCAAGCCATCGCCTTAACTACGCTGGCAGCAGCACAACGAGGCGGAGGGCGGGAGAGAATGGCACTGAATGTGTCTGAAAATGAGAGGGGGGGGGAGAACAACCGAGCTGGATAAAGAGGGAAAGATTAATTGACACTCAGAGGATGAGAAAGACAGAATGTCTAAAGTGTGTATATGTGAGGTAGGCAGAGAGAGAGAGAGAGAGAGAGAGAGAGAGCAAGCGAGCTGGCAGATGAATGAGCAACCTCTTAGGTAAATGGCAGGGTGTGCTGCACTGTCTGTCTGTCATTCTGATTAAAGGTATCAAAGATTAAAGAGAGAGATCAAGGTTTGCCACGGCGTTGATCTCTGTGGATTTTATGAATGTACACCAGCTTAATCTGAGCAGACCTACAGAGCCTTCTGACAGTGGATCCCCTGTCTCTTCACACAGTTCATCTACCTGCCATAATGATATCAGATATCTGATATCACAGTCGCTATTTTTCACATCTGCGAGACGCACTCATACGTCCTGGCCTGGACATAATGGGCATTGCTGTGGGCTTGGCCAGTTAATTTTTCTCATTTTTGTGCAACCAATGAATGACGGACTCTATATAAAGGCATTTAAAAGGGAGGCATCACTGTCCTGTGCGCGAGTATGAATCTAAATCTACACAGAAAAATTGCCAAATTGTGTCAAATGAGATTGAGTCAAGTGGTGCAGGTTGTCATTTCTGGTACACTGAATTACAGAAATAACGGCCCTTAAAATGACATATTTCTTGGGCTGAGTTTGATATTTTGATTGAGAACATTTTCACCTCTTTCCCCTCTTCTTTTCTCTGTATCTTCAGTAGAATACAACAAAAGTAGTCACGTCGAATGAAGTTACGGGCCTTTTCCCTGATTCCCTTTCTTCGTTAAGCTCGACTGGGACATAAAATGTGTGTGCGTGTTTGTACGTCACGACAGAGAACCTGAGTGTACTTAGCGTACGTAATCAGCTCAGTTTGTCAGCCCAGTGAAGATTACTGGGCAGGTGTTTTTTCCCAACTCCATCACTGATGTATCTGATCGTAAAATGTAAAACAGCATATTCAGACAGTCCTCGGGATGGATTCTGTTTCAGATATTTTGTTCAAATTGAAGACACATCACTGTTTGCATCTCAAGTCACAGTGGAAGTTATGAAGCTTAATTTATTTAAAATGATCAGAACTTTCAAGCCAGTATATTTGAAATGGCAAGCCAGCATCAGGGCACTTCATGAATTAATTCTGAAATTTAATGTATTGATGTTATTGGCTGTGGTCTGCTCAAAAAACACTGACAAAGAGATTAACAATAGTATCAAAAAAGGTTTAAAATCATAGGTGGCCTGGTTAATTCTGCCAGTTTTACAGGAGGGTGTAGATTTCATCTGTGGGTGGTACCATATCATTTGCGGCAGCATCTATATTGATTGAAGGCCCTTGCTCTAAGGGGTCTTTGTCGAATGACTTTAGCTCATTTCTGAAATTTTGCTTGTTATAATTCAAGCGATTTAAATGCTAGAAACCATGTAAACAAAATATGATCTTGGCTCCATGCATAGTAAATTACTTTCAAAACCCATGATGTCTATGATGATGCTGTTTAAGGTGGGCAGACAGGTAGAGAGGAACATGGAGGTATTCTGTAAACTTTTAAGTGCCACACGAAGCAAGGAATCAGTTGTATCCACCATGTCAAGAAAAAGATTGAGAAAATAAAACTTCTCCAGATGCCTCCATCCAAGCATGTTATCAACAGATAGTTTACACTTTGAACTGAAGATCTTATTGTTTGTGTGTGTGTGTGTTCAGATGTCTATGTGTGAGACAAAGCTGGACTTGCGTTGCGGTGCATGATTGCATGTTTATGTGTATGTGGATGGCCTGTTTGTTGGCAAGTGTGTCATGTTTATGCATCCCTGTTGTTGTGTGTTTATGTGTGTCTGTGTGTCACACATCTGTTGCTGTGTGCAGTAATTTGCGTTCGCAGCTTGGCGCCCTAGTAATTATTCAGACGCTACCTTTTGCTCCGACATTAAAAGCCTTCATCTGGCGGACATGAAACAGCAGAGCACCCGATAAGGCTTCAAACGCTGCCTGCCGTCCAAAGAGAAACGGGAAAGGTGACGAGATGCATGGTGGGATAGATGTGATTGTTTTCCTCTGGAGGTTTGCCTTCACATTGGTGTTATACAGTATCTTCTCTGCTCAAACCACACCAGGAAATTTGTGATCACTGGATTCTAGAAAGGTGGAAAATCTAATTAATATTCTGATTCCTGGCTTTTGGAGTAAATCATATGCATGATCCAAAGTGCAATTTTGTTTAGACGCTTTGTCGGACACGTTCTTGGATACAGAATAAGATGGGCAGAGACGTGAGACAGTTATGCTCAAGTAACATGTTGCTTCGCGGAAAGTGATCAGATTTGATTGCTGCCGTTACATTTTCCTGTGGATGTGTGTTGTCACATGATATACACTGAAAGAGCGAGTGACATGCAGACAACTTGCAACTCACTTATTAAAATGAGCATAGATGTAGACAACCACTCTATGAGTTTTAATTGTTTTTGGGGTTTTTTTTTTTAAGCCACTTATGCACATGCTGTGGAGTCTGTTCAGACACATTGTTTTTACACTTTTCTATTTTTCCACCTCTCCCTTCTGCCTGATCTGTGAGCTGACATCACACCATGTACTGGACCAGCTACTCTGCTGTCTAAGGTGTATTGTAGGAGTAGGTTATATTGATCTAAGGAGGAGATTGAGTGAAAACTTTGTTTTTTTTCCCCACTAGTCAGGAAATAGCTCTACAACTCTACTGTGGTGACAGGCCTTGTTATTACTGGTCAGAAAATAGCTCCAGCACAGTGTTTCTGAATCAATGTCATGCCTTTTTCTCAGTGTCTGCCGGCACACTAAATGATGATTTTTTTAGTTTATGGGTCGAACTGAAACAACTCAGGTTTGTTACTTTTCCTACCCTGGATTTAGTCAAACTCTTAACTCATTTCTAATTATCTGAGTTATAAGGGAGCTCATATGAATTAATCCGACCACTGCACTGAAAAACATCATAAAGGAAGTTAGTGGAATGACTCCCAGTAACTTAATATGAATGTGTAAGTTTTGTTCCTTTCCAGGTAATTAAACCAAGAATGTCTAGTTTTAATTTTCACATCGATTAAAACCTTGTAAACCTGAGTTGTTCTGAGAGCTCACTCAACTCATTACATGACCTTTTTATTGAAACAGAAAACAGCAGAATAACTTCCCAGCTTGCACTGGTTGAGAGTTAAAACTCTTCAGAGGCTCTCTTCTTTTGTGGTTTGAAGAAATAATGTGAACATTGATGTGTGTGCTTTTTACACGCGTGAAGGTAAATCATGGCTTTTTCTTTTCGTAATAGTGAAAGCAGAACTAACCATGATGAGTTTAATGTTGAATTCAGTCCCTTCCCCAGTACTAAGTCACACACACTGCTTCAGTAGCTGCTACTGATTCTTCTTTACTCTTGGATCCTGTTGACAGGGATCGTTGGCACATATGATTTTGAGCGGTGGCCTTCCAAATACGAAATGAAGCCAGATCAATTTGCCATCTTCTGAGCAGGCCTTTCAGTTGCGTAGTAACAGCTTTTGAGAGGCTGGATTTTGCCCTCCGAAAATTAGCTGAGATGAAATGCCTTTTTTTAAGGATTTGCTAAATGAAATATTTGATCTGAATAAAAGCCTCTCAGTGACACACTGAGCAGTACAGGCACCTTACACACAATTACTGAACTCTGGTACCAAAACCATTTGTTAAAAAAATAATAAAACCCACAATACTCTCTGATATGACTTTTTTTAACTCAAAGAGGATACACTGTGGGGAATCTATGTATTAGGATCACCCAACTAAAAAAACACAGATGAGTTGAATATTTCACTAAAAATCCACCCACGTTGTTTCTCAAGGGACTATGTTCTGTGTCTCCTCTCTCTTGTTATCATCACCAAAACAAGTTAGTTTGTTCGCACATTCATATTCATCATTTTACCCCCACATGAATATTAATTCTGCCTTAAAGAAGAGTGGGGGTAAAAAGCAAGAAAATAAATGAGGAAAAATGAAAATATGACGGACTATGTGCGATGTCAAATTCATGTCAGTTTCAAAGCCCCTGTGTCTTAATTCCTGTGGCTTACTTGTACCAACATGCTAATTAGCCGCTCACTGTACCCTGTTCCGGCTAATTGTCGACAAATTATCTCAACTCCAGAATAATGTATGCATGGGCCTTTACTGGTACATACAGACGAGCCAGTCAAGTCAACTGACTCTGTTTCAACAAGCAGCTCAATGGCAACATTTAAATATCGACTTGAGTGCGGTGGACATTATTATGCACACTTGACTCACTGTTTCCCTTCCTCTCATTTCCTTTTCTTCTGCTCCTTGTTTTTCTCAGATTATAGTCAGTTTCTGCACATTTTTTCTGCTCAGTTTCTTTCTTTGTTACACTGTGTGGCTTTAGCGCTCCATCTTACCCTCCGATAGTTGGCTAATGTCACTGGTTCATTTTTTTTAATTGAGTTTCGTAGTAAGTAAAGGCTAATATTATTATCATTTCCTGACCGGCAGTTAAATTAGAAGTAGCTTAATTACACCACGATTGTCTTCAGTGATTGAATTTCAGTTTAACCCCCTGGGAACAGACACAAGGAAAGAGCTCAGTTGGGGAAATTCATTCACTCTTTTCAACTTAAAACCAGGATGAAATGCAAAAGAGAATTTAAGTCAAACATTTCTGAGAAAACAAACAGCAAAGCACACCTGGTTTACAGCATCGTGTCCCTTTTGAAAAAAAAAATGCTTTATTCCCATCCTGCCAATTAGAGTCAAGTCAAATTATTAGATGACTCTCCTGGACTTTAATTCCCAATGACATGTCTGAGTGCAGTCTGAACATTGAGCATTCTCTTCCGTGCTGAAGAGCAGCTAGGAGAAATTGTTTTTACACTAAGATCTAAGATGATTACATTAAAAAAGGCATCTCTCTACTAGAGTCAAGGAAGGTAAATAAAGCATAAATTTTTTTGTTTCACAAGACAGCTCTGCTGTAAAAGAACTTTAGAAGAATACAACAACATGACAAATGCAATGCAACTTAAACTGTTTGTGTCCTACTGACTTTTATATCACAGTGACAAGATCACTGCCAAGGTCATGACTGCAGCTTGTAGCTTACAGAAAATGCAGAGCTACCGGTATTAAGGCACGGGAAGAACATATGACCTCTCAAAGAGGATGTCATTCTCTTTTAATTACAGCTCCTCCTTGCTTTCTCATTGCTGCCTGCCCCAAACTGTGATTGTGATAAATATACAGTAAGATAACACATACAGTATTACTGATAAATCAGTAAATTATAATGTGTGCAATGTCCCCATTGTTACAATGGGAACTTCTTTCCTTCTCTCATGTATTTACCAGCAAGAATCATAGGTACCAGCGCATAGTGTACCCGTCTATCTAGAGTGTAGTGGTCAGCAGGAATAAACATAAAATTTATGACCTTATCAATTATGCATTCATATTCCTGTGATAGCGTGTCACTCTGTATTTATTACAGTGTGTATGCATGTCTGTATGCATGAGGTAGAAGACAAAACAAGGAAAGAAGACAGCCACAAAAATTAACAGATGAAACTATGGGAAGTTTCATGTTTTGATGTGTGAGACAATATTTCCAGGACTAGAACAAGCAGGATTACACCTTTACAAACTAAAGTTTGGTTTTCATGTCACAAAAGAATACCCTTGTTTTTTTGTGCCAAATTTCAGTCTGTGTGTGTGTGTGTGTGTGTGTGTGTGTGTGTGTGTGTGTTCATTTGTTTAAGTGTATGCCATCTGGATGCTGATCTGTGCTTGCCAGGGTTTACTAAGCTAAAATACACTGTCCCTCAGCTGCTTTTAAATGCACAGAAGTTGCATTACTTGATCTGTGAGGACTTCCCTCTGTTGTATTATTCTACATTTTGCTCATTTGTGAATAACAGCAACAACTCTATGTCTACTTGAGTTTTTCAGGTTTTCAAATTGAAAGATAAAACCGGAGCAGTGTCAGAGTGCTGATTCTAGAGGTCAACTGAGTAGTCCTCCACAAGTAAAAGTGTGCCTCATCGTGTTCCTAAGCTGTTAACCTAACTTCTCTGCATGTTGGTCCAGTTAAGAAACACATTTGTGCAGAAAAAATACTGCATACCTTTATTTAAACTTGCACTGGATGATTTTGTGGCAACTGAGAAACATGGACTTGGACTAGAAGTTATACTTCATGCATATTGTTGCACCCTTTTGTGAAGAAAAAATAAAATTGACAACAAAAATTTAATTACACAAATTGTTACTTCTGTTCATGTTAGTGTGCGATAATAGAGCCTTTCCATGTAGTGCCCCCTGACTGAGTGCTTCTGCTTTATCCCCATATCACAATGCTTGTCACTTGTTATCAATGGATTCATAACAGAATGGTGGTACCTAATAAATATGCCATGATGGGTACGACAAATCAGCTCTTGCCTCTCAGATTTATGCCCCTAATAACTCCATTTGGCATAACGCTGACACCTGCTCCACAAGACAAAATGGAACTAAATATTTCAATCAGTGCCAAAGCACGAAGAACGCTTTCTTTTCCCCTTGTTTCATCTTTGACTTTCCTATAGTGCTGTTCACAGCCCCTCTCCTCATGACCTTAACTACACTTAAGTATCGGTGTCTGTATCTTTCCCTCTGAGTGTCTCTTTCTCTTGCCCTCTTTTTTAGAGTGGGAATCATCTGGCAGATCTCTTTTAGGTATTAGTTTATGGGCCATGACATGAGCTATGAATGAGAAACAATGAGAAAGACCTGAGAACATTAATCATGGAGCAACATATGGTAATGGACGGTTATCAATTCCCTCACACTCTGTGATTAAGGGAGGGAGAGAAGGAAGTGAGGAAGAAGGGAAAAGAACAAGGAGGAGAGGTAAGAAAGACAAGAGATTGAGTTGGAAAAAAAGCAGGAGAGGAACATAAAGTTAAAATGAAAAAGAGATAGAAAGACAAAGGATGGGACAAGCAGAAATTCAAAGGCAAGTAAGAACATTACAAATAGAACAGAAGCTAAACTTCATTAGCAAATACAAATATATTATTATTTTATTCACTGTTGTATTGACTCGTGACTCTTTTTAATTTAAAATCAAGTCAATGTTTCCCTTTGCAGTACATTTTGGAGAAAGGAGCAGCACGTTGATCTGTCAGAAAGCTGAGTGGGAAATTTTAATCTTTGGATTGATTTTGAACCTGAATGAAATGCATTGAATGACATGGATTCAGAAAGCAAAGAGTTTGTTTGATATTGATGTTTGACATCTTTGACTCTCCTTTTACTCAAAATTAATGTTTGTTCCATCCACCGATTTTTATGTGCAAACATAAGAAACTGAATAGGAATATCATTTTACACAAACATGTAATATATCGACATTTTTCACTCAGAGGGCTCAAGGCAAAAGGAGTATGTGCGTTTTGCAGTTGTGCATCTTTCCCAACAGATATTGGGGTAGAATAAGTTACCAACCTCATAATTCCTTTAAATTTGCTTTTAAATATTTCTGCCTAAATAAAATAATAATAATAAATAAAACACTGATGTGTAAACAAGATAAGAGGGTAACCTGACTTTACACCCCACTGCATCCGTGATCGTGGGGCTGGGTGCTTCCTGCCTGCCTCCTCATTTTGGTGGAGATTTATAGATGATCCACCCTGCTCTCATCACCATGCGGCTGAATTATCTCATCGGTCGCATTAATCCGCCGATTACATTTGATTTAATTTTCATAATAATTAAAGTGAACCATCACTAAAATTAAAAGCATTCGGGAGGTGTGTGTGTGTGTGTGTGTGTGTGTGTGTGTGTGTGTGTGTGTGTGTGTGTGAGAGTGGGGGGGTGGGGGTAGGGGTTGGATGGAGGCTGTATGCGCTCATAGATGAAAGGGCTGCTGTTGTGGTATTTGCACAGCAAGAGACTCTCTCTCTCTCTCTTCTTCTTCTATATATCTATTTGCCCCCCCCACACACACCATCCACCCCCCTTCTCTCCACCTGCTCCAGGAATTCTGATGAAGTGATTAGATTGATAGGTGCAAAAGGGAAAGAAGGAAGGGGAGGAGTGGACAAAAAATGATTAAATTAGCATATCACAAATGCCTCACACACTGCCACCCTGGAAAACAAAATCCTAGGCCACCCAAGGCCTTGCCACAGTGCTGACGAGCCTGAGACCTGCGAGTGCGTTTGAAACCCCACATGAGATGATTAAAAAAACCCAAAGCCTGAGCTTGAGAAAGTAAAGCCTACTGGTGCTGGGAGACGGCATGTGTGATATCTGCATTAGGTGGCAGCAAAGATACAGTACTCTGCTTCCGAGCCTACAGTGTCTTTCTCTGAGCAGAGCAGATGTGTGTGTGTGTGTGTGTGTGTGTTTGTGCATGAGAGAGAGAGAGCAAGAAAGAGGCAGAGAAAATTACACAGAGCGAGGCTTATTGTTTTGAACATGTTGGTACCTCAGTTAGGACATGGAAATGGTAAAAACACAGCCCAAAGAAAAATGAAAGGACACATAAATGTATACATGCTTTAAGACAAAAACAGATAACTGATATTTTAAGCTATCCACCCCCTTTCACAGAAACAGAAAGAATCCGTAGATAATTCTCACTCTTGATGCCAATTTTCATTGAAAATACCCATTTTTTTTCTTAAACTGATTGTAACATGAATGGTATGTCATCTCCCAAAGTTGTGTTTTCTTCCACACTGAGCCCAACTCATAGTTTATAGTGTAACACACTATATATACAGTATGTATATATGTATGTATATCTATAGCTTTTCATACTAATGCAGCTTATGATTTTGTTTTTGGTATTATTTTACTCAACTACAAATAGAATAATATATTTTGACAAAAGAATCATGCAAGCTAAAATTGATAATATAAAAGGATAATAACTCCATATTATTAAAAAAAAATTTTCCATCATAGGGACACAGCCCTTACCCTGTCAATGGTCATGTGCTTCAACAAAGTAAAGCAAGAACCCAGGTTAGTGAACATGTTATATCAGTACTGCCGGACTATCTGACCTTCAAACAGCAATGTTGGAGGAGAAAGCAAGGCACATGGAGTTATACAAGCAGAAATACAATGGCAGATCATGGAGGAAAGTCTAGCAGTGGAACAAGAACAGGAAGTCTGAGGAGTTTCTTAGGGAGAAAGAAAGACAGAGACGTCAATTAGATGATGAGGTTTGTTCAACTTATCAGACTATAGAATGAATTAGAAAATGGTTATTGATGCAACTTGTCCTGATACAGAAGGAAATGGAATTAAAGAGTGCTTAGTACTACTTTCTGAGAAAGAGATCAGACTCAACCCATCCAGGACTCTCAACAACTGGGCGCCAGATTAGCAGTGGTGTATACCCACAACATGATTTGACAGCGCAGCACACCAACTAGAAAGTAGATGGATACCAGCAGTACAAGCGTATCTCCAGCAGAGCAGCCGACTCATTTGAGGACCAGGCTAAGCAAGTTTAGAAAGGCAAAAGGATGCAAGCAAAGGCCCATCCACAACATAGTACGCTACAGAGAGCCAAATCAATAAAGTGACTCCTCCAGATCTACAGAACTCCCCCTATGTTAAGATCAAGTCAGTCTTAATGCCCATACTGTGACCCCCACGAGCACTAGCTCAGTCTGTGCCCTGAAATACATAAGACACACCCCACACCCCAAGTCACTAAGTACTTTTAAAGACAAATGCTGCTGGTGCTGTGGCAGGAGTCAGTCAACTGAAGCATGCACTCTGAGGACACCATGTAAAGTCTGTTAGTAGCAACACCTCACCGTGCTGCATGAAGTTTGTCAACAGCAGTCCAAGAAGGTCTTGATGGTCACCATCACTTCAGACACCATCTACATCAACTGTCCTGAGATTCATGCTAAAGGTGGTGAAGGTCTGTCTGCGCAATGCTAAGTGCTCCTAAGAAGTCTTTGCTGTAGCTGTTGGGACTGAGTGTCATCCTTCCCCCAGCTAGCCAACACCTTCATCTAACCAAGCAGCCGGAGAAACTTCTGTTGAGAACTGTCCATCATGATGTGAGCCACCTACAGGGGCCATCACTCTCCTTTGAAATCTCCCCTGCACCTGACACTGAGGCCTTTCAGAACAACGTCAAAGCACTTGTTCAGAAAGCCTTGCACTTGCAGGGACCACCACTCTGAACAGTAAACGGAATACATCCATTGGTACTTATTGGCTCAGACTTTCCCCACCTACTTGTTCCTTCGCAACTAGTCAGAGTTGGTCCTCCTGTGAATCTGCTAGCTGTCTATACTCCCCTCGGCTGGGCACTGCAAGGGCCTAGCCCATCTGTTTGCTGAGGAGCAAAATTGTCTGTTCAAGTTATGTCCAGGCTCGACCTTTCTCAATATGTGGGAAAAATACATATTTACTGAGGTATGCCAATGTGATAACTGCTACATTTTCTAAGGAAGACCATCAGGCCCATGAACTACAAGTGTTTATTAAAGTTTATTTGAGATTGAACTGTACATACATACCCTTTGATCAGAGTTCCTGTCGTTAAAGGAGCATCCCAGAGATATTATCTTTAACAGTAGTGCAGTGCAGAAATGACATTTCTCTGACAAGTCAGAAAATTTGCCAATTCTGCATCCAATCCAATAACTGCAGCCAGAATCCCACTGACAGGGCAAGAGAAAACCCTGTGCACAATGAGCTAATGAAATCAAACGTGCAGTGCGGTTTGCATGTTAATGCTGGCAGTGGGTGTCGATAGCATTTAAAGATGTCAGCAGGTGGATAGCGAGATGGATGGCCCTCTGCCTGCCTTTCACTTCCTGCCCCAAGGAAGTTAAACAGCATCTGCCTTAAATAGAAAACTTCAATATCTATTTAGAGAGAGGGAGGGAAGACTTTGAGGGAAACATAGAAGGGGGAATGGCTGAGAGTGTGAGTTAGAGAAAGAGAGGGAGAAAAGAAAGAGTTGAAATAAGGCAATAAGTCCCTGACCTCAAGTGCACATTGTGACACATTGACGCGGTTGTCATTTGTTAATCAATAGCAGTACTATGGAGGCTATACATTTAATGGCATGCGATTGGCAAACCTGTAACAAAATTAAGGGAGCAGTAAGACTGCAGCCTGTTTTTCTGTTGAGTCAATTTACAAACTCAATGACTTCAACAATGCTGAGGGAAAGATGACTTTGAGGCTCACATCACTACTACACTTCACTTTCAGATTTGGTTTGAGCTTTTATTCCCCTGAACTTCAACTTCCTTCATGCACTGAATGCATTTTAAACCTCATGTGATCTGTACCGGTCCTTTGTGCATGAAGAAATTTGACAGCAAAGTCATAAGTTACTCAGAGCAAAGAATTTGTGTGACACAAAACCCCTCTTAAGATGAAAGGGAGCTAGTCTGTGCTACAGCAAATGACAACTGGAACTGCCGAGAAGAGCACTGGTGAAAACCTGAACACGAGAACACAACCACAAGATTTCTGTTCATGATGATTTTCTTACAAAAGTAATTCTTTCATTTATACTTTACTTCATATGTAATTTTATTTAATTTGACTATATACAGCTTCATGCATATCATTTTAATACAATGAGAAATTATCGGTCACATTTATTGCCACAATATTTTGAGGAAAATTTTGCTGTTAGTTTCAGGTTTTGGTCAGTGCGAGGAAAATATCTCTTGGAAATGGTTTGTGTGAGTCTGTGTGTCTTTTGTGCAGCCTGCCCTCATTATGCTCCATCTTCATTAATAACAGCTATGCTTTTTAATTTCTTTTGCAGGGCCTAAATTAAATGTGTCATCCTTTAGAATAAATTGTGTAGATCTCACATGTCCTCTCGCTCACTCTCCCCCTCTTCCTCTGTCTGTCTCTATCATGCACACACACAAACAGAGAGGCACTTTGGAATAATTTACAGGCTAAATAAAGCATCGCTCCAATTAGTCTTAAGTCAAATAAATTAGTCATAAATTCAATCAACTCATTTTTATGGGGTTCAGATTCATGATGTTGGTCGCTGTAGGAATATATTCTAGCAACTACATCATATTAGTTGTTGGATGTAAAGATAATGCAGACGATGTCAAGAGGACACAAAAAAGTCCCAGTCAGCCACAAACTTGCCAGTATCCTGGAAGAATATTTTCAAACACTATGTTTGACAACATAAACCAACTTTCCCAAAAGATGTCCAATAATGACTGTGGTGCCCATTTAAAAATTAATTTGTGTTTTTATCCTCATGTCTATCCTTTCTCTAGTAATACAAAATGAAGTGAAGGTGTAATTCAGGTGTGTCAAGTTGTCACCCTGGGGGACAGATAGAAGGCCTGGGAACAAACTTCTGTGTTCACACTGATCACCTCGCTCCTCTCATCCGTTTGCTTTACTGTTCCACTGTCTACTGCACCTGAGCTGGCGTCAGTCTGCCTCTTCTTTCCTTTCCTGCTCTTTAATTCCTTCTCTCTGCGTTGGTGCATTCATCTTTCTCGGAGAGCATGGCAGGGCACGTCCTTTAGTTCACTGCCATTTCTGTCCTCTGTTTTTCCACTGTGGTCTCTCTTCCTATTGTCGGCCATTGTTCACCTCCCTCTCACTCCTTTCTCCCTCACCCTCTTGCTCTCTCACTCCTGTTCTGCTCCCTCTGTGCTCACGCCGTCTCATGGGCCCTGACCTCCTGTTGTAACCCCACAGAGCCACGGTGACTTTGCTACGTAGTACAGCCTAGTTTGTAGAAGTCAGTGCAGAGGCTACAGATATGAGCTGCAAACTTTTTCTCCCGAGTCAGCATAAAAGTACGTGTGTGTGAATAGATCCTGTTGCATGCAAGTCCTCCATCTCTCTCAGTGTGTGTGTATGTGGTGGATCCTGTTGCATGGTAGTCCTCTATCAGTGTCTGCCTCCTGATCTGATTGATTGTTCTGGGTAAATTAGGACTGGGCGCTGGTGATGGGGACAGGAGTGAGTTACACCCTTCACCCCTGTCCTTGCCCTCCACCCTCTTTCCCTTCTCCTCCTCTGTGTCCCTGCTTTTATCATCTTGCTCCATGTCCCCATCCTTTCCTTCACCTATTCTTTCTGATTCTTTTCCGTTTTTCTCCTCATCCCTTTCCATTGTCATCTCTTTACTTCCTCCTCATCCACATTACGATTCTTGAATCAAATGTTGCATCAAAGAGCCGCATCTCTGGCCTTCTTTCACACTCATATTTCTTTGTCCTAAACCCATTTAAGGAAATAATTTACATTACACTCCCATTTGTATATTCTTTGTAATGCAGAAATTACATTTCTGCAGTTCTTCCATGAAAGATTTTTACAAAAAGGCGCAAGGTTAAGATGCTAGATTATTTAATCACAGGGGGAACCTATAATTTCTCTGAAGAAATAAAGCATAACTCCATTTTGTAATAATGTAGGATCATTTGCTACTTTACTTCTAGCATATATGCAAGCATATACACACACTATAACTATTGTTGTTTACTATCCAGTAATGAAAACCTGAGATTTGTTGTATATTGCTTGTTTGAAGTAGTATTAAAAAGTTTATTTCCTACTCCATACATCAAGTAAAGTTAATGTTCTACTGGGAAAAAAGCAAGCAAACATTTCAAGATACTGAGCACCTAAAATTGTACTGTAACAAATTATTAGTAACTCTTTCTTCTGCTATTTACCTAATAACCATACATAAGGTAGGCAGGAATGACAGACATCATCTTGATTGAGAACAGCCAAAAAACACTTGGTGATTAAAGAAAAATTCAGCAACAGATTTTAATTTTGATGGACAGTGTCTGGGGAAAACCCTCCAGTGTGGTGGTCACAGTTTAACTAAAACTAGCCTGATTGATCCCATGTGTGATAAGCCACTGCTGATGTGGTGCATTTCCATAGCAAATCAATTGGTGCTTCTCTGTCAGTGCATTAGTAACATGGCTTTAAGTTTGGCCTCGGGTGTCTCCACAGCTCTGTATAAAATGTGACTCATGACATTCTCAGTCTGAACACAATTCGTTTTTCCTCTTGTGATTCTTTGGGGGAAAAGAACAAACCACAGGATTGTGACTGTTACATAGGGCTAAAGAGACACAACAGTGATGCAGTGATATTCAGTGGCTGGAGCTGATTGCCAAACAGATAATTAATGAACCATCGCACCATGGCTAATGTATTAATGCACATATTTTAAAAGATGGCTCTGTGTCTTTATCAGCTATTTTAATACTGTAGTACATTCATCAACATTTTTAAAAAATTTTTTTTAAACATGCCATTCACCAAACACTTTAAGTAATATTCTCAGCAAAACTGAACCTTTTGTTTTGAGGATGTATCTTGTAATAACTGGGAAAGTCATACTCCTGCTATTCAAATTCTTCTGAGCTGTTGCTGTTGTTTCTCTTCTCATAAACATAACTGTTACTCATAAATTGCTGAATTGGTAACACTGTCAAAAAAAAGCTGCCAGCAAATGTTTTTGGGAAAACTGGACCCCCCTCCTCCATAAATAGATGTTTGTTTCTGCTCTCAGTGTTTGTTTGTGTTGCCTCTTTCTGGATCGGGCCTGCAGGGAACATTTTTCAGAAAAGACAGCAAGGCTTTGGGGAATACTTCCTCTTTTCCACCCTACCCTCCTCTTCTCCCTTCTTTTTGAGACACTCTTCTCTTCTCTTCTCTTCTCTTCTCTTCTCTTCTCTTCCTTCTCTTCTCTCCTCTCCTCTCCTCTTCTCTTCTCTCCCCTTCTCCCTCTCATCCATATTTTTTGGCCATTACCTCTCCCATGATTTTTCAGCACAGAATGTACTGTATATTGTATAGTTGTTTTCAGACCACTTTTTTTTTTAAATCCGTTGTTATATCTTCACTTTCTTATGTCAGTCTTTTTTTGTCTTTTTCTTCATGTCTCAGTTTTTCTTTTATTTTCCTCCCCCGTGTTATTGTTTCTGTTCATTTGTCTCTTTTTTGGAAGGCTGAAACATATGGGATGCTTCTGCAGTTTCCACTGCTGCT
The DNA here is from genome assembly GCA_016785225.1 of Psettodes erumei. Taxonomy (NCBI): domain Eukaryota; kingdom Metazoa; phylum Chordata; class Actinopteri; order Pleuronectiformes; family Psettodidae; genus Psettodes; species Psettodes erumei. Next base: position 560,572 of record JAFBJZ010000108.1, on the reverse strand, counting down.
GCTTTACAGTAAAGCTGTTTGTTTTTTCTGCAGTAGGACTCTGGCTGTCTCTGTAGAGCGCTGGTGTCGTGGAGTGGATCATCAGTTTGGTCAGTTCACCCAGCAGTCCTTCCTCTCCTCCTTTCTCCCTCCCTTCCTCTTTCTCTTGCTTCCTTCTTCTCATACTGCCCGGCACTTGAAAAAAGAGAGAAGCCCTGCTTCATGGCTTAGAGAATGAGTTCTGCCTCTCGCCTGCAGACTGAGAGGGAAGCGGAGAGGAGAGAGAAGGGGAGAGAGGGAAAAGGAAGGAATAAAGAGGGGAGGAAAAAGGCATCGGCACACTTGCCTCTGTTGTGGCAGCGTCCTGCAACTGAGAAGCAAATGAGAGAGTGTGAGAGAAGCAGAGAGAGTATGCCAGAGTGAGAGGAGAGAGAGAAAGAGAGGAGATGTCAGACAGCCGTGTCCTTGAGAACTGCACCACAACTCTTTGAAGAGAGCCGGAGACGCGGTGTGAGTAACGTGCATCGCAGCGGGGCATTTGTGTTTTCTTTTTGTGTGCGTGGCGTGGTTGAACACGTATAGTGCTGTTTGTGTTTGTTTGTTTGTTGTGTGTGTGTGTGTGTGTGTGCGTGCACACGCTCATGCGTTTCTGCGTGTTTGTGTGTGTGTGTGTGTGCGCGCACGGGCGTGTGCATGTGTAACCTGCTGCTTGCACGCTGACCTGCCAAGTTCACAGTGACGGGGGTTTGGCTGCCAGTCTTCTCTGCTATTGTCTGCCTGCCTAAGTGTTGCTGACAGGGGATTATGGCAAATACAAAATGCCGTATGGACTGAAGAAACACAGTGCCAAACTTCATAGATACACGCATGCATGCATGAAGCTCCATGGTGAGAGCTCTGTTTGACTGCACTTGTGTGTTTCATGGTTCCATGCTAGCATACATATACTGTGTATCTGGTCTGTTGTCATCATGAAAACTGTCACATTGAACATTTTAATTGTTGTTTTTTGAGGGGCAGTAGCAAGTGGAAAAGAAATTGATACTTTTAAATATACCTGACATTTTCATTAACACTGAAACCAGCTGTAACTACGCAGAAAAGTTCATGGTGAGTCAACATTGAAATCAGTACGGTGACCTTTGGCCCAATACAGCCTAAAACTACATTATGAAATTAGTATTAATAGTAGCCTGTTCCTTTATGAATGGAAGGTTAAATACAGTATGGCTTTATAAACTGATACAGAAACTAAAAAAATACTTTGGAAAATACTGGCAACCTGCCAAACTTATTTGAATTCAGCTACTGTACTTGAGGTGGGCTCGTGGTTTGGGGGATGCATGTTCAAACCCCGCAAGGTCTCGGCATCAGTGCCAAGCGGTGTGACCCATTGAACTATTTGTAACTAATCATAGGCCACAAGCCACACAGCATGCCATGGAGCCCAGTTGGGTTACACTCATCAAAATATAACGAGAGTCAACATGTCACTCATGTTTCCAAAGGCGTTCTCGGAATGAACGTCATTGCTAAAGACGTGTGCCATTTTATTACATTAAGTGCCAAACAGTTCAGACATCATGAAGTTGGCAGGCAGGTAAACCACTCTCTCCTCTCACATTTGCTGTGAAGTGCAACCAGTGGAAATGCACTGAATTCTCCAGGTAGGATACCGTCACACCCTAATCTAAAAATGCCCTGCTCGCATCATGTCTTATGAAGCAACGTGGATATCACATGTCCAGTGTCGTCTGCTGTGTTTGATCATTTGTAGGGAGACAAGTGTGACAGAGATCATACTCTCCGAGATATATTTAGATATTAAATTATAGCATACCAAGTGCGTAGATAGCATACCAATGGATGTATATCATTATATCATTATATCAAAGACATATCACAGGATTCATGTTTCCAATCAACATCTGCATTGCATCATAAATTATATAGATTATTTTAACTCCTTGTACCTTTAAAGGAAACCCTTGTAAGACTATATATACACTATTACCATCAAATGAACTGAGATAACCATTAATATTACATTTGACAGCCCTTATGAGCTGCTGTCTGTCAGCATAAATTATTAATTTAATACCATGTTTTCTTTCCGTGTTATTAGTTTCATTCAGTAATACTACAGCAATAATATCTAATATAACACACAGTGTAAGTAATATTAAATCCCTGATAAAGTGCATCATCCATATATGCAAATTTATACATAAACCTAATTATTTACTTTCAAACATACTGTCAGAACCCAAAATTGCTTTGATTGTTCCATAGTGATGTTTTTGTATACGTGGTCTCCATTTGAAGGACTAAACTGAAAACTGAAAATTTGTGTCATATTGATATGTTTATTTTCCATGCATGTTCCACGTGGTCTTATACAGTGGAGCTACAGCACAGTGTGTTTCTTTTACTTCAGTCTGAAGTATTGCGGTGAGTCATAAACAAAAAAATAAAATAACCGGTACTAGTTACATTACAGGATAAAAAACAACCTGTTGCACACAGGTATTTTGAAATATAAAATACAGGAAAACAAAATAAAAAAGGGACCTTGATCGATTAATGAAATTATTGTTTATCATTGTTTACACTGATCTTCACAGGTACCTGCCATTTAAGGTGGGCTAAAATTCCTTCTTCAAACATATGTTTTATGAAGGAGAAATCGTTGAATACAGTCTTATAGTCATAGATTAAATGAATTCATGCTTTATGTATGACTATACAAGCTTACTGCAGCAACTCTTCTTATCATAACTAATGTGCTCTTAGCATCAATAAACTGTGGAATAACAGGCCGGGTTGATGTTGTCCACAGAATATATTTAGACATTAGAAACTTTCCCCAGGGTGAGCATGTAAGTGTGCAATATGTAGTGAGATTGTGAGTGTATGAGCATGGTGTGCAAAAGTCCATGCGTGTATGAGCAGTGTGTGGCACAGTGTGTTTTAGGCAGCTCCAGCCACCAACCAATTGAGGTCAGTCGCTCAATAATTAAAGCGTGTCACTGGTCAGTGCCAGAGCTGGGTCGGCCAATCAGAGAGACCGATGTCAGATCAGAGTGAAAGAAAGTCAGACTGGCTGTTGAAAGAAAGGGAGAATGGGGCAGTTACAGAGAGACAGAGCCCGGGAGTTAGAGAGATGCAAAGTTTAAAGACTAAGAACATGATATTTGACTTTCATGTCAGTGTTCTTAAAAAGTGCTCAGATTGACACTCGTGAAATGCAGCGGGTCAGTCTTGCTCTGTGTCCTGCTATGTGTGTCCCATCTTGTTTTTTAACATGCGGTATGAATCTGAGAAGAGTTTCTTAGCCACAATAATATTTTTTTTTTTAAATTTTACCTCATTACAGTATCTGAGGACTGAGCACACCTTACATCAGTTACCTGAGTAGAAGAATATCAGGTAAGAGGAGCAGTGCTGTCAACTCATGGCTGACTTTCTGTTTAAATGACCAAGACAGGAACATAATTGCAATACTAATAGTTATTTATTTGGTAATAGGTAATAGTTATTTCATTGGCAAATTCGCTTACAAGCTTTTGAAAGGAGTGGTGTTATTAATGGTTATCCAAATGGTCTTTGTTTACTATCCCTTTTCACTAAATTTTAATACTTCAGAGCTCTAACAGTGCTTTCAAATCCTGCTGTTCTTAAATGTTATACAAATATTATATTTTTAATGTTGGCAAAAGGACTTTGAAGCTGTGAATGTTGTCTTAGTTACTATTCAAAATTGTGTTGCAAAATAGGATCATCATTTTGCGTTTCCCTTTGTTATTATTTAACAAATAATACTTTATTTGTTATATTTTAGTAGTATTTTATTGCCTCTGAATTGTATGTCTTCATGTTCAGCAATCTGAGTTATAGTCACCTGTAAGAGGTCCCAGGATTGAACCAGTTGCACCAGGCAGTTTGTATGTTCTGTCAGTGTTTTCATCGACTTCCTCTGAGACATGTAACACTTTTGCCACTGACCTCAGATGTGGATTTGGTCTCTGGGCACTGCATCATGTGAACTACCAACTAAATATGTGACTTTGGTCCAGTGCAGAACATGAATTTCCCCAGATGCATTATTGATTTGTAACTTTGTTTAAATTATTATTTATTTATGATGATCACCAGCTAGTTTTGCTCCTCCACCTACCTTTGGCATCATGATTACCCATGGCAGAAGATCTCAGTCCACTTATACTGGGACCAGCAGGTATCATTACTAATGTAAAGTTGTTGCCATTCTTTCAGTTACCCTCCAAAAGTAAACTCATGTTTTCCAGTCAGTTACTATACCCATTGACGCACATGAAATCATTGAGTTGGAGATGCAGAGGTGGTGATGGACATTTGCTATCAGACCAGTCGCTTAATTTTCTATCGTACAGGCTTTGTTGGGTCGGCATTCCAAAAGGCTCTAAAATGCTGATTCTGCAGCTGCATGGTGGGGGTGGGTTTGGGAAGTGGCTACCACCAGCAGTAATATCTGCTGCCAGTGGGAAGCCAGTGACATGTCTTAATTAATCTCACATTTGTCACTGTTTGTTAGGCAGTATTCATTTGTGGCTCAGCCCTTGTTGCTGAGTCTTTACACTGATGCAGTTTGAGCTATGAGCTTTACCACTTTTGTCAGTGCTATTTGTCACCTATCTCAGACTTGTGCAGAGACAATTACAATTGTTGACATTTTTTCTCCAAGTCCAAAGTTACTTTTTTGGTATTCAGATTACAGTATATCATTGCCATTAAACTTTATACATCGTCTGGAGGTTGCAATCTGATCATAGTCTCAGGCCTGATGTGAGTTTCTATTTAACTGGAAGCATTTCTGGGTGATCTGAGTTCCTATTAATACTCTATGCAGAGGTTGCTCCCTGCCAGCTTGCTTGTACGCGTGCACACACACACACACACACACACACACACACGCTCACAGATTGGTAACCAGAGACTTCAGGCTTCTCAAACACTACAGACTGCAGTCCACTTCAGGACCTGATGATGTCATTAGGGACAGCAATTCATTAGCACCATCACTGCAAACAGGAAATGAATGAATGTAAAAAAAAATACCATCATACCATACCGCATAAAAATGATTTTCTTTCTTTCTTTCTTTCATTAATTTTCACTCAATGTAACCTTCAAATTTTTATTAGTCCAGCACTCTACTTTACCTGGAAATATTTAAAACATATAAGAGTAGAGTTATTCTAAAAATGCATGGACACTGACAACAATGACGTTGCAGTTTCAGGCTTTTGTTTCTTGATGAGGTTTATTTTGAGTAAATCCAGCATGAAACTGAAAGCATAAAACTGCACTGCACAATTTCTCTGTGCTTTTTTACAGGTGATCTACGATAAGGGACACATAATTAAAAATGACTGACTGACTTTGTTTTCTGTTCTTCCCTTATTCATTTACATAATTTCAGGTCACAATAGTTGTCAACTGTCCACTTCCATATCCTACAGTTTTTCTTCTTCCTCTCAACCTTTTGTTTCAAGTAGTCAAGTCTGTCCACTGGTGTCTCTGTTCTCCTTAAGCCTTCTGTATTTACTGCTAATCCTTTTTATGCTTCTCACAGCCAGAAGCCCCAGTGAGATCCTGTAGATTTAGCCAGAGGTTGATCTCATGATTAGTATTCAGCTGTCAGAATACGTCAGTCAACTTTTGGAGGCCCCCTCATTCCTCCCCCTCCCTCAATCATTTTCCCATTAGAACCTTAATGTATATCTTTGCATTGCGCGTGTGTGTTTGTGCATGTGCTGCATCAGGATGTATGTAGCTGCATGGTCCTGAAGAGAGAGCCCTGTGTGCATTAATGTAGATACGTAACCTCCCTCCTCCTGATTTCCCAGGAAGTCACCCTCCATCATCTTAAATGACATGAAAAGAGCTGGAGACAGATATATGCATGAATTAATTGGCTTGAATAGGAGTATTTAGAAGCTTAATCCATAGGGATTAGTGCAAGCAGTCCTCTCCGGATTTAAGCTTCTGTGCGTTTTCAGAAGAGGTTTGTTTCATTTCACTCCATCCTCCTCCTCCTCCTGACATGCCACCACCTTTAGTTCTTAGTCAGTGAGCCTCTAAAAAGCTGTCAAGTGTAGGATTAGGAATGTAGAATACTACTAGATAGCTAATTGCCTTAATAACCTTTAAAAAATATATAATGAAGACTTTTATTGTGACGTATTGTTTTGACTCTAGCTCAGCTCTTGTTATTTAGTTGTGTTTTTTCTGCTTTCCACACACAAACATACTGCTGTCATTAAAGGATTATAATCTTAAAGAACAGCGGCATATTGTAGTGATTGGTGCAGTATTCTGCTTGGTTAGTGCCCCTGTTTACACCTAATGTTTGTGCTGATACTGAGCTTTTTACAAGCTGTCAAATGGAGAATTAGATGCACTACATAGTGACCAGGGGTGTGTGCCACACAAATTAGTTCTTACAATATATTGACGGACCATGTTGGAAGGTAAAAAAAAAGCCACACTTAAAGACAGGGTGAAAAGTATTGTGTCAGAGAGAAGCAGAGACCATGCTTACTTTCCAACTCCACACACCTGGCCAATCAGTGTGTAAAGAGGGTGTGTATGTTGAATTGTCAGTTTCAAAAAGTCACACAAAAGGTCCAATACAATTCCAACCTCTGAGACACATTCGGGGGGAGGGTGTTTCAGAAGCAAATAGCATTTTGGTTGAAGCATATGCACATGTTAAGGACACAAGACATTTAAGTATTGGCTACATATGGTAAATAGTGAAATAACTCAGGTACCCCGTATATATTCTCTTATGTCCTCTTTTATCACCTCTGCTGTGTTTCCTTTTTTCTCTGTACTTTCCTCTCCTCGTCTCCCTCTCGTCCTTCCCCTCCCTTCCTCACCCTCCCCTTTTCTCTGCACCTGTCTCTCTCTGTCACCACCCACTCCTCTTCTTCTCTCCTCTTACCCTCTCATCTTTTTTCCATATAGTGCTCTTCTATCCTCTTTTTGTCTTTCCCCTCCTGCCTCTTCCTTCCTTCATTTATAGGCTTTGCACTGCAAGTCTACGAGATACTGAGCAGATCGATGCTTATAGATTGGCTCATTGGAAGCCATTAGTTATGGGTTTTTATAAAGCTAGTCATTATTGTGCTTAATCTTGCAGAAAATTAAATTTAGAGTTGTGTACAGTGTTTTGGTTAAAAGTTGTTGATTTTTCCCCTTCTCACTTACTTACCAGCTGCTATTTTTCTCACCATTTTTGCATTTATTAATGTGTGTGAGTGTGAGTGTGTGTATGTGTGTGTGTGTGTATGTTTAGGCCACTGAGGTGAACTGGTGTCACTCTTAATAAGCCATCATGCATCGTGGTCATGCCAAAAAACCCTTCAAGAAAACTGCCCATACAACAACATGGCTTGGCCACAGTACTGCACACGTACTGCAGGTTTTTTTTTTTCTCAGTGTTGGCAAATTTCTCTATTGTCAGAGCCTCTGTGCTCAATGGCTTTAATAACTTAAAAGTGATGGTGGGGTCATTTTTTTTCTCCCTGCCACTTTGCTTTTGTTTAAAAGAGCATTGTGGCTCTATCCTGGTCCAGCTTTAATTTTCGGAATTGGTCATGAACTCTTGGACACCTCAATCCCCCCCTCCCTCCCCCCAGTGCTTTTTTCCTCCTCTGCGCTTCCAGACACACCACATCAAGTTTTTCCCCTTTCCTTTTTTTCCATTTACCAATTGCACATCACCAGCAACCCAGACCAAATTACATTTCGGACAATATAGTTTAATGATCGTGCATTTTCTGCCCATATAAACTAATGACACAAAAAATAAATAAGTCTTCTTTCAACTCCTTGTGTCATTCTTTTCAGCTTTGGATTTTTCTTTTTTTCCCTTTTGTGCCTAATCCCATTCTTTTTTAACCCTATCTATCATGTCACCTATCACTCTGTCCCTCAGTGTTTCCCTTCCTGTCTCTCTGTGCTCCACTTCTCCCACCCTTCTCTTTTACTCCCTTTAACCTCACTGCCTTCTTCCCCACCTGCCTCCGTGTTCCTTCCCTTCTTCTCTCAGTCCTCTCCTTTACTCTCTCCCCTTTCCCTTTCCTCTGTCCCCACCATCCCTCCTGCATCCCCTCTTGTCACTGCCATCTTTATCCCTGGTTCTCGTGTCTCCTCCCGAATCCCTCTTTGCCCCTAACACCCACATCCTCTCTAACTAAACAATAGGTGCCTTGAGCTCTGAAAGATCACTTCCCATCCCCAACAAAATCAACACCACCCACCCACCCTCATCCTCTCCCACCCCATGATGATATGCAGAGTAGGGCAGCAGCCTTCTTTTGTTTAGCTTAGCGCAAATGAAAATTGCTAATCAATTTTTACCCCCTCTTATTTCATGGCGTGTAGTTCCTGCCCCTCCCCTGCCAGCTGTCATTGTGTGGTTGTGGTGCAGGGCTGAAAGCTTCATTAGCAGGAGGACAGCATGTTTTGCCCCTCAGCGCTGTATTCATGGAATTACTAAAGATAGATAGGACATTGCCTGGTGTTACTCATAGAATTAACACAAATAGATTGTTCCTTCCTCATCTTATGATCGTGTTTTTGGTCAAAATGATAGCACAGAATTTTGATCAGAATTCTATAATTATAACTAGTAATTTCTAAAGCACTCAGAATGCTGTGCTTTTTTAAAGCTGTCCCTAATACTTTTTAAGTATTTTCGAACTTTAACCTTGTCCATTTTAGTAACATGTTGAAAGGTACTTTAGCTGAATAAGCTGAATAACCACTTAAAAATGCTGGCTTAGAGAATTGTCCCATTTTATTCATTTGCCTTATGTGGCTTAATATATGTAGCATGTATGGCTATAAATCATTAGTCTGAGATATTGAATATGGTATATGGTGCTACAGCAGTTAGTGATTATCCTAATGCCTTACAATGAACCTCAACTGAACTATCAAAGCTAGCTTTGATTCAGCATTTTATAGTCTTAAATCAAGTTTTAGCAGCCAAATACTCCTTATGTTTTAGTTCACTTCTGTGTTCTTCTTTATTATCATCCCCTCTCTCGCTTTTTCACTCTCTTTCTTTTTCACTCTATGTTTCACTTGCCCTCTAAGCTGCCTACTGAATACATTTATTCTGAACTCTGAAGCATCAAAAATATTAAAATATCCAGAAAATTAAAGCCTGTCAGTTCTGCAAGAAGAGCAGAGCCTTTTTCAGTACAAATTGCTAGTGAGAATATCCTTGCTATATACAAACTATGCAGCCACGCAGGGGACGAAAGCAGTCATGTAATGTAATGAGCCTCCACTGAAGTTTATTTTATTTTATTTTTCCCCAGATGGTGCTTTGCACAATCTACAGAGTTAAACAAAAGTGACCTTGTTTTCCTCAAGGAATATGTAAATCCCTGTAGGGCAGGTGGACCTACGTGACCGTGACCAATAGGAGCCAAACTTAATGTAAGGGGCACTCTTAGGCAGAAAATGAGCACTCACATGCCACACACACACACACACACACATACGGCTGAATTCATAAAAGAAAACAAAAAAGAGCACCTGCTATCATTTGAATGGTGCCAGACAGTCACCAGCAGGGATGTAGAAAATTTGTATATTTGATACTGGACACTGGTATATTGCCAAAAGCATGAAAATATTCTATTTTGTATCTGCAAGGCTCATAAGTCGACAATTCTCCATGTTTGGTTACACCTTTGACTCTTGTGAAGATGATTAGGAGTCTCCACTCCATTACCTAACACTCCAAACTGCTGGGAGAAATAGCAGAGAAATATAGTTAGGTGCATCCATTCGGTGTTAATGTCCCATTCGATAATGTTACTGGATGTGTACTTCCCCTGAATGATAATTAACAGCTGGTTTATATGTAAATACAGTCATCATTAGCACTTCATTATTTATTGGGGGCTTTGACAGAGAATGATGCCAGTTGGCTGTGTGTGACCTAGCGATGCCTGCAGAGCTGACGTTTGCCTCCTCAGCATTAGACTATGTAAACTGGATGAAGCTAATGCAGGCATAAACTACATGGGTCAGAGGTCATAAGATGGTCAGAAGTAAAAGTAATGGCATTGAAAGAGAGAGAGAGTGTGTGTGAGAGTGAGAGCCAGAGAGAAAGAGAGTACAGAGCCGATACTGATATGACACAGCCTCTCTTTATACTCTACCAGAGCCATTTGATGAAATCAGGAATGGTAAAATGAGCAGAAAGAGTACAGCAAACTGTTCATCCCTTCATACTCAGATGTGTATGTGTTTGCATTTGTGTGTGTGTGCACAGTATGCCCTAGTTAGAGCCGTTTGTCTGTTTCAGACTGATAAACACGTGTTCTTTTCTGATTTACCGCCCCTTTATGAGAAAACAGCACAAGGCAAAACTCAGATTGACTTAAAATAACATTTAACTTCAGAACATTTTCTCACATATGGAGAATATCAAAGGATGCTATTTTTGGAATCTGGCTATTATTGTAATTGGTCATTATAACATTTTACTTCAGGTGTGAGTGTTAACTTTGGGGATGCCATGACTCCTCTTAGCAGAGTTTTACAGTGTTGGCATTGTTGAACACAAACACCCACAGAACCAGGCAAATTTAAATCCCTCTTGTTCAAATGCTAAATCATACACTGAAACATTTTTTTAAAAGTGAAACCAACAGTTATGGTAAACTTAAAGTCTATTGACGTTTCTATTGCACTTACTGCTGAACCAGTTTTTATTTAGAGTTAAGTGATTCAGTAATAAAGTAATAATAAAGTTTCTTAATGCTGTAGGATTTAGACATGACCTTTGACCTCACAAGACAAAATTGTTCATACTGCAGGATATTTTTTAACCAATTATCAGTGTGATGTTGGTTTTAAAGCAGGGTTAGGGTTAGGGTTCGTTTTTGAAGAGTTGACACTGAAGTTTAACTCAAGGATCTACAGCAGACTGATTTTCTTTTCAGCCCTTGTCAGTCTTGTTCTACTGTCCTGTCTGCCTCCACTCTGTCCACAACATCCAACTGAATCTGAAACAAAACTGACAAGGTCGTTAGATCTGACATATAGCAACAACAGTGTGTGAGGCCATGATAAAATAGAGGATTTTCTGATTGACTGAGATTTGAACAGCTTGGAGAGCAGTTATGCTCTGTTGCCATTTCTCAACACACAACCTGCTGACCTGAGAAATTTGCCTGTCTCATTGTGTGATGTCCAAAAGGATCATATTTTTCTATAAATGTGATATATGGAAGGTTTTTTAATGGCCAGTTGAGAAATGTGCATGATAAGAGACGTTTTGGGTAAAAGAAATTTGATTTTTTTGGGGGGAAATGTTAAGCTTCGGTGAAGGTCTGGTCTCTTGTTTTTAGCCATCAGTGTGTTTTTTGCCACAACCTTCACTTTTAGATAATACCATCTCAAAATATTGATGACTCTAATGACTCTCACCCCCTTTTCCTACACTGTCTTGTTCTTGACCCTCAGTTTTAGTGTCAGGATTTTCCTCTCTCATTATCTCTCACCACTTGTTGACTGTAGTTTTTCCATCTCCTTTCTATTAATATCCCTGGGATTTGTTTGTCACCCAACTCTACAGTGTCAGGTTGCCTCTTGGGCACTATTAATAACACCAGTGAATACAAATATATTGATACTTTCAATCCGGTGTTAAGAAGTCATGACTGGCTTAATTTAATCAGACTCCCTTTTAAATGTCTCTTGGTGTATGCTTGCGTGTGTGTGTATAGCAGTGTGCACATGGTAATCCAAGGCACTGATGGTCGCTTGTGGCTTTTCTCCTTCAATTAGTATCATGTACCATCCTTAGTATTTTCATTGAAACCAGATCATACCCACCAATTACTATGTATTAACATAGAACTACCAGTGTCAAGTACATCTACAGTCAACAGTCAAACATAATTATATAGGTAGAATAGACTTTAAGTCATTGAGGTCATCAGGCCTGCTATTAAAGCATCATATTTAATAATGTTGATGGTAATGAAGCACTTTGTGTAGGAAACTGAGAAAGATGTTGAATTTTGAAGCATATTATGTTTAAAATCCCAGTATTATGTTGTCTTCTCTATTGATAACTGTATATTGTGGTGTATCTTGTGTCATTATACTGAACCTCTCGATCAGTTTGTTCTCACCTTTTGATAAATTCTTTCCCAAGTTTTTATTACTTTGTGAGTAAAAGATTTAAGGAGAGCCAGCACAACAGACCACCCTTTCTCTCTGAAGAACTTCAGTCAAGCTAGCAGCTCCTGAATTTGGAGTGCACACGTAGTCTGACCTTTATGGTAAATGCTTTGAAAGACCCCAGATCGAGCTAACGCGCAGGCTTAGCAACTTTATTTTTAAAATAAGTCTGCATTTTTGTCCCACTGAAACTGAAACAAAAACAAAGTAGTCCACAAGTCTAAATTGGATTCCACCCATTAACATCTGAGCGTTTGTTAAATTCAGACATTTGCTGTGGAGGAGGTTGGTTCTTTCTGCCTGTCTGTTTCTCTCTCACTGTTTTGTCAATCTGCTCTGAAACAGACAAGACAGTAAATGAGAAAAGTGGCTTCTGCTTTGCTGCATGTATACGTGGATTTAATGTAACCAAGTTGATACTACACTTGTAATCGCATGCCCTGATTACCCTCATCACTTGAATTCTCTCAGTAACCTCAGGCAAACTGTGGCCAAGTCATAGACAAAGAATCAGTGGGCGGCCAGGAAAGATTCATGGAACCATTCACACACCACATCAAAATGAATTTTCAAGGAAAGTCAGGGGTTACAATCTGCTCCCCATGCAAGCACTTGTTATTACAGGATCAAAGTCTCATAGTTAACATATGATTGAAAGCTGTGGAAAAAGCCTGAAAGTTGACCGAGAGTTAAGATATTTTGTCAGTAGACATTCACAGCTTTGTGTACATGTAATCTTGTGCTTAAAACTGAACAAACTACAGCTTGCTGGTATGTCCTCATTAGAGCAGGTCATACAAAATTCCTTGCCCCGCTCTTTTTCAATATTTTGCAATGAACTTGAACAATTTATGGACAAAATTAACTTGTGTTTGCTAATTGGCAACATGCACATTTTGGCATCTTCAAAGTCAGGTCAAAGTCCCGCCCCTTAGTCTAGACCTGAATACTTTACAGAGAGCTAGATGTGCAGAAGCCTAAAGAGATAGAAACAAAAGTAGAAACAAAAATAAATTGCTGTGTTTTTTGGTATGCCGCAGACAGACTATTCTCAGCAGCATGTCACCATTCTCACACTCAGCATCTCTCCTCCAGTGTGTGTGTATGAGTGAGCACTGGCAAGTGAAAATGAGTGTGTGAGGGTTATTTGTAGTGTGTTTGTGTATGTATGTGTGTGTGTGTGTGTGTGTGTGTGTGTGTGTGTGTGTGATTGTGTGAGAGAGAGAGAGAGAGAGAGAGTAAGCGCGTGCTGCAGTGTTTTGAGCCCAGTGGAAAAGCAGGAAGAGTTGCTAATCCACACGGCTGGCCGAGCAGAAAGGCCATTCATATTTATAGCTGACTGAATCACATTCTGTCATACAGATGTCCAGCACTGAGACCAGAAACAAGAATAACTCCAGAACAAGACAGAAATACGTTTCAAAAAGAAAACTCAAACCAGAGCCATATTTATTCTAGTCTGCTGAGTCACCCTTTAATTGAGATGGCACCATTAAGAAAAACTAGAATTGAACCTAAAGATGGTTTATCATTTGGCTAAAACCACCATGATAATCTGCTGAGTCACCCAGTCACACAGTACAATCCCTCCAGGATCTACTGGGAACTGTAGAAACATGTGGTGATGGCTCAGCATAAGTATGCAAAGGAACATTTTAAAGCTTGGTGATAGGCTGAGACTTATGTCAAATGGAGCAACATGCTCCAGAAGATTCTTTTCAGAATATTTCATCAATACTACAATTTACTAAGAGCAATCACTGTATACAGTCAACAGTGGTTATAGAAGGAACTGCAGCTTAAAGTTTCACATTGGCCTTTTCAGTTAGCTGTTAGATGTTGGCTTCTGCTTTGTGGAAACATGAGTTCTGGCAGACTCCTGCGTTCAGTCTGCTTTTCCCACAATAATGAGTAGGTTGTGTTTGTTGACATAGTGCCATAGTAGTTTTTTCCTGACCTTTGAAAGGTAATGGGTTATTTTAAAATGCTGCATCATAGTCATCCAGAGGTAAGACAGGAATAACTAGAACTGGAAGCAATAGAGAGTCTAAAAGTGAACTGAGCCTGTGAATGTTATTTATAGCAGTAGGTCACATTCTGTCACTGACATATACATGTGTATGCCAAACTGTCAGAAATCCTGGGAGCAGGAAGCAATCTGCATCAAAAAGGTGAAGAAAACTATACACATATTACTTTTTATGACCATATAACAAAGGCAAATCTTGCAATTTGGCTCTAGAACAACAAAGGAGTCGTTTGGCATAGGTAGGTTTACACAGTCATATTATGGGAACTATCTTCTTTACTGGAAGAAAAAGTAAATCCCCATGATGTAAATCATTTGATTTTAAGGTGCAGACATGTTTTGACTTTAGGGTCAGGGTTAGGGGTAGGCAAGTAGTAGTTGTGGTCCCCAGGAAATGAATATAAGTCAATGTAAGTCACAGAGACATGACTGTGTGTGTGTGTGTGTGTGTGTGTGTGTGTGAGTGTGCGTGTGCATACACTCCTGCTATGGTATTAGTCAGATGAGGTATTCTTTGGGAACAGGCTGCTCTCAGTGAGACTCCAGTCAACGATCCATTTTCATGAATCACATCACAGACCAAGATACACCATTGTGTCTGCACGTACTCACGCAGAGATATTCAAATACACAGACATTAACATAAAAACAAACATCTGAACTTACGCAGACACTTCTAAATCACATGAATGCAACTTTATACACGTATATGCACAGAGACATGCTATCACACACACAGGCAGGTAGGCAGGCATGGTGTTCAGAAAAAGCAGCACGCTCCTCCTTCAATGAGTGTTTTGTTCAGGCAGCAGCAATGGTGTAAGTATTGTTCTTAGAGTGAAAGTTAGAAATCTCAATCTTCATAAAGAACCCAAACTTTATATTAGATATATACAGTAACTACAGTACAAATGACTGCTCACTTGGGAAATAATTTAATTAAATATATATACCTTTATAAGTTAGCAGTACTGTTTGCCAATGTGTGGGTAGCCCTATGTTTGTGCTGTGGGTCTCAATTTACATAATATTTTGTGTGTGTGTGTGTGTGTGTGTGTGAGTGTGTGAGAGAGAGAAAGAGAGATCTCGATCTGTGGTGGAGAGCCCTAGTTTCAAAGCTGTCATTAATTAGCTGGAAGAGACCACTGTCAGCATCAAAACTGATGAAGGAAGAACGTCCAAGGGAATTCTTTACACACACACACACACACACACACTACTGCAACTCCCTACTTCCACAAATAGGCATCAAAAAATCATGCTACAAGAAAGCAGCAAAAATGCCATTTTACCAGTACATAAAATGTTTGACTGATGTAATTTATGTTGTTGTTGGACAGTGTAGACCTGTTATTAAAAATCACCACATTGAGCCGTTAAATAGGACTAAATGCAACAACAATACCCTCGAGGAACAATAAAGACAGACATTCAGTCTCTTGTTTTATCCTACCGCATTTGTCAAAGCTAATTCATGTGATTGCTGGTAATGCAGTTACACTTTGGAATAAAAGCCAGTAAGCCGCAGAGACTGGTGGAGACTGGATATTTATCGTATTGTATTTGACAAATGCGATTTACATCAATGAAAGGCAGTAAGTCAAGCGGTTCAAGAGGATAACTGCTAACGATGCTCTTGAGAAAGAGTCATACATTGAATCAGTTTGTGTTTATCTGTCAGCTGCATTGGCACGGCCTCTGGAGAGAGGGAAATACACATTCACACATAAACAGATACAACAGACAGACAAACAGTGTGCAGATTAATGCAGATTTACAGTATACACGCAAAGCATCACACGAGACCTCTTGGCACTGCAGTCATAGTGTAGATTTACAATTGTTCCATGTGTACGATATGTATGTTATGTATGTGTGTGTCTGTGTGTGTGTGTTTGAGTGTCCTCCTCCCTCGAGTCGTCTCACTTCCTCAACCTCTCTCAACCTTTCCACCTTTGCACATTCCCCCCCTGACCGAAACTAGGTCTCCCCTTCTTTCTTTTTCCTCTCTTTCTCCCATTACTTCTCTTGTTCTTGTTCTCTCTACTTCTTTTTGTTGTATAGATATTCTCTGTCTTTCTCTGTATTGAGATACCCCCACACACACACAGTACCCCCAGTGACCCTGTCCATGACCACTGACCTCAGGGGTAAATGCAAGGTCCCACCTCACCAGGAAATAAAGACATTAGCTTCCTCCTGCTGTCTGACCCCGCTCACCTCCCTCGTCTTCCCTCACCCCTTCCTCCACATACCTCTCCCCAAATCCCCTCTGTACCACCTCCTGTTCTGTTTTTCTTTTTCCACGCTTCAGCCACCTCTCTCAACACTTGTTTTCTCATTGTGATTCTTGGCTTCTTCTGTAACATGTCCAATCATATCCTGTCATAATATCACAATATATCATCATGTGACGATCATAGATCATCGTATGACCTTTAAGTTGGGACTGAAATGTAAAAATGTATGGATTTACCATCACGTTTTATAAAACATGCAATAGTTTAGCTGATATGTGTTCATTAAAAAATCGAGGCTACCTAAAATGAATGTATTAGCCACAAAAAGAGGATGATAATGTCCCAGCTTGGCATCAGTTTTCAAGTTGCTTATCCTGGAAAGACTCACAATGGCAAAATGACTAAAGATGCATTTTAAGAAACTGTTAAATAATAAAATGTTTATGCTGTATCTTCAATATGGGGCTGTACAGTGGCTGTCCTCACTAATTTTCCCAGTCATTTATGTTATATATACAGTACCATACCCCTCAGAACAATGAAACCTTCTCTCTGTTTTGTTTTTCAAAATTGTACATGCTGGGGTCATCCACGATTCATTTGACAGCAGTGTCCACCTCCTATGGATACTCAAATCGACCTCCCTATACCCCAGGCACCCGCCACCCTCTGCACACACACACTTACCTCAGAAACTGAATACGTTTTCTGTCCTCCCCCGAGAATCTCTCTCACACTTTCCTTTCACTACTACCTGTCAATGGCTTTATTGGCATGACTCTCAGCTTGAAAATGTGTTGCTAAATCAGGATTCAATTTTTTTCCAGTGTGGAGCACATACAGAAAAATTAGGGCATTATATTAACCTTTGGATGTGTATGTCTTTCTCTCTAAGAGTCTTTTTTATAGTGAAGCAGGATTTGTGGGTTTTCCCTGGAGAGTCTGCTCCCTCTATTTTCTCATCTCACCTCGTGCTGAAATCATAGTCAGACTTCTCTGCTCTTTTTCTTGTCTCACTGAAGAGCTGGGGAATGGGTGCTATGTCAAATGCCTCATCATCCTCTTTATCAGCAGATGCTCTGGTTGTCTAATGATCTTGGCTACTGTCATGTCTTGTTCATTAATATAAAGTGTGGTCAAAAGTGCCAGCGCAGTGAGCTATCTGTCTCCAAAATATCATGACAAGAAAGATTAGAGCCTCAGTTTTCTGACTTCTAACTTGAAGAACAACTTGTTCATGTTTCAGAATCTCGACTGAAATGTCCAAGATAATTAGGGTAATGTATTAAAATTCAGTTTTAAAATGGATTATTTTATCGTCATAGTCTATATACTCTGCATATCTAGCCCCTCAGCTAGCTCACAACAAACTTTAAATGAGCTGGAAAAGAGGGCAGATAAGCTTGTGTGTGTGTGTGTGTGTCTGCATAGTTGGGAGTATATATTTGTGTCTTCTTGTGTATGAGCCACCACGGCTTTGTGCCTCCTTGCATGTGTGCCTGCATCATTAGTGTGTTGGTTTTTATCCACAGTGTAAAAGAAAAGTGTTCCCGTGAGATTACTCTTCTTTTCTCCCTCATTCCCTTGTTCATAAGAAAAGGAGAGATGGAGAAAACATTTGTCTGGTGCAGTTGTTTCTCAGCAGTAACACAAGTCAAGCATGTCACCTGCGTGCAGCGTTTTGCTTCATGCATATTCATAACTCTTTCCCATCTCAGGAAATAGAGCACAAACACAGACAGAAAACAGCGTACATACCTCATCTCTTTTCTCACTTCCACTGCTCCTCTACACTCTAAATTCCTCTCACTTTGCTCTAAGATTTGAACTTTACAGGAAGTAGGAAATGTTTACTTTTGCTACTGTAGGAAAGAAAGTAAATGCTTAGCAGTGAGTGAAAGGGGGGAAATTGCAGTGATGCAAACAGAAGCTTTATTTTAATGTTATTTTTACTTTAGCTTTTATGGACAAAATGGTTAGAGCTAACAATGACCAAAAAAACAACAAAGTAAACAAGCTTACACTCTCTCATTTACACATATCTCCCAGTCACAAGTCTATAAACTAAGGGCAGTTTATTTCTGCTTCCCCTCAGTTACATGTTTTTATACAGCTGTTATTGCTTTGGCCACACTGGCCATGACATGATGTCTTTGTGAAGCTCCCGACTGTCACTGTGCCTTTTGCCCTCTGGCAGCTATAAACCCTAAATTCCTCATTTAAAACATTTTTCTCTTGCAAAAGCTGCAGTCCACTGAGCTTGTGGTGCAGCATATATGTTTTGCTCATAGGCAGCGTAAAGACAAAATGCTATTTAAAAGCCCAGAAGACATGTCAGCTGAAATAGATCATACTGCAATGAATCCATGCTCCACACCGGCAATTTCAGAAGGATGATCTGTGTCAGGAGAGCTCACTATTTGACATTTTCATGGTCTTCCTCAGAGATGGTCTAAAAATGTCAGCAGCAAAGAAGTGTCACTTTCAGAATTGTTACATTTGTGCCAGTCTTAATTTTCAAAGCACTCATTTTAAAAGCAGACTCAGCATTGACATTACATTTCATTCAGTGGGTGGATGCATTTGTGTGCCCTGGAACGAGTGCATTCAAACTGTGGAGGAACAAGAATGAAGAGTGAATAGATGCCATCCAAAACTGCAAATATATCCAAAACTGAAACAAATGACTGAAAGCATTTCATGATACCAACTAAAACACTATGTATCCAATAATGGAGGTCTATTTATAAGTCCTCATTTAGCATAGTGTCGTGCAAGCAAAAAAATGTAAAAACTTAAAAAAAAAAAAACCCTTATTGTCAGTTTAAACCCAAAGGAAGCCTGGCTTCAACTGTTATTTTAATTGTAAGAAATACAAAAAATATGAAACGTTTTCTTTGTCACGTGAGAGTGCCTTGATTTTAGAAAAAAAAAAAATCTAAATCACAGTCACTTCCTTCGTCAAACAGTGATGGGGTGGCAAGGGTGAGAGCAAGAAAAAACAAAAGCGAAGCCAGAACGTGGTAGTTAGTTTGCAAGTTTTCCAAAAAGTGCTAACGATACCACATGACGTTACCATGCTTTCTGTTTCCCAAGCGCGTTTAGCTGGAAGTGTCGGGCGGCGGAGAGCGGCCGGTGGAGTTTGACGAAACACCAGCGAACATTATTGACCGAAAACTCGCGACTCGAAGAGAGCGCGCCCGCACCGGGAAGCGTGTGTACGGGAGGCTCACGCTGTCGTTGAACGCTATGAAGGACCGCGGTCGTCTTCAGCGGTGCAGCAGGTGGTAAGTCAAACGAAACAACGACGCATCGTTCTTCTTGTTATTATCATTGATCATCGTGGCCGTAGCCTGTGTGTTTAACCATGCTGCGCGCAGTTGCCGATGTGGTGGCACGAGCTGCCAGAATCACATGCGCCTGGTTTGTTTGACTGTGGTCGTTGGTGGAAAGATCGTGCAGTTTGTTATCGCATGGGGTCCTCACAGACACTCAGCACCATGGACAGGGCCTCCCCGCTGTCTGACTTGAGTATAGTTGTTTGGTTTCTTGTTGGGATTTCTTCATCTTTGCTTATTAGTCGTTCTGGAATTAACTTAAGCGAGTCACTATGAAGAATGAAGTCAGCGTGGCAGGTGTGTGTAATCACGTGTTTGACACATGCCTTGAGATATATTGATGCGGACTTTTAAACGTGACCTGTGGTTTTACCATGGGCGTTGCATGGCAGCTTGGATGCGTCACTTTACTTTCTCACGTCTTTCCACCTTATTGTTGTTTATTTAAAAAAAAAAAAATCTAAATATATTCTTTGCCCTCGGTAGGAGCTGGCATGAGGGAAGTCCAAATTCTGGTGAAAAATCCACTGCCACAGGCTCATACGACAAACTAATTGGAAACCTATGGAGAGTGGTGCAGCTTGTATATACAGTATATATGTAATGTGTGTGTGTGTGAGAGAGAGAGAGAGGGGTAAGATGAGGTCAGGTTTGAGGGTGAGTTTTTCTCGCTGTGTGTTTGATTCAGTTTGGTTTACAACAGATGGGCCTACTGTGACCCACAGGCAAATACATGTACCCCCCCCCCCACACACACACACACACACACACACACACACACGGTGTAATGTTCACAAAATCGTAGGGCTGGGTTAAAGATGAGTTGCTGGTAAGATGTAGAGAAAGACACATCCCTTATTTGAATAAAGCCGCAGAGTCAGATACCAGATATAAATGCAATAATTTGAAGGTAGAGATGTCCCAACTTGATCCTCAGGGTCAGTATCGTTGGCTGTCTGTTCACACAGTTTGTTAAAGGATCATTATCAGGTGGCAATGAGTCATGCTGATCCTTTCTTTCCTGTACTCTGGGATTCAGTCCACCTCTTAACATAATGTGAGTGAATGGGAGTGCTTAAATAAGCCAAATACTTGGAGTTGCTAAACTCAGAGTAATTAATTTGCCCCCTCTCTCTTCCATATTAGCAAAGCTAAGTGTATAGAAGATTCTGGTAGCAGCTTCTTATTTGTAGCAAATGCAGATTTCACTTTTTCTGGTAAAATGACAAATGTCGCCAGCGGTAGATCCTAATCAGCTGTCACCAATGAGACAAATTTGGAGAGTTACTTGTTAACAAGCCAAAATGATCAAACATGGCTGTCGTTTGGTGCTCCCTGCAAGTCGGTGTCTGTTCTTAGTCAAAGATCCTTTTGTGAGGGAAGAAGCTCCTGTAACACCACAGTACAATCATGAGTGGACTGTTGGCTAGTCTGCTCCGGCTGCTATTTCAGTGTCTCAGAAGCATATTTAATATTTATTCAATATTTTGGGAAATATAAGTATTTGATTGGACTTGCTATTGGCAGACACCCACTATTCAAGGACTCACCAAAAACTGACCAAAAAAAAACTAGATTGGATATCCCTATTTTTGGCTGTTAAACTGGTGTAATCAACTGATATCAATCCGGTGCATTGTTTACTCAGGTGAAAATGGAAGAGCACTGCATTTTACTATTGTGCTACTTTGCTCTTGGTGTGTTATAAATGCTCTGCTGCCAGTGGTCACATTTGATAAATTATATGCGCTCTCATGTTGGAGTGAGTGTGCTGACAGTGGGCTGGCTAAATAAGTTTCAATAAAAGCTGTCAGCAAAAATTTGAGTGGCATTATGAACATGATACCCAATGTGGCAGGAATGTAGGGCCCTAAAAGCAGATTTTGCTTCCCTTGCTGAAAACATACTGGGGTTTCAGCAGCCAATTTTGCCAGTTTAACACCATTAAACCAGAGGCCCTGGTCTTTACTCCAGAGACGAAGAGGAAGGTTTGAGTGGGCGTCATGTTGAGGCAATTTTTGTTGAGTCCAGACACACACCAGTAGTCCCACAGGGGAAAACATACTTCACACAGTTATCATGTTGATTAACACCAAGGGTCAACAGAGGTCAACTGGATGAGTCAAAGGGAGAAGTTAGGGTGGAAATCCAAATTAAGATGAGGGAGTTAAAAATGGAGGCTGAATTTGGGGAGAGGATGTGAGGAAGGCATGAGAATGAGTATGAATGAAGCAACTGGGGACATGGGAGAGGGCGGGAAGGGAGGAAAAAGAAGTGAATAAACGGGAGAAGAGAAGCAGGAGAATGATGGATGATGTACTTGGCAGGTTCTGATGCCCAGATAAACAAAGTGCAATACAGCCAATATTGAGTCAAGTCACAGTTTTGTTGAGTTTGTAGTCTGAAACACATAGGCCTTTTACATTGAATATCTATAACATTTCATTTCTATCAACATCTTTGTTTATTTTAAACAAATTTTTCAAATTTTGTGTTTTGATTCTGTCAGAAAGCTCTGTTTAACATGTTGCTTCAAAAATAAAAAGTCATACAGGGGTTCAGTTGTATTGAGATTTTGACACAGGGAAGGTCATTGCACAAGTCAGGCAATTCTCACACCTACGAACGGTCAATTGACCTCTCTGTTTGTCTGTGTCGTTCGTACAGAGTCATTGAAACTGGTATTTAAATGCTAAAAAGATCTGAGTAGTTGCTCTAAAGCTTTTCTAGTGATCAGTCTTATCAGTTCTTGGCCCAAATGATTTAACAAAGCACAATGTAGTTTGATTTCTACAGCTGTTCTTGTCCGTTTCTATTCACAACATGGACATTCGAGGGACAACAGAAGATATGACGCCTCTGTTTTGCAATCTTGCACACTTATACACACTGCTCTCTTTTCTCGCTGTGCTTGTCTTCTCTCCTCTTTCATCTGCACTGCCCTGTCTGCCCTCAGCAGCAAACCTCTGCTTATTAGAGAGGGAGAGAGAAAAGGAGACTGATGAAGAGCGAAGAGACGAAAAGACGGAAAGAGGGAGAACAGAAAGAAATGGAAAGCAAATTTTGCTTGTCAGGATTTCTGAGCATGTGCGTGTGTGTGTGTGAGAGAGAGAGAGAGAGTAAGAGGAAGAGAGGGAGATTTTTGCTTATCGGACAGGAAGTGGATCTCTTACAATAGCATTCTGACGTTTCCCCTTCTCTAATGTGGAAAACTGTTAAGATTCCTATTCTAGATACCAGTTGTGTATGTGCGAGACCACTCATGCGCACACACACACACACACACACACACACACACACACACACGTACACGCGCACTCGTCACAGCAGTGCAGATAAGATGCAGCTGCTGTGTTGGAGACAGAATCACTGAGTCAGCCATATGTATTCACAGACTTAAGACAATCACTAATTCACACTAACACAAAAGCGCACACGGACACACAGACGCACACATACCTACATGAGGCTTACATACATCACATACAGTTTTATATTTGGTATTCAGCTGATGCTCTGAATGCAGTAATACAGCCTCACAAAACGTAGAGACCAAGGAAAGAAACAGACAGGTGGAAAGAAAGATATGTGGTTTGTAGAGATGGCAAAAATGATGATGCGGAAGAAAGAGAAAGATTCTGAGTCAAAACAAGAGGGAGCTGAAGACAGGAAATGAATTCAGATTCCCTGACCAATAAGGGAAATGAGAAATCAAAACCAGACAGAAGAAAAAGATTGGGTTAATGGAACAAACTGTATGCCCTCCACTGAGAAAGTAATGAATGTTGATTGTCTTACTTTGTTACCAAGTCAAACGATTGAACAGTGATTAAACCTGTATCTATTTCAGGTGAACTTCATCTGTCGTCTGTCTTTCTGGGAGAAATATCCTCTGACATGCAGGAAGCGATGCATAATGTGTTTAACGTGTGAGGTGTAATAATGGGAGAAATCAGAGGGGAGCATGGCCAACAACAGCTGCGGCGGCTGTGCAGACGAGATTGTTCACTGCAGTCCTTAAAGACTATCACCTCAAGCAAAACTTACAGTAAATCCGAGCCAAAGCGAAGCTAGACAGATAGTCAACACAAACTCTGAAAATCGGCACATTTTTAAGATTTCTAAGCTGTGTGATTTCTGCTGATTTATTGGTGTGGTAACTGTGTGGTACTTAATGTAGCTGCATTTTAAAGGGCTGTAATGTTGAATCCAAAATGCCTCCGCACATTACTTTTTAGTTTGTTAGGTGTTATGGCTCATTTAGCAAGGTTAGCTAGCAGTGGATCAGAGTGCCAGTATATTCTGCAGATGCCCATGGTTTTGATTTTAAGGCATGGACTGCATCATTTAAATGTTGTGAGTTTTGAATTCTTCAAATGGTAAAGAGTCGCAGTCTGTGTGCACATGAGAGATATCTGCGTTGTGTCCAAGGATATTGTTTGGGGCCCCTCATCCCACATAATTTGACCAGAAACCAATCAAATCACATTGACTGCAGAGTGATGAAGTAGATTTTAGACAGGAGTGTTAAAGAGTTTTAAAGTGGTGTCTTTTAAATTCCCCGCCTCAGCAAGTTTACTGAATCACACAATAAATTGCCAAAAAAGGCAGAAATGCGGAATTTGCTTCACCGAATCTTCTCTATAATGGGAATCATTTGTACGGATTGGCACTGTGTGATGTGTGCAGTCCAGGTTGCGTAACAGAAAGCTGGTGTGTGATGCAATAGTGAAGTCTTGTCAGAGACAAGGGGGAAAGGTGAGACAGGAAGGCTGAAATGCTGACAGTCAAAGAGAGAGGTAGGCAGAGGGAGAATACCCAGGAAGGTGTTGCTCTGACTCACGACTCGTATTTTCCATCTCGGTAAACCAGAGTGATCCCTGTCTAGTCCAGAGCTGTTGAAATGTTTATGTGTGTGTGTGTGTGTGTGTGTGTGTGTGGGGGGGGGGTAGACAGAAATAATCCAGGTGGAAAGAGGATGTGTGTATATGTGTGTGTCAGTGAGTTTACAAGCTTACTTGTTACCAAGACCAACAGAAATGTCCAATGGGCAGAGCAGAAGCTCCATGATGTTGGAAAACTGGAAACTAGAAAGGACAGTGCTGTTAAAATCCTGTTTTTTATGATCTAAGAACACACACATTTGACAATATACAACTTTCCCCAGTGAAATCAGGGAATGCTTAGTTCTTTGTTGAAGAAACATTTTTATTTTACAGCATGGACCTTGATGTACAGTACAGCAGAATGAATTATAAACCATAAGCAAAGAATTCTCTTTTCAAACACTTTTCATCTAAAAAAAACAAAACGATGAAACAGCATCTTGGACAAACATCTACTTGTAGACTGACAAAAGTTCAGACCTTAGATGTGTTTAAGGTAATAGTCAGTGCTGTTGGCTGGGAATTGTTCACTAAAATTTTATTTGATAAGAAACATTTCCCAGTGGTTTTTAAAAAAGATTATTGTTACTTTCATGGGGTTTTACAACAGCCACAGGCCTTTTTTATGGTGACTGTAGGGCAAGTCCAAAATGAATTTCATTATATTATGTTTACAATGATTCTTGAAATATCCCTTTTACAGATTAAAAAACCCAGCAGAGCTAACACAGTGGATCAGAGCTCAAAATCAACAGGAAGAATTTACCTAAAAGCCCAAGGAAAGCTGGAATTGAGTGGTGTTCTCCTTTACCCATGATGAAAGAGAGATCAGATTTTTCTATGTACCACAGTGGGGTTGACTATTGTCTGACTGATGAACAAACAGTCGGGCCATCCCCTAATCCCAGTCGGAGTTTACACACACACACACACACACACGCACGTACACGCAGACAGTAAAATCCCACTGTGTGTGTGAACAAACAGAGGATGAAAGGCAAGACAGCGAGGGGAAGAGCACATATAAAGAGCTGCTGTTTTATTAATGAACCTGGAAACAGGCTTGGGATTCTCAGGATCTGTTTTTTTTGTGTGTGTGTACGTGTGTGTGTGTGTGTGTGTGCTTTGGCTATACACCCACACAACAGCAGAAACGAAGGTGGGTGCCTGGACCCTACTGACACACGTACACACACACAAACACACACACACACACAGTGGTCCCTAATAAATTCACCCTAATTCATTCTCTCTTTTCTCTGGGGAAGAGCCAGCAGTTTGCCTGATCCAAGGAAGCTTCACGTTACCTTCACTAAATAATTGATGCTCTCTCTCTCTCTCTCTCTCTCTCTGAGATGCACTCACTTGCTCCCTCTTTCTGCTCTGTGTGTATCTGTCTGTTTTTCTTTTTCTTTCCGTCTGGTTCGTTTTTTCTGGATCTCTTTTCTCTCTGTCTCTATTTCTGTTTCCTCTTCTGTCTCTCTCTCTCTCTCTCTCTCTCCCTCCCTCCCTCTCCCTCTTGTCTCATCATCTTTGGTTTATACTCACAGCTCTGAAAATGTTAGTCCATTTTAAAAGAATAGCCAGCAGTTTGGGAGATGCATGTGTTATAAAATTGTTTTGTTTTGGGGTTTCTTTTAGTTTTTTGAAATGTCAAGTCCCGTGAGTATATGCGTGTGTGTGTATGTGTGAGAGAGAGAGAGAGAGGCAGCGAAAGGGAGACTGAGAGGTTTTTAGGGTGAGAGAGAGTTTCTCGGCTCCAGATGTCCCCTCAAGAATTGAAACCACAGAAGTGTGCGCATCCAGATACACGGTGTGCGTGAAAATGATTTTGTGTATTTGCATGTGCCTCTGCAGAGTGTGTATCTGTATGCCTGTGTGTTTGGGCGAGTGTGTGTGTGTGTGTGTGTGCAGGGACCTTCTTCCCCCACTACCACAGGGACCTGACCCCACTAACCAGGGGTTAAGTGCTCCTTCCCTCTTTCTCCAACATTCATCTTGTCCTCTCTCTCTGCCTCTCTTATTCTGACATGCTATTCCCAATATATTTCCTGCCATTGCATTTCTCTCTCTCTCTCTCCCTCTCTCTCTCTCTCAGCATTGCTGATGGTTGTCCACTTGAATCCAGATGCTTACCTTTTACATTCACTGCATCACTGTGACTATGTAAGACACGATCATTTTAATATCGCTGTAATACAGCTGTATTTTCTCAAAGAATTATCATATAGCAATACTTCTGATGAAGAGAAGTCATTTACTTTTTCATTTTTCTGTTCATAATTTTAAAGGAGTCCTGGGAGAGCAGTTAAATCAATCATTTGCTGTAAATTTATAATTGAGGTGACAGTGGATGGTGGTGTTTCATTAAAAGGCGTTTCTAATATTGTGTTCACCTCATTTACATATACCAAGTCTTTAAAATGCTGCATGCAAACATTTATATGCCAACCTGGCAAAGTGCATAAAGAAATAAGTTTGCGTTACGGCATGTTTTTATGTTCACCGTAACGTCAAAGAGAAACAAACAACTTGTCTGCGTGCCACACTCCTCAACAAATCAACTGGATTTTACTGCGTATAACATTTTGTAGAGTCAAATATGTGCTGTCGCAAGCAGTGAAGTGAAATCCAAAGCAGCACTCTGTACTGTACCACCGCCTCTGTGTGTGTGTGTGTGTGTGTGTGTGTGTGTGTGAGAGAGAGAGAGAGAGAGAGATGTTTTTGTGCTGTTTGGGTCTTCGCGGAGAGACTGAGAGAGTCAAGAGTCCCTAATCCCTGTCATCAGAGACTTCTGAACACACACACATGTGCGCGTATGTGTGTGCGCGCTGATGAGGGGATACCAGTCCTCCCATGACAGAGGTAAGCCTGTTCAGTGGCAAGTCTGCATATCCCAACTGGTGTGTGTGTGTGTGTTTGTGTGGGTCTCGTGTGTATCCCATAGCAGCAGGTCGTAGAGCCAATGTCTACTCTCTGCTTTTCTGTCTGTCCACCAGTTTGTCTGCCCTGCTGTCTGTGTCCCATTGTGCCTGCTTCTGTGTCCATCTGCACTCAGTGGGCTTGAAGTGAACTGTGCCACTGACTTCAAATTTTTTTTTTAAAGCTGCATTGAGCAATATTTGTGTCATAACCATGAATCAGACAACTTCTGTTCCTGTGGAAGGGGCTCAACATACAAAGTAATCAAAACTGTCATAACACACAACACTGGAGACTGCAGTTATACGCCTCGTTCATCTCCACAAGTAGGAGACGAACACATCGAGGGTCAGCTATTGAGATGACCAACTTTTTGGACCTTTTTTGCCATACTATTGTGTACGGCCACTTGCAACACTGCTGTGCGCGCACCCGTGTCAAAAAACAACACAACTGAGCGTATAAAGCATGTGTAGTCGACCGCAAATTGTACATTTGTGGTTGCTTGCGTTGCTGTTGTACAACATGCGTGAAGTGAATGCGCCGATGTTTTGGGACAGTTTGAGTGCGCTCACCCGCAAATTGCCATGCTTTCCGATAGTGCCATGTATGAGTGTGTATGTTTAGCTGTGCACTCGTGTGATTTTGGGCGCATTACAGTGTCTGTTTTTCAGCACAACAGCGGGGGGCTAATGGAACGGCTTTGTTGGTTTAAAGGAATTACCATCTTCCTTCGCCAAAATCAACCCATAATCTGCTTTGCTGGCACCACGAGGCTCGCTGCCACGCCGCTGACGGCACCTACCCGCGCGACGCAAACACACACACAAGCGGTAATCGGCCAAACACCACTACAAGAGGCTAACTCTCCTGTGGAAAGTGACTGGATGAAAAGGGAGAGGGAGAGAAAGACAGGGAGGCGGGAAATGCCAGTAAGACAATAAGAAAGGGAGAGAGGTGTGAGGTGAGGAGACGGAGAGGGAGGAGGGCAACAATGGGAGAGTGGGGGTGAGACACGGGGAGAGAGAAGGAGAGATGAGATGCTGCAGGGTTATCAGTGATTAACAGTTCCACCCTATAGAACGTCGGGTTGGACTTCAAAGAAAGAGCTGCTTTTTGTTTCCAGGCCTTGAGTGTAACCCTGTTAGGAATGTGGTGTTTATATGCGCAAACACAC
This sequence comes from Psettodes erumei, assembly GCA_016785225.1. Lineage (NCBI taxonomy): Eukaryota > Metazoa > Chordata > Actinopteri > Pleuronectiformes > Psettodidae > Psettodes > Psettodes erumei. Next base: position 531,740 of record JAFBJZ010000108.1, on the reverse strand, counting down.
ACACACACACACACACACACACATGCTCCAAGTTTAACAGTGAGAAACAGAGGGAAGCACACAAGGGAAGATGGGAGAGATTGAAGGGGGGGGGTGTTGTCAACAGAAACTGACAGAGGGCAAGATGTGGAGGTAAGGAGAGAGGAAGAATAAAGGAGAGCAGGGATGGAAGAGAGCAGCATCACTAAAACTGACTAACGTTATTAATTACATGACAATTTACTTTTTTTAATGTCATATTGGAGAATGTCATGCATTTGTGTAAACATGGTCCAAGGAACTACATCAACCTACTGTATTTTACATTGCCCGGCTTGTCAGTCATGTAACAACTGTTTTCTTATGTGCAAATTGCACGTCGAGTCTCTGGTGGCGTGTTATGTCTGCTCGCAGTGATGATGATCGCTGTTAATCCATCAGATCAGAAAACTCTGGTCATGGCAACATGACGATGTGAAAATACAGATGATTGCCCAACCTCACCAGAAATTACTCATTCCAGTGAAGGTTGAATGAAGGACGGTAACAGACTATTGCCCCACTGCAGCCATTTGATATGTTGGATGTATGAAGTCACCAATGGTGGCCTCATCATAAACAAAGTTAAACCTAAAAAATTAATTACACAATGGATTAGTAAATGAACAGAAAATCTGCAACTGTTCAGATAGTAGTTGACAGCATTGCCAGAAAAACGGTTAATTAATAAATTGACAAAACGATTCACAGATTAATTGGGAATGAAAACAATAATGTTTTGCAACAAAATATTTTTATCTTAAGAAAACCATTAACCCTAAATTATTTCCCACATTTAATTATGGGTTTTACTGGTTGGACCCTGAGCTACTTAAACTCACTTTATCCCAAAGACATGATATGTACAGTATTCTACAATTAAACGCTCGATGCTTACACAGATGCACTAGTTACGGTGTGGTATAATTGTGATGGCAGTGCAGCTCATTTTATTCATGTTCTGACTTTTCTATACATTTTGGACTTACTTTTTGCGCTCACAAATAAAAGGATATGGAGCACTTGGAAAAAAACCCCAAACTTGAATATATCACCTTGATGTAGATTTACGTTATTTATCTTTGTTGGAATCCAGTCTTTGCTGACTGCAACAAGTGGATGGATTATGCTTATTGTTCAAATGGCTACACATAAAAACATAACATATTCTCTCAGCACAACATCTCCACACACATGCATTGTCTTATACCAGCCTCCCCCAATACACACACACACACGCAGCATTAAAATGCTCCATCAAAGTACAAAAGTGGAGCGACAGACAGAGATGGAGAGAGAGAGAAAGGGAGAGGTCTGAGATCTGAGAGGAGAGGAGAGGAGAACAATGGCTTTAAGTCTTGACAAACACTTAGCCGAGGCCTTTAGACTAACACTTTGGAGCAGACATGTGTGCCTGCATACCAATAGCAAACACTGTCACTCCCCATCTAACTCAGAGGCTTTTGATGTTCTATTCACAGAGATAGAGAGAAGGGAGGTGAAGGAGGGGATGGAGGTAGAATGGGTGCAGTGGAGGGGATGGGGGAGTGCAGAGGAATGAAAAGAGGGAAGACAGAAAGAGAAAAGGAAGGACTGAAGTTGGTTGAATGAGAGGGAGTGAGACTAATTTCTTCAGCAAACTGTAGCAGTGCGGATGCCTTTTCCCCTCTTCCTCTCCTTTTCCTCTGCTCTGCTTGTCCCCTCCTCTGCCCACGTCTCTGTGTCTTCCTTGCTCTCTGACTCCAACAAATCTACATCACAGCAGGATTAATGAGTGACAAAGGGAAGGGGAAAGAAGAAGAGCAGAAAAGAGGAAGAGGAGTGTCCATAACCTATAACATGGTTCATAATTTGCAATCTTGAACATGCCCCTGGCACCACAGCGGGACGGTGACGGTATATATGCGACATAAGGAGTAGTAGATGGTTTTGCATGTTAAAGTGCATGTTCAGCCACTAGGGAAAACCACTCAGTATATTCTGATACAGATTTTTAAAGTAAATTTCAGTTCATCAGATTTTGTTTTTTTTTCCTGCATTACTTTCGCATGTTGGTAACACTTTCACGTTAAAACCTTCTGTCTCTGTAATCCCAACTTTCTACCACCTATGGCAAACATGAACTTGCTTTATGTTATTTTGATGGCCAGTATATTTTAAATAAATGCTCTTTTTGCGTAACAGCAGTGGCATACAAACAATCATATGTGCACATGTGTTCACATACTGTACATACAACCACATCTCTTATCTGCCAAAGTGCATAAGCACTAGCAGGCACAGACACACACAGGCACACACACACACACACACACACACACACACACGACCTCCTCTGCAAGTTGATAAGTGTGTTAGGAGGCAGGGAGAAATTATTAATTATCAAGCTAATGGGCACCGGGCTGAGTTCTGCTTCATTAAGCTCTAACTGTTTGTGTGTGTATGTTTGTGTTTGTGTATCAGAGGGTGGGTGGGTGGGTGGGGGGGGCCTCTGAGTGACACCCAAAGATATGTGCGCTTAAAATTGCAGACACCCATTCACATGGGGGTGGGGGGGTGGGGGGTGCCTCAAAGGCTGAAAATCACTCAAATATACGGATATACTTATAATACAATGAATGAAATATGAAAAATGTGAAAAAATACCTCTGTATCAGAATTTTTGTTATATCATGAATAATAATAATAATGATTAATAAGGCTTTTTGAGGGGAACCTTGAGATACTTTAGAAAAGAAACATTTTGACATTTTGAGATGCCTCAGTGTCGACAGCCAACAACTGGAAGTGCAGTACGTCAGGGAAGTGTAGCAACTAACTTGTCGATGTACAGTATGTGCGTTTTGTTCAGTTGCAGCGGTGCTGGTGTTTGCGCCCTGTGTTGACTGGTGATGCAGTTTGATCCACTCTATCCCTTGCAGGGTTCTGCTGGCTACAGTATGATAAGTAAAACCAGCGCTGACGTTAATCTGTCTCACTCCCATTAGGAAAGACAGATAAGGGGGTGTGGGAGGGGGGCAGAGGCAAAGGGGGAGCCAGAGGGAGAGGCAGAGGGAGGGTGAGACTGTGGAAGAGAAAGGAGTCACAATTGTTGTAGTTATTTTTTGTTTTAAGAACCCTCACATAAATTTAACTCACAAAATGAGTTTAAGACAACAGTTTATTAAGCAATTCAAGAATATTTTTGGGGCGTTGTTGGACACAGTGCATCAGAGAAGAGGGGGTCTGTGGTTCAGCAAAAACAGTTAATTCCCCAGGTCAGCAATCTGCTTTCACTCCAAAGTTAAGGAAATGACTCAACAGAAAAGTGGTTTTGTTGCTCTACTTCCAGTAGGATGACAGGATTTGAGTCAGTGGTATACTGTATAGGTTCCTCAGCCTTTGGTCAAAATGCTTGTGTCATTGAATTTAAAAGAATACTGATATATACTAATACTAATACTAATATCTGCTGTGTACCCTATCACACTGAGTTGAATGGTAATGCTTAGTTTGGACTACAGATTCAGTTGATGCCTGAATATGTCAGGTTGCAGTTGAGTTTGAATTTAAAGACCTGCATCAAAGTCCTTGTTTCTATAATGTGTATGACAGCATATGGCTTTTTGCAAAAAAAAAAAAAATTGTGCGGAAATGTGTGATTTCCTATAAATAGCGCTGATGGTAACATAAGCATGAGCCCAGGCTCAGTGGTTTTTCCCATTGATTAGCTGGCTGGCTAATGCGCAATCACCACTTCTGCACGCACGCACGCACACACACACACACACACAAAGACACACACAAACTACTGCACCGCACTAATGAGAGTTGGTTAAGACCCCTGAGGAACAACCAACCGCCACTTTACCCCTGAGAGAGACAAGAGGGAGTGATAGAGAGATGGAGAGAGAGTGAAAAAAGAGGGAGAGCACAGTCAGATAGAGAGATATAGAGAATGGACAGAATGCAAGAAAGGGGAGACAGAAAGATAGAAAGGACAGAGCATGAGGAAATAGCTAAGTAAAGGAATAAGTGCTATCCTGCCTTAATTTCTGTGTGTGTGTGTGTGTGTGTGTGTGTGTGTGTGTGTGTGTGTGTGTGTTTGTGTGTGGTTAAGATGCCCCTGAGGGGTGTCATCTTGCTGTCGATGTGTGTATCCCCGTGTCTGGGTGTATGTGTGTGCTAGAATTACCCAGAATGCTTTAGCGATTGACTGGCTGGCTAATGGCGGTCTCTGTTTTCCTCTGATGGTCATTGACTGGGCCTTCTCATCAATACCTGTTTTTACAGCTATTCCAGATCTGTGTGTGTGTGTGTGTTTGTGTGTGTGTGTCTGTGTGTGTGTGTGTGTGTGTGTGTGTGTGTGTGTGTGTGTGTGTGTGTGTGTGTGTGTGTGTGTGTGTGTGTGTGTGTGTGTTTGTGTGTGTCTCTGTGTGTGTGTGTGGTGCACACGCTTGTGTGCATGAAAAGAAAGAAATTACCTAAACTTGTATCCTTAAAGTTCCTTAAAAGATCTGCTTAATCATTTCCTCTGACATCTCTTCTGTGCTGTGTTAAATTCACATATTCACATATTACGATAGACTCAGTCTCGACCAATAAACCGTTACTGAACCATGCGTAAAGATGAAATAATGTGTAAAGATAATCTGAAAGTTGTGCGTGTGATGTGACACCCTGCCTAATCCTGGAAAGAAACATCTTTCCAGACGGGCAGTGCTAAGAAGAGGAGTCATTTAAAAAGCAACAACATCCCTGAATGCACTGAAACTGATTCTGATTCTGATTCTGATTCTGATAATAGCCTAACAAGCTTATTTATGCGGCACCAAAATCAGAACAAATGAAGTCATTTGCACAAAATAGATGAATGGCGTTAATACCACATGTCGCGCTGTTGAGCCAAACTAAATCCCTGCAAGGGAAATTACTTCACCGTGACAGCCCGAGTATGTATATTATCTCGTTATCTGTGTAGTGATCAGATTATGATTTAAACAACTGCTTTATTCTCATATATTATAATGATTCAAACATGTGGCCTTTGCTGAGTGATGTGCTGCAACTTGTTTGAGGTTAGAGAAGATATAAACTCTGGATTCCACTGGTGAGTTGTGAGTGTACGATGATCCATCTGTGACTGTTTCCACTTCTGACCTGGTATCACTGTTTAAGATGCTAAAATGTGAGCTATGATATGGAGTTTGCACAGAGACTTTTATTTTGTGAATTGACGGGATACTCCTGTGCCTGACTTCCTCGTCGACTCGATCCGCTTCGTGCAGCTTGACGCTGCTTCTTTCAAAAATAGACTGCAATTTTTAGCGGAGCTGAGAGCCACTTCTGGGACGATTCTGAAACGCGCTGCAGAGCGTGTGGCAGAGTCACAAACATTATCTGGCATAGCTGCGATCAGCTCCGGCGGCCCGTGCAAAGGATGGCACGGTAATGCAATAATTCAAATGCTGCAGGAAATCAAACAATATTTCCCACAAATTAGATTCAGTTAGAAGGCATTGTTGGAAATAATCAGCTCGAAGCTGACGAATCCTGCTAACTTCCAACTGAGCTTCACACAACTTATTTCTCTTCTATCCGTTAAACCCTCATCTTCTTGCTCCTCTTGCCTTGTCTTTATGCATTCCTCTCCACCTCAGGTCATTTCCCTCTCCTCGTCATCTCTCCACTCCACTCCCCTCTTAGCTCCCCTATCTGTCTATTTTCCTCCTCCTTCTCTCCTGTTCGGTTCCTCACTCTCCTCCTACCTTTCCCCCCTCAGTTTTGAAAGGATTCGGTCTCACAGACACTCAGCAAGACTATCACCACTCCACCCAGGAGACCACTCATCTCTCCCTTCAGCCCCCCCCCCTTCCAACCTCCACCCCCAACCGCCATCCATCCATCCATCTACCCATCTATCCATCCATCGATTGCCACTATTCCTGGACTTCTGTTATCCCACTCCTGGTCCAGCTCAGGTTTCCCTTCCCTTCCCACACAGCTTTGCATGTGTGTGCTCACCTCTCTACTTCTCCATGTCTTTTTGTGTGTCACATTTGATTAATTAACAAATCTGCCCCAGCATAATAATGTGAGAACAAGACAAAGAGTCACTAAAATCAATGCATGATCACTTTTTTTCTACCCAGAAGACATGATTGCCGCACTTGAAACACACACACACACACACACACACACACACACGCAGAAAGATGTACTTTCCGCTAAATGTGACTCAATTCCATGCTCATTAGTACCAACATTGCTCTTGCTGCCTGGTCACCTCTAAATGGCCTAAGTGGCCCAAGTATTGATAATCTATAAGAAATGGTCAATTCTATGAGAAAAGCTGAGCTGATCAATGGCCTGATTACTCAGGTAAGAGTCTTTGCTCCTTCACTCATCCCTTCATTCACTAAGTTAATCATTCATTTAATGAATATAGAATTTTTAATGGATACTTTTTGAAAGTATTTTTCAAATATATTTTCACGCCTTTATTAGAGAGATGACAGGAAATTAAGGGAGAAAGAGAGAGAGATGGAGAACACCAAAGCCCTCTGCCAGATTCGAACCAGCGACACTGGCGCCTTAACCCATAGAGCGCCGCTGAGCCCCAGTGGCGTCGGAGATTTTCGATCCACAGAAAAGGGAGAGAAGTTAAAAGCAACAGCAAAGATCGATTTAAAAAAAAAATCATTAGTGCTGCTATTGGAATGATCAAACAGTTATGCTGAGCTTTATAAACAGAGAGGCAGGCACTGGTAGAGGCTAATGGTATGGAGGCTATTTGCAGAGAGGCACATCTTTCTGTACGTACCATCTCTCCTGCCTCTCTAAGCCTCTGTTTGTCTTCATACACGGGGCTGTAAATGAAGAGCTGTCAGGCCTCATGTTAATAAATTGTCGATTGAGATGCATAAATCAGTGCACACAATGGCAGTCTGTTTGACTGACTTGACTTGAGTTTCCTCTCCTCTCCTGTCCTCACTCCTGGACTGTGGTGGATTGTGGCTCTGTGTGTGTGGGCAGTAACTGTCACAGCAAGGTTTGATGTCACTTGGTGTAATTGTCTTTTATGCGAAACACAGGAGAGAGGTGCTTGGCAAGCGCAGGTTAAAGAGAGAGAGGACACAGAGGAAAAAGAGGGCTGAGAGGGTTCAGTATGTGTGAGGATAAGGGGGAAAGAAGGAGGGTTTAAAGAGAAGACGTGGGTAAAGCCGTGAAAAGAATAAGGTGTCAGGCCTCCACGTGGTGAGGATTTCGTTAGTGTTCCAAGAGTTTTGATTATCACTCTTATTTTGGACTAACTCTTTGCAACACAAGTCTGTCCTTCACTTTTGCCCTAACCTGTACCTGTTTCTTACGAACGAAGTGAAATGATACATCCCTTTTTAAAATAAGGAGATCCAGCCACAGTGGCCTCGCTTTGATGGGATTTCCTCCTGTACAGGAAGTGAGGCAGACCTGTCCCAGCCACAGCAGCTCTCACTCTTAATACGCTGTGCGCCTTCCTCCCCGTCTGCCCCTGAACTGCCTGCATGGCTCTTTAAGGTGCGCCTCAGCTCGCCTTGGTGAGGGGAATTTGTTTAAAAAGCCTGGTAATTGATGCGGCCTGAGAACTGAGAGAGAGGCTGCCGCAGCTGATTAATGCACGCGGAGTGTGCGTAGCATTTTTTTTTTCTGAGACACTTTTAACAGGGCCTCTTAAATGACCGAGGAGAAAGAGACAGAGAGACGAAAAGAGCGAGAAAAAGCAATTCCCCTATTGCTCTCATTTTACGTTTGTGTGTGTGTGTGTGTGTGCGTATGTGGGGGTTTTGTGCACTACCTCACTATAGCTTTTAAAGTAGGTGACAGCTGTATAAAAAGCCTTATAATTTAATTGCTCTTGGAAAAACAAAAAGAAAAAAAAAACATGCAAGCTTGCAAAGACGCACAAGCGTCCCGCTGAAGGTGATCACGGGGTTAAAGTTGAATGAGGAAATTTGTCGTTTTTTACAAAAATGCGAGAAATTGTGACAGCACTGTAATTGGCACTAGAAGAAGAGTGACCCCTTTTTTATGCCACAGAGGAAACCAGTAAACCTTGTGTGGACTTACACATAGTGCCATGTGGTTTTTGTGAATAAGGTTTATCACAATCAATAATTGATGCATTTCTCATTGGTACCGTCTTTAATGTACATCAGGAAGAGACAACTTAAGCTGAGGGTGATTCATCTCAAGTTATTGACTTCAATCATTCTTTTCTATCATTTATAGAATGTTATTCAGGGCGCATTAGGTAGTTCAGAAGGAAATGTGGTGTGATTAACAGCCTGAGTAATATTTCATCCCACGATGTGATGAATATAGGACAAACTCGACATCACTGAGCCACCAAGATGCCTTTCTGGATGTAAAGCTTCAAAAAAAAAAAAAACAGAATTAATGTTGTGAATATTCTTTGTCATTGGACCAAGTCCTCTGTGCCTGTATTAGTGTCCATGTCTTTACTGGAGCAGTAGATTGAATGCACTTCCACATACCTCTATGGAAATGAAGCGACACACACACACACACACACACACACACATGGTGGGACAATCAGGTCATTCCAAGGTAAAAGGACTTAGATATAGTGAAATATTCATATTTGAGACGTACAGTATGTGTGTGTGTGTGTGCGAGCGAGTTTCCCCGAGCACGTACAAATGTGTGTGTGTGTCACGCTTGTGGCTGTTACAAGCAGTTCTCTTTAATTGAGGTCCTGACGCCTCAAGCAAAATGCTTAGGAGAAAGATAAACCTGCACAGTGGTGGGCAACCACACACACACACACAAACTAACACAATGCTGACCTTAATAAATAAAAGTTAGTTATCATGCAGTCAGTGCTCATAGTATGCAGGTTACTTGCTGACCACTGCCAATGAATGATTATATTATTAATGTTGGTACGTAATTGCATTTCACATGTGTGACCAGGCTAACCATGATTTTCATCATTGGTTTCGGGGTGTGCGTGTGGTACAATGCTGATTACCGCAGACTTTTTTCCCTTCCTGACAGGAAGCATTTTTAAGTGCAGAAATACACACATTTAAAAGGACACTATGTGAAAGTGTATTGTGTCGCACAAAGTCAACATAAATAATCAATGGGCGTTTGACCATGTTGTTTACCCTACATTAACTTACAGCAACAATTCAATTCAGGCCAAGCCTTCAGGCTTTACATAAAGCTTACTTTCCAGTACTTAGTCTCTTGTTCTGAGAGCATTTTCACCCACTGACCACTGTCATGCAACCAGTGTAATGAGCCCCGCCAATGACAAAGCAGTGCTGGTTGCACTGGATTGGGCATGGCAATAAATTTCAACCCCTTGACATTTCTGTTGGATTCGTCCTGTAATTGGACAACTTACCTGACCGTGTTATGAAATGCGACTTGATTAACTGAGACAACCGCAGGCCACCGTAACTCAAGGGTCATGGGGGTGATGGGGGGAGGGGGTGAATGGCTCGTGCTCGTGCTCATGCACGTTCTATTGGCTGCCTACGAATCTCTAACAGAGGTCACAGATTACATAAAAGACACTGAGCATATTATCAGCTGCAATATTATCAGTACCTCACTGGTGGAAATCTTATCAGTTTGTTTGTGTGTGTGTGAGTGTGCATGTGTGTGTCATGCTATTTTCTCTATATCAGAATTATAGATATTAAATCTTTGACTTAAGATATTAATGACACACATTTTTACCTTATACACATGCCCCTGTATGCCATGCACTCTCTCTTTTTCTCTCTCACACACACACACACACACAACTCTTGTGTGTGCACAAGATATGTGGATAATGGCACGGTTCTTTTCTTCTGAGATCTAAATATTGGCCTTCGCTAAATGGGTTTATTAAAGATAATGTTTTTGCCTTTTTAACAGTTTGACTGGTTGGACTGATAACCAGTGCATGAGGTGGGGCTAAAGGCATATCAGGTGATGTGTACGTATGCTTGGTTGCCTGCTACAGTCAGTGCATATGTAAGTTTTTCCAAAAAGTTTGGGTATGTTTTTTTTGTATTTTCTTCTAGATATGTAGTGTTTGTGTGAAAGATTATGTGCTATTATAAGAAAAAGTAGATATACTGCAGATAGTGTATCTGCAATTTACAGTGTTTGTGATTTCCTGTGTTCTCTGCCCTTTAGCAGCTCTGATAACAGGTTCTCACTACAGCCAGGTGGAGGAACCTTATCAAGATCTTTCTCTCTGTCTCTCTCTCAAAAGCTGAGGGATTACACAAATACATCTATGAAGGCATGCACGTGTGCACATTAAGACGTGGACTCCCCGCGTGAGGACTGAAGCTGAAATGTATTCCTGGAACTTGCAGAGGCATTACCTTAAAATGTGCGATAGCCAAATGTGCATTCACTTGCACAGATATGCCATACTGGCCTAACATTTCCTGCTTACATCATTACAAGGCAGAAAGGTGAAGCTGCTATTCTTGAGTCTTAATTTACTTTCTTCATTCACCTTTTGCCTTCTTTGTTTTCTTCTGTTTTTTTCTTCCATTATCATATCTCCATCATTGCGCTTTATTCTCCACTCAGTCGCCCTGAAGTACATAATTTCTCCCTCTTTGTTCTCTCTCTCTATTCCCCAACTTGTCCCATGAACACTCCTTTCCATTTTAAAGTGTGATCATTTCCCTGCTTCCCCCTCTTCATTCCTCCCCTACTTCTGCCATTTGTATATGGGAGTGCAGCTGTAATTTGTGAGGCCAATTAAGAGGCGCTGTAGTGTTCTGGCCTCAGCAAGAACACGAGAGCACCAAGGATGGACAGAGAGAAGTGTTCCCCTCCCTCCCAACTTTCCACCCACCTTCTAATCCCTTAAAAGCACTTACAAGATTGGCGCTGTCCACCTGCCTCTGCCTGCTCGTCTACCCGTTGGTTACCACAGCAGCTGATTGGAGGAATGGAGGCTCCTAATTGGATCATGAGGGTGTGATGCAGGCGACAGCAGCCACATTATGGGAAGCTGACTTTGTGCAGCGTAACCCTCCCAGAATGACCCTTTCCCAGTGCATGTGTGTGTATGTGTGTGCATGTGTGCATTTGTGTGTGTGTGTGTGTGTGCGTGCGTGCAGACTGACCTCAATGTGACTAAGAGCCTCTGCTCATCAAGGCGGGATGGCTGAAGCTGCAGGGAGAGGACAGATTGATGAAGAGAGGATGGGAGAGTAGTTGGAGAAGAGGAGACAATTGAGTCAGAATAAAAAAGGAAAGAGAGAAAGTGAAAGGGAGGTGAGAAGATATTAGCACAGTATTAAGAGTACTGCTCTCCAGTTTTCCTTTTTTTTTTCAAAATTCATTTTCCTTTCTGACAATATGGGGTAAGGTAGGATTGATGACATGATGCAGTGAATTAATCCCTCTGAACTTTGTGCCTGGACTGTGTGTGTGTGTGTGTGCGTGTGTGTTGGTGTCTTTCACTTTGGTGCAAAGTGACTGTGTTGTCCGTTACGGTGTAAATTGATAGCGTCACTGCTCTTTGCCGCATTACGGGGAGCATGGAGCTGTACATTCAGTTTCCTAACTGCACTCTATATCACACCATCATGCACACCTGATCCCACAGACCTGACTGATGCACCAGCAAGGACTATTTCTAAGCATTTTAACTTGAAACCTTGCTGGTAGCACACACACACACACACACACACTGCATGTTTGGTCTTCTATTTCAAGTAGTTCATTTTATTATTACTTTGTGAAGGTTTTGGGCAGCTTTATATTGAGTTTAATATTTTCAAGTTCAGCAGGTTTTTGTTTTTTTTAGTAAAATCCACCATACCAGGTACATTTTAATTCCTTCAAACCATTTAATTCTTATGATTCTTTGTAAACTCTTTTTGATTATAGCTTAGCCAGAAACTTTTGCCCCATTTACCTGCTTTACACAGACAGAACCATTACATTTTTCTCATTTCTGTGCAGAAATTGTTAGTGAGAAAGAAGTGAGAAAACCTTCCAAATTCTCAAAAAAGTGTTACTAATATACATGTGGTGTTAAAATGGGCATGGGAAGTGATTACAGGAAAAAAAAAGTTTGGACCGACAGCATAATTTATTTCTAAATTTTATGAGTCAAAATATACATACGTCTGTACTTTTTTTATCCATAAATAAAACAAATCTCATCTTCTCATCATGCCAGCTGTCCCTGACAACCCATGTTGTTTTTTGATTTGCTGTGCTGCAACATGCTGTGAACGCACAGTGTCCAGGCAGCTGGGGTTTTTTATGCCACTTTAGATGACACAAAAAGGGAGTAAACTTTGCCCAGTTGTTTTGATTTGCTTATTACTAAGAGCAGACATCCTGTTGCAAATTATTTTTCTGAGCTGGTACATAGCAACACTTGTTGTCGCTCCTCTGTCAGTGTGGCAGCTTTCACTCTGACAACCAGCTTGTTTTAGCTCAACAGGGCTTGTCCCATTCTGCATGTGTGTGTGTGTTTAAGCATGTGTGGACATATATAGATGTGGGTGTTCAAGCGAGTGTGGACTTGTGAGTGTGTCTGACCATGCTGGGAGTACGTGCATACAGTATGTGTGCAGTTGTTTGTGAGTGTGTGTGTGTGCGTTGTGTCAGTGACGTGCAGCAATACAGCGGGGGCGTCTGATCCCTCCACCTTTTAAGAACATCAGAGGGTGTGAAAAGCACTGATTGCCCTAACCGCTCTCATTGGGACTCAAACCCCCGGCTTAGTTGTGCTTGAGCGAGTTTGGAGAGACAAGAGAGAGCGAGCGAGAGATGTGTGTGTGAGGAGGGAGGGAGTATGAGGGAAAGGGGAACGGGGGGGTGCAGAAGAGAGAGGGCGAGAGTGAATTAGTTTGGAGGAGTGATGGAGAGTGGAGAGGAAATCGGGGTTAGTAAACAAGCAAATTTGGTATGAGAGGGAGAAGGCTGAAAGATTACAGGGATAAAGAAAGGAAGGGTCGGAAGAGTTCGTGGAGTCGCGAGCAGGACGTTTTTGGAGAAGTCAGACAGAAGTCATGATTGGATTGTTACCTCACCTCTAAACCTTGACATGTGATACTTCAGCTGCTCGTTAGCATCGCCAGCTTTTAACCCCGCACAATGAATCCATCACAGGTGCTGATCTGTTAACGGAGAAAAAAAAAAGCCCTCCCAACGATGCGCTGTTTCCAGGAAGAAAAACGTGTCAGGATTAAGTAAGCGGAGTGCCAGACAAGACAGCTGTGCAATAACTCTGCCTGTGTAGTGTTACCTTGAGTCAAATCTGGTGAGGGGGCGACACTTTTAAATGTCAGCAGGATGACTGAGGTCAAGTCTCGGCTTGAAAAGCCCGGCTGTCTTTGGGGAAGGCAGTGGATCCCTTCTGGCTGCATAATTGTTGCTGTGCGCTTGGCCCTTTTCTCTGATACCCCCCCTCCCCATATCACTTATCTGTGGCTGGATACATGAGTTAAAGGCCCTAATCTATGATCACTTCATGAAACAATTAATTGATGTGGCTCATCTATTTAAAATCGAGAAATAAAAAGTAGAATTGACTGCAACAAGAATGAGACCGGTTCCCAGTTAGATTTTCATCCTTTGGTACGGGAGGGACATGACAGAAGAGAGGAGAAACATGTATTAATACTGTCTTTTTGTCTCTTATATGGTCTTGCTGGGTAACGGTGACCCTGTATGACATAGAGCCCAGTTCAGCCATAGATGATGTAGTAGATATGTCGTTAAGAGAGACCTCTTATAATCACCATCTCTTACATGTTATATGTATGCATTTCAATTTTGTCTCTCTGCTCTTCACATAAGAGAAGCTCTGAAGTCAAGTTTGTGTGTGTGTGTGTGTGTGTGTGTATTTCACACGAGTGTGCAAAAGAGTGTGCGCGTGAGTGTACGGGTGCTCAATGTCATCTAGGGGTTAAACGCACTGTGGACTGAGTAGAGCAGAGAGAAGCACAAGACCTGCCGACTGATATCCACTGACATTCAACACATTAAGCCCTACACACTATCTACATGAGGTAAAAGTGCTGTTTATTCTCCTCTGCCAGCTGCATAACGATACAGGCAACAAACCTTTAACCTAACTGGGATTTATTCTTGAGTGACCTTCACAAGAACAGCATGCATAGGACTGTAAGACATAAAAATACATAAGAATAAAAAGTTTAAAAAGCCCCAAAACATACATGTATTTTTTTGCTTTACACAAAAGCATGATTTCATATATTATTGTTATGAAGATTCATGAAGATACATTTGTTTTATTAAGTTTGATTAATAACATAGGCAAAATAAGACACAAGTTTTTATCTTTAATCTAATCAATTAGAAATGGCCTTTGTCCTTTATTTTTAGTTCTTTTTAACGATGACCTTAACAGCAACTTTAATTTTAGGGCAATAAAGGAAAGTGCTTCTGCAAATCTCTGAAAAGTGCACAGGCCGGGAAGGGAGGGCAAGGAAACGAACCAAAAGGGACAGGAACAACTAAAAAAAATTGTGGAGAAACTTTATTTTTGCTTTTAAATTTGAGGTTTATGTATTTATGAAGGCCCATTACTTAAGTCTAACTCCTACTGTTAGTGCAAAACTCATAAAAGCCAAAATACCTTTTTAGGATGACAAATGACAAATAAAAAGGTGAGCTGAGGTGAGAAAAGAAAGGAACAACAGCGAGAAAAGACACAAGTTTCATTCTTTCTTTCTCTCTCTCTCTCTCTCTCTCTCTCTCTCTCTCACACACACACACACACACACGTTAAGAAAAAAAAATGCACTACAGGAAGCACATGCACTTAACCACATACAGCATCGCCCAGTAGATTTATAGGGCAATGGGGTCTCCAGGTCAGATATCCAGGGGTAACCAGAGGCCTGACCTCTTGGTTTGTTTGGGAGTTTGGGGGCACGCATACATGCTTACACACACATTCACTGGATAGACACCCTGAACTGTACACAATGTTTCAATCATCCTGATTCCTAAAAGCTGTATGAAATTAGTGAGAGGTGATGTAAACCTTTAATTAGCTGATATAAAAAAACACACACACAGTGAAACAACAGCAATATTTGGGGTTTGCTGGCCTCAATAAAAACACACACACACACACACACACACACACACACACACACACACACACACACACACACACACACACACACACACACACACACACACACAGATCAGGGTGGGGGTCAGGTGTGGGGTTAGGCTGTGAGGGTCTCTAATAGGTTCCCCTGACACATGAGGTGTCAACACCGAGATGTCATCACACACACACGCACACTTGCACATACTACACTCACACACTCGCACACTTCAATACACAAACACACACAGCACCACACATTATGTCCCTCTGTCCAGATGAGGATGATGAGATCAGGAAAATTTTCGTGACACACTGAAACAAACCGGCAGAGTTATTACAAAACTGAAATGCATTACAGTAAACAGATTAACATGCGAGTCCACAAGTGAAATGAAATGTGTGCTCCAACGCAAGCAAACCGTCTGTGCAGTACACACACAACACACACACACACATCAGCAGATGTATTATTAGAATCACTTGTTTTTGTATGTCTGTGTTTTTGTGTGTGTGTGTGTGTGTGTGTGTGTTACTGTGTGTTTTCATTCCCGCCCCCTTCATGTCTTATCCTTTATTGACAACAGGACAGCTCAGTTGTTAGTAAAATAAATGCACTGTGTGTGTTTATGTATGTGCATGAAAGTGTGTTTTGTTATATTCAGGTGTCTGTATCTCAGCAGGTTTAAAATAAGTATGTTTTCAAAGTGTGAGTATGGAAGAGAGCTTATATTAGGGCATATGAATGGATATGTCAGATGTTTATGTGTGTGTGTGAGTGTGCGTGTGCACATGTGCGTGTGTCGTTATGGATTGCCACGTTGTGGACTTGACAGGATCATAATTACGAGCAGTGATGAAATCTACCAAGTGTTTTCTCCCCGCATGGTTGCCTTTGTGTGTGTGTGTTTGTGTGCACGCAATATTTGTCATCCGTGGCAGCACGCTCCCTGTTAGCACACAGTAACCGTGATCACACCTCCATCTTCCACTAATAGGACTGCGACAGATGGATGAAGAGCAAAGAAAGAAAGAAAGAAAGAAATATCCGATCTTTGTCATGTAAAATCCCCCGATTGGGTGTCTGCGCCGAGAAAGTCTCTCTCAAACTGTTGCCGTGAGTGAGATGTCTTCAGTGTGTGTCAGACACGCACCCATTAACCATATAAAGGCTTTTATCCTCCCTTCATTGGTTTGTGATCCAACCCTACCTGTCACTGTAGGCAAATCACAGTGAGGGAGGGAAGAGGAAGAAGAGGAGGAGGATGGAGAGAAAGGGAGGAGGGTCTGGAGGGGTTAGGAGATGAGTGTGTGTGTGTGTGTGTGTGGGGGGGGTTGAGGGGAGCAGGGGCAGAGGAGAGAAGAAGATGGAGGAAAGATGAGAGGATTCAACAGAGAGTGGGTGAGTGGGAGAGAGAGAGAGAGAGAGAGATGGGAGGCGCTCAATTTGCCATCACGGGTGCAACGGGGCAGAAAGTATCCAAGAAAGAGGATGAGTGTATGTGTGTGTGAGAGAGAGAGAATGTGAGTGAGTGTTTATGCATCTGTGTGTGTGTGTGTGTGTGTGTGCACGCGCGCTTGTGTGTGTGTGTGTATGTGTGTGTCTAACAAGGGAGAAAAGACAACTCATTTGAATGTCAGATACGGGGAAGCGTGGCGTGCAGGGAGGGAGGGATGAGGCGAGGAGGGATGAGAAGAATGAATATGGATTACTGGGATGAAGATTCTATTATTTTCTGCCCGTTTCTCTGATCTCTTTGTCGCAATGCTATAGGCCTCTGTATGCGTGTGTGTGTGTGTGTGTGTGTGTGTGAGAGAAAGAGCATGTGTGTTAAAGGATGATACAGAAAGTGTAGGTCTGCGATAGAGAGAAGGTATTTGCTTATGTGGCGGCTCATGTGTTGGTTACACAGCTTGTGTGTGTGAACTCGTTTGACAAAGTGTGCTAAAAGTGAGTGAATGTGTTTGAGTGTGTGTGTGTGTGTGTGTGTGACAGAGAGAGAGAGAGGTTTTAGATGAATAATAGACTGCAAACCTTGATGTAAACTGTTAAACTGCCAGTTTGTGAAATCATATTTATATGTTTGCCCTATAACATTTACACACATAGTGAAGAACCCCACACTCACGCAGCCACACACTCACGTCCTCTTTATACACACACTCACAAACACTGGGGAGCCCTGACCACTTCAGCCAACTTTTGTTTTCTGTGATTTTTTTTTCTGATTATAAAGTGATGTCGTGTGAAAATGCTGCATTAGAAAAACAAAGCCAGACAAAGTTTTCTCAGTTTTGCTCATTTTAAGCTCGACTTGTCTTGTTCTTTGCGGTGAACCAGTGAGTATTCAGTGGCAAAGCCTGGACCCAGTGCATCAGCGGGCAGCGGAATAACTGGTGCAGTTTAACAAGCTTCAAGTGTCCAAACGTGACTTGACGCATTCTAAAATGTTGGCTGTAAAACACCTGGTCATACTGCCCCATGTGCTTGAAGGTAGCATAAAGGTGTTACAGGAGCGTGCGGGACCTTTTATGTTTTCGTATTGCCTTGAGTTGATATCTTGAAATTCTGCCAGAGGCATTTGTGACTTTATCTTTGCAGTTTACAGTTCTTGAGCGCACTCCCCCACAGAAATAGATCTAATCAGTAGTTTCATTGAGTGCTATTTCATTTTTGTAACATTTCCAATGTTTGCACAAAATACACTTGACTTTGAGGTAAAACTCACCGCTGCTTTTATACAGAAAGGAAGACAGAGAGAACATGTTGAAATCAGCAACCCTCTCTCTTTTGGCAGTCAACCCCTCTCTTCCTTTTTACATTTTTTTTTCTCCACTTCCCTCGCCACCATCCCCGTCTTTCCTCAGATGCATATTGTTCATCCTCCCCCACCCTCCACACATTATCAGTCTCTTTCCCTCTTCTTCCCATCTCTCGGTCTCGCTTTCTCTCTCTCCGGTTGAGTGGTGAGCAGACAGAGAGAGAGAGAGAGAGATGTGAGTCTCGGCCAATTTGTCCTGACACACAGAGATGCTCAGGTGGGAGAGAGGTGTCACACAACTAAAAGAGAGAGCAGGAGATGGGTTCGCAGGAAGGGGGTGGGGTATAAGAGGGATATAAGAAAGAGGGAAAGACAAGAGCAGGAGGGTAGAGAATGGTAGCAGCAGCGAGACGTACAGGCAAAAAAAAATGCACGACTACACTGTAGTTGTGTGTGTGTGTGTGTGTGTGTGTGTCTGTGTGTTAAAATTTTTGGCCTGATCAAAACTTGACCCTCGGAAAACCAACAGCCCCCCTCGGCCCCACAAATTAGTTCTTACAATCGGAGAGCAAATTTGAAACAGGACATCACTGCTCTTCACTGTTCATGCCCTTCACATGCGCCAGATGTAAAAAAAATATATATATATATATATTTCTCCTGCAGTGTTTATTCAGAACCATGTGTTCAGTGATGATAGGAAGCCACTCAGGTGTTTCCGATATCGGCACGCAGTCAAAGTTACTTTTGTTTACGTCATCACAAGTATTCGTCAAATGGCTTTGCAGTCTGTTTGTTGTGTGACACCCTCCATCCTTACATCCTCATTTCAAAAACTAGAAAAAAGAAGAGAACTACCAAAAGATGGGTAAAAAAAAAAAACAATTTGCAATTTTTCAAAGCAAGGGGACACACTGAGTGTTGTTTCAACTCTGAACTGAGAGTGGGTCTCAGTTGCCAGGAACTGAGCAGACCTGTGATGACCTCAAACAGTGTGTCATTCGATCATGCAATACCAATCTTTCATTCCTTTTTTTGTGTTTGCATGACATTTAACATCCCTTTGACACTGCAACAGCAGCACAAATGCGCTTATGGGCCAAATGGAACAGAATACGAGAGAAAGCCAGAGGGGGCGAAGAGAGAATGAAGAGGAAGGAGTGGTAGCGGAGAGAGGAGAAGATGGGAAGGAGGAGAAAGCGAGTAATTTTATATGTGACAGGAGAGCGAGAGGGGCAGAGGTGGTTCCGGGGTGTCCCCCTGTGATAGTGGCATGTTCCCCTTGTGTCGCAACAAGAGAGAGAGCGGGATCGACAGAGAGAGAGATGTCTAATCTTAGAGGGTAAGGGAGCGTGGACTCCCCAGGGCTTGTCGTGCTCAGCACCTTGTTAACCAGACATCTCTCTTTCCATCTCTATTTCCATCTCTCTTTGCACCTTGCTTCTCCTCTCTCTCTCCCTCTGTCACTGGCTTGCTCTCTCTCTTTCTCTCTTTCTCTCTCTCTGAATCAGGCATTTTGTCACTATTGTCGTTTTCACCTTTCCAGGTTCCCCATCTATCTATCTATCTATCTATCTATCTATCTATCCACTTCTACTGAGGTGCAACCAGTTACTGTTGTTTCATTTGTTTGACAGTTTGTTTCTGTGCAGGTAACAGAAGTGTGCTTGTGTGTGTGTGTGTGTGTGTGTGTGTGTGTGTGTGTGTGCGTGCGTGCGTGCGTTTTGTGTTGTGTTGTCAATGCATTGTCGGGTTAAGGAAACCCCTGTCTCTGGTTAATGGGACATCAGCCAAGGTTAACACAGACTGGCAGCTAAAGTCTGAGCAGACACAAGTACACGCCCGCACACACAAACACACACACACACACACACACACACACACACACACACACGGTTTGTTGCCATTTTAAAACCTCTGGAGCAAGACTAGTTCTTGTGTTTATAGAAGATCCAGTTCAGTGTCTCTGGGACTCACAGGTGAAAACAGGAGGACACATTGTTGCACATTCTAGCACAACAAGCCCCATGGACTGCATACAGTGTCACACAATACAGACTGATTTATAGTTACTATGGATCTGTGAACTAATTTGTTACTGCACAAACTGTTGTGAGGACTCAGTGAGCTCAGGTGTAAGTATGTACATGTGCTGTACTATAGAAGTGTCTTAAACACTGTATCCTCTGATGTTAGAAAAAGAAATCTAGCTCACTTTGGATGCAGTTGCCGTTCACTGTGTGCCATGGACTCTTAGCTGTATCTGAATCGGGGTCTGGCTCCTCAGAAGGAACACGACCCTTGATGGTGGGTCCTTCAAAGGACTTGAGGGCCCGTATGAACTTCTCCTGCCGGTTATGTATCACAGAGACCAAAACCAATGAATTTGGGTACAGTGTCTCAGCAAATCTCTCTCCCACAACCTTTTTGTATGTGTGTGTGAACACCATTACATAGAAGTAGTTAATTCTTAAATAGCTTGATGAATGACATCCAGTGCGTCTGACTCATAAAGCAATTTGTGACGACAGAGCTCCAGGCTAAGGCATCCGTGTGGGGGGGCTGCGGGGTATTATGCTGCTTAGTGCTGAGCTTTGAGGTTCCAGGATGCTGTAAAACAATGTGAGAAGCACTTTCTACTCATTCAGACACTGCCGTAATGAGAAAATACTCTTAATCCGGCTCACACACACACACACACACACACACACACACACACACCAACACAGCAACACGCGCAGAGACGTATTTCTGCTGCTGAGTGGTTTCTCGGTGAAAGCATATTGCGAGAGAAGCAGTTTAAGGAGTGGCAATTATAGTTTTGGACAACGTCATTGATTTAAACTCCTGATTAGAGGAAAGGTGACAGAGGTGGTGCACACAATGGTGAGTGTAGGGGTGGGGCGAGGATGTGGGAATGGCACACGTGCATGCATGCACACACACACACACACACACACTTGCTCTCTCCATCATGGGAATGCCTTGGAATGGCAAGGGTCCCCCCCCCACTTTCATGTTTCTCTCTCCCTCTCTGTCTTTTTCTCGACATACCTGACTGAAATATTGATGTCTCCCAAGCACTGCTGTTCATGCCTAAGTGGTTGTTTTTGTTTCAAAGAACGGGTGACTGTTACACACACACACACACACAGCGCACACACACAGAGTACAGCCTCAGGAAGAGGTAGGCAAGAGAGGAGGAGGCACAAGCAAACTGGTTCCTTCAGTACATACTGTATGCCTATACGCAGCTTTCACATGCCAAATTGGTTATCTTTCAAACACCTTCATTAAAAACAGCAGCACAAATGTCTGTCTAAATGTTAAGATTGTCAGCAAATAAGAGAACAGAGTTCAGATTGCACCTTTTGCACCTTTTTGCACATACTTGGAATAATTAAAACAGTTTATTTCTCAAGGCCATTTAATACTGGAGGCAGAGGAAAATCTCTTTAAAATTTGTGTTAAAGTCCTCACGTGGAAAGTTCACATCTGTTTATTGTAATTTCATCATTCCATGATGCTGCTACAAACAAGTCCTCCTACCTAAGCCGCTGTAGTAAATATGGTGTTAACCTTTCACCAACGCATGAGCATTTTCTGATCTGTCGCCCCAGTCAGTTATGATGGACCCTCTGTATGCCTGACCATCCACCCTGACCTCCACCTGTAAGACACATTCCCAGCACCATGACAACATCACTCTACTTCCACCTCCTTTCAGATAACAGTCATCAAATACAGGGCAACGAGACATCACCTGACAAAGTAAAACATGGAATTTTACGTCATGAGGTCGTTGTAACCGTTTGTATGCGTCGCCAGTACTGGTGTTTTTCTGGTGAGGACAGGTCTTCCTATTGGCTGACTGGATTGTTTCCACAGGGAGCAACTTTCAAAAATATTAACATGCATGTTTTTTATTGTACCAGAATGTTAACAGGGCGAGTTGTATTATTCTTGAATTTTATTTCGGTCCCAGTGGTGTTCGTCTCCCTGTACGGCAGGAAAGTACACGCGTGTGTACACACAGGCTCACTCGGAGATGCGCCCCTCTTCTGCGCTGCCTCTGTGTTACCGTTTAGCATATCCTATTAATATTAGATGAGAATCATTTGTATCTGAGCGCACCATTGACCTTAGTCTGCGGAGTCATGTCGAGTACATGTGTATGTGTGTGTCTACACATTCGAGCCGCGGCTCTCAGAACTTGTGGTAGTAGTGGGTGCGACTGCGTAAGCAGAAAAGTCCCTTTGATCCCCCTCCCTCCAAAAAAAAAAAAAAAATTAAATTAAATTAAAACAACGTAGAAAATTCAAAGCCTCTGCAGTACAAAGTCTGTCTGGATGTTTGTTTTACCAAAAGCAAAGACAATAAAAATAAGCTGTTAGTTTATCGTACATTGTAAATAAATTATTCTTTTAACGCTGAATTAATATTGGAAAAAATCGTGTTATAAAACTTTTTAGGGGTTCTGTCAGTCACTAGCCCTTAGATTGGTCTTATCTCACCGCCGCCCCACCATCCCCACCCCCACTTGGGCGTAAATGGAATTACCAGGTTACACCACAATATATGTGCACTTTCCGTCTGATACTGCTTTCATTGTGTGCCTGATGGAACCTGTGATATCTGCTGTGTTGCAGGACTCATTTAGGCTGTAGTGCGTTATCTTGTGTCTTAGTGTGGGTTCAGGAAACGCTGCGGTCTACAAACTGATGTCAGATTGTTACTGTACTTCGAATGCATCTCCATTAGCTCTCCCCCATCAGCGTGAGAGCTCACTGAACCTCTAATCCAGCTGGTGTTGCTAACTCCATGTGGATGAATTGAGGTTTTAAAATTCAGTATTGGTGTACAGTACAGGTTTGTGTCAACTGAGAAGGTTGCTTCTGTGACAGCGTTTTTTATTTCAACTAAAACGGTAACCTACACGTGGGTAAACAGCAGGAATAGTACAGATTACATGAATGAACCAGTGAAAGGTCACCGAGGGACGCGGCAGTAAGATAAATTAGAATATTTTGTGCTTTGTTGCCTGTGTCAGAGATAATGCTGTTATAACACTCCTGCTCTTTAGGCTCGTGTTGTGGATAAATGGTGCTGAACACAGAGCTCCCATAAAATAAACCTAACATGCGTTTTGTAATTTACTGCAATCATCATGGCTGTCACTGAAGTGGTGTTGAGTGTCAGAGTACTGTAGCTATCACTCACATGTTAATTATAAGAAATCTTGCCCTCTCCCTCAGTCACTCCGTGGTGGTTGAATAGCAGGCATTGTGCAATTCTTTGTTTTGGGCGACAGTTGCACGGCCTTTTTTTCTGTAATCATCGCTGTTAGTAAGATGTTGAAGGTCTACACAACTCATCCATCCCTTCCCTCATTCAGGTCTGGTTCTTGATTGCAGCAGGAGAAGTTCTCTGAAAGTTAAAGGGAAAAAACAATTTCTGTTATCAGTGATATAGTCAGGTTGTGAACCAGCTGTGGATGGTAAAACTCGGTTGTGATAAACTGGAATAAACTGTACGTTTTCCTTGAGGACCGGCACCCATGATCATTTTCATTTTGCTCTTTAGGCTGCGGAGGTTCAGTGCTTCTCTTCAAATTGACATAATAATTACCTTGCATTAGGAATACCTGAACTTTTTAATGCACACCCGGGACTAACAGAGGGATTCTCTCAGATTAAAGCAGGACTAAAGTGTTAAGTCCTTTTGTTAAGGTGGGATCTATATGAGATAAGATTAGGTCTCTATCTATGGGCAGTGTATTTTGCTCCTGTGTGTGTCAGTGCGCGTGCCTTGAGCGTGTCCTCTGTGCCCCTGCATTGTTCCCCACATTGTTTTTCTTCACAAAAACTCATAGCCTGACAAGGTGCTGCGCGCTGTAAAAATTATGCCTTGTTTATACGTATTTATTTCCCCTTGACAGTTTAATTATTTCTGGCCCCATTGGAGGAAACCACATAAAAAAACTCCCTGTGTTCATACAGATTCTAATTAGGAATGCTGGGAAATTAAAACAGAGTTGTTTCGAAATGCTGTCATTTTTCCAGGGCCTCGTCCTGGAATTATGTCTCAATCAGCACAAGCGGAAATAATTACTTGTATACCTTCTAACTGCCAACATTTACCAAATGGCAAAGCAATTTACAGCCATCATGGCCCGAGAAGCAATCATTGGGCCAACTATAAATTCACAGGCCGACGGTTTGGAGAGCAACATTGGAAGGAAGGGTTATTGTGGAGAATTAGAGATAAAGGGTGGAGGTCTGTCTTTCTACCTCAGTCTCTGTCCCTTGTTTTCTCTCCCCCTTTCTCCCTCCTCTCACTTAAATCCCTCTCTTCCCTTCCTCTCACCAATCATTCTCACCATTTTAACTCTCTCTGCTTCCAGACCTTCCCACTTATGTCTGCATCTTTCAGCTTATTTTACAGTGAAACCAAAGACACACACACACACACACACACACTTCTTCTCAAATGGAAGCAGCGCGGCGATTAAGTGATTATTTCCACACACACCATTAAACACACTCGTTGCAGGCACAGACATAGACAAAAGCGCAGATAAAAACATGAGCACAGACACTTAAACATCCGCACACACTGGCTTTAAAGTAATTACTCACACACGTCATTAGACACAGACACAGATGAAGTGGAGTGTGTTTATGTTCTGTGTATCTTGCAGCGCGGACTATTGTACTCCTCTTTACTCTTTGGATGCAATAATATCATCCATCTAGTATAACAAATGAACATGTTCACCATCTTATGGCACACAGAGTAAAATAAGCAGCAACAGGCAAAGAAAGTGGCAGTTTTAATGTTGAGTACAACAACCGGGCAACCTCCCATCTGCTGAGAAAGATCGCGTTGTGTGTGAAAACGCTACTAATGGACCTCAAGTTGATGTAACAATTAAGTTGAGAGGTTTTGCATTTGGAAAATGAAGTTTTTCTCTTGTGGACAAACTCTGCAATGGCGAAACTTATACAAATCACAGTCAGACAAAGCATTGTTGAACTAAGATCTCCTGTTGCTCACCGGACGATGTATATTGACAGTGTCCGGTTATTTATTTATTTAAACATTGAATAGGGCCATTCAATGTTGACCTATTGACTGATAAATTCAGCGAGAAATATCTGTAACCTACGCACACAAAGACAACTGGAACGAATCAAATCTCCACGCTCACCAGTTTGAAACTGGCACTTGATGTTGAGGTTATATTTCATATTTAGTTGTCCTTGAAAATCAAATTCTTTTTTCTGTGGCCTTACCTTTCCTCTCAACAACCCCCCCCCCTTCTGCTGTTTTATCCCTTTCCCCCCCTTCATCTCCTCTGTACGCACACTCTCTCTTACCGTCTTTATTAGTAGTGGAATTATTCACTTGGCTTGTGCCTCAGTTTGAATAAATTGAGTGTTGAACTGTTGGAGAGAGGGGCTTTTTTTGGGGGGGAGGCGTGCGTTTGTGTCTGAGTGTGTGCGCGTGTGTGTTACGTGTGCGCTGCGTTAACAGAGAGACAGCGCTCAGAGACGACTAATCCCGGTGGAATAGCCCACTCATGTTCTGTTTGAGAGCAGCGTAATTAAAAGAGCGCACCTCTCCGAAGTCACCTATTTCAGTACAAAACACTGCGTTATACAGACACAAAGGCAGCAAGACACACACACTCACACACGCACAAACTCACACACTGCTTTCTTACCCAGGCATAACTCTATATAATTAAATCCCAGTTCTAAGTTATCCCTGGGAATATATCAAAACATGAGGATGAGAAGGAGAGAAAGCAAGCACGGTGAGGTCCAGGCAGATCAGAAGGTCAAGAAGAGTGAAAGAAAAAAAGGCCATGATGATGAAATGACATCATATTTATGTTTTATCGTGAGCAACCCCAAACATGCTACATTGCCATCTGTGTTCTCGGATTGCTTGCAAGAGTATTTAAGGATGTCCACTTACCTTTATGTTTTGTAAATTTCAACCGTGCTGATCTGTTTGTCTTTCTGTTCGTCCATCTGTCTGCCCTCCATGACATCGTCTCCTTATCAATCCACCTTTTCCACCCTTCCACCTCCAACACCAGTTAAAGCTCGTACAATTTTTTATTTGTCTTTTTTTCATACTACTTGAAGATTTGCTCCCAAAAAAATATGGATGACACAAACAAGTGGTTGTTCTGGTGAGATACTTGTATGTCTTCCCTCTGACAAAGATGTTGTCTCTAATGTGTTGAGAGACAGACGGAGACATCTTGAGTGTGGAATGGAAGCTGGAGTGGAATCCCACTTGGACGAGGGAGTTACACACACTTGTGTTTCTGTGTGCTCACACAGTATTTGGCAAGAACAGAGGATATGAACATCAACTGAATGAAAATGTTGTACACACACACACACACACACACACACACACACACACTAACACACATTTTCAATGTTGACATCTATCATGTCTGCCCTGTCTGTCCACGTTTGATGAGGTTACACCTCAGTCCAGCCCAAAGCCTGCCCCTTTTGACTGTCCCCGCTTGATGAGGTCACGCCTTTCACTCTTTGATGAGGTGCGGTCCAGCCAACCTTCAGTCTGACCACTGACAGGATGGCGACCACAACTGACCTAGTGTGTGTGTGAGAGAGTGTGTGGCTTTGTGCGAACGACACCTTTTATCCTCTTCGGCATCCTCTGATCTTACTGCGAGTTGCGCCGCCGCAGACAACAGTGACATCCGTTAGCTCAAGTTCCACAGAACACACGTTTACGAGTTAATTAAATAAGTTAATTTAGTAATAAGGTTACATCAGGCGTATGTGTATGTATGGGTACTCGCGCCAGTCGAAGTGCATTTATATGTAACAGCAGAACAGTGAAACCATGTGAAAGTTTAAAGGAGGTTAATGATCCCTTTTTATAAACGCTAAGGTCACCTTCTCCATATGACTCTCTTTCGCACCCTCTTTT
Organism: Psettodes erumei; assembly: GCA_016785225.1. Classification (NCBI taxonomy): domain Eukaryota; kingdom Metazoa; phylum Chordata; class Actinopteri; order Pleuronectiformes; family Psettodidae; genus Psettodes; species Psettodes erumei. The sequence goes on along the minus strand of JAFBJZ010000108.1, from coordinate 504,869 downwards.
TGTCACCTAATTATACACATATTCACCCCTCTCCCTCTCTCTCTCTCTCTCTCTCTCTCTTTCTCGCCTCACTCTGTATCTGTCTGTATCTTGCTCTCTCTCTCTCTCACACACACACACACACACACCTCTGTCTCCCTCACTGTGAATCCTGCCCGACCTTTGTATGAAATAACAGGCCTGTCACATGTCCCTCTGTTCTAAAGAAAACACATCATGCATCCGCTAAGATTAAAAACATGTGTCTTGTGTGCACGTTGGACCGTGTGTGTGTGTGTGTGACCGTGTGTGTGTGTGTGTGTGTGTGTGTGTGTACACACACACGTCAGGTCTGTCGTCGCTATGGTTAAATAATATCCAAATATATTCTCTATGTGTTTGCCCTCATGAAACCACACACACACCTCCACACTGCCATGTATACAGTCCATATACACATTATGTTTTGAAATGTGTGCATGTGTGTGTGTGTGTGTGTGTGTTACCACATACCCTCCTCCAAAGGTTACCCAGACAGAGTTTTGTTGACAGGCTCCAGAAAGCCTTCTAAACCCAGCAGCTTTTCCCAGCAGCTGGTGTTCTTTCCTTGGCCTTGATCTCCATCACTACCCCTTGTACCCCTTGCCTCCCTGGAGGTGTCTGGGCGGACACATGCGCGTGTCCACACAGACACACACACACAGTGGCACACAATCAAGGAAGTGGAGCAACCAAAGCCATAAATCTCACAATGTTATCCATTGTGACAGTCATTTTGGATATATCCACCAAATATTTCTCGGCACGTGATGATTATTGTATGTCGGCATTTTGGTGTAAGCCTGCGGAACGTTGCATACTTGACCAAACTGAACATTTCCACCTGTGCATCTGCTCATTTACTACAGGAGCATGTGTTCTGCAAACAAGCCAACGCCTCTGAGTGAGTCAAAGGCAGGGGATTGTTTGTGGAAGATGAAGTACTGCGAAGATATGCATATGTAAGCTAGCCGTGTGTGAGCATTATACAGTATACAGCACCTTGTATGCGTGTGCTTGACTTCTGATGTGTCTTTGTGGATGTATGTGTCTGCGTGAGGACCAAATGTTCTCACGGTGCATGTGGAGCAGTTCAAGACTGAACAGTTTTAGTGGGTGCTACAGAGGTCATCTCTGAAGTGGGCTCTGTTTACAGTCACAATTAAGGTTGTGAGTAAGTGGAGGTCAAGTATTACAGTGAAGCATTAGAATTAGGATTCATATATGACATCACTAGTGCTCCGTTTTTTTGTTGGAATTATTTGCTGCTGCTTGATTGTTACTTTCTGCTGATGCAACTTGATCTTTAAGAACACTTGAGAAAATAGTCCCAAAGAAAAAGCAACACACTCGGAAACACAGATCAACACACTCACACAGCACCTGAAATGAACTGCAGCTAAAGTGTAGTGTTATGACAACCCTGCTATTTCACCAATTGTTCACTGGGTCACAAAGATGACTTTTGAGGTCTCCATCTCACTTTTTTTCTTCCTGCTCACTCTCTCTAATACTCCTTACCCCTCCATCCTCCCTTGTTCTTCTTCTCTTCCTCTCTCTGGGTTTAGTGGGGAGCTGGCTGGAGGGCCAGGCAGGGGGTCTGTGGTCAAATTGGCCGTTTCCACGCTGTGTTCTGCTGTACCTGCTGACAGAGCTATCAGATAACTTAGCCCCATCTCTCCCGCCCCTGCTGGCAGTGTAACTGTGTGTGTGTGTGTGTGTGTGTGTGTGTGTGAGAGAGAGAAAGAGAGAGAGAGAGAGAGAGAGGGTTTTAGGTTCTTTTATGTAATTGGATGTCATATGAATTTTTATTATTGGATTAATTTTTGAATTTATGATAATTCCATCTTGCATGCTTTATAGATAAACACACACACACATACAACTCAAAAGTCCCCGTGCTGCAGCTGGCTATGACTGACCAGAGTCCATAGCTCCCTCTGTTGGCTAGTAGTGAAGTACAATCTCTTGTTCTCTCTCTCTCTCTCTCTCTCCTCCCTCTCTCCCCATCTCCCTCCCCAGCATTGGCAGCTATCTCTACCTTTACAAAGGGCAAGCATTGTGGGTTTTTTTTTTTATATATATTTCTCAAATCAGCTCTTTTCTCCTCAGGTCTCTTTTCTTCTGATGTCTCAAACTGTTTTCCTGTGATTTGGTGTTTGGCACTTCTTACGTGTTAAAGTTCAAACCATATTTTATTTAAATTAATCTGTATTACAGGAAGTTCATCATACAAACAAGAATTACTTAATGTAATTCCCTATTAAACATCACTGATTAAATATTAATAATGTAATATTTGTTTTTCAATTATGTTTTATTTCTTAAATTTGAATTATAATAATGCTGACCAATGATTAGTGTAGATTTGAGGCACTGTACACAAACAGAAATAGTATTTTTACCAACAGTTGGTAAGAATGTCAAAAACCGACTTACAATTGATGCAGCTCACTTTTTGGAATTTTACTCAGCTGAATTGAGCTATATATAATATACATGCTCAATTTAATAAAGTGTTACTATTTTCCAAGTTAATCATTAATTGAATTTAACCAAATCATTATTAGCCCTTTCTATAAAGCACTGAGTGATATTTGGTTATCATATTTCGTTAATCAGTACAGGAGCTTTTTTTGCTGGAGCCTCAGTCTAGTGCTTTGTGTATGAGTGGCAAACATGTCAGTGGTCAGCCCCAGGTCAGCTGCTTAAGTGACCACCTCTTGAATTTGTTAAGGACTGTTTAGACCAGCACCGACACATACACACACACACACACACACACACACACACACACACACACACACAGACACTCACACATTGCCCCCGAATGAACTTGCTGTGGCCTATTGAACGATGTGATTGATGTGAGCGAGGGTTGCGACGGATAATTCTTCTGCAGATGTCAACAGGCTGCCACCACAGGGTCGAAACACACAGTCACACACGAGTGAGACAGGTGAGAGATCAGCTGTGAGCAAAGCACAGTAGCCTTCACAATGACTGAACTGAGAGGACAATGCAAATGAGGCCATTCACACGTTAATACAGCTATTAATTATGATCATATTCTACATTTTGACTTTTTTGATTTGATATGTATTCTACGTGTGAACACAAACACGTACGTACAACACACAAGGTATTTCCCTGGAATTGACTGAAAAAAGGTTTGCTTTGAAGAAGTGTATGTGGCAGAGAGGTTTGTCCAGTGCGGGAGAGGATCGGCCTAAAGGGGTCACTGTCAACATACACACTGACCAAGAGCCAGTCATTGGTCGGGGGGTGGGGGGCGGGGATCAGGGTCAAGAGAGGGAACAGAGGAGCAAGACAGTATGAGGTTAAAAGAGGCTGTGGCTGTTTTAGGTGCAGTAGTATCTGTCGATGTGAAATGGATTAAGGAGTTTCAGGAACATTATGTGGCATGTGTGTTGACCAAAAACACAGATCTGCTCATAGTTGTGTGTGTGTGTCTGTGAATGTGTTTGTGTGTATGAGTGTGAGGTATAGGGCTTTAATGTTTCACCATCACAAGTCCTCTCTATTTACATAATAGACAAAAGCTTTTTTAAAAAGCATCACTAACAGCACATATGAACAGTGAAACCTGATCCCGAGATTCCATTCTTATGCCTTTCATGTTTTTTTTTTTTTATCAAACACAGTGCTGCATGTACTAAAAACTGACTGTCAGTGTCCTTAAAATCACTTCCCAACACAAACAGCATACATGCATAAATTTCAGAATGTGAAATGTGACGAAAAGTGCCACTGAATGTTTCCCAAAGTAAAGAGTATTGTGTCTCCATAAACACATCCGCTTAACCACAGACACATTGTTATGGTGTTTTTAAAAAAATATGTTCTTGTAATTATTAATGTTGTAAGTGTACATCATAATGCAATCTGAAACAAATGTGGGATTTGTGGGGAGACTGTGGAAGTAATGGGGCAGATGCCTAAATTTAATGCTTAAAACACATTTCATATTTTTCATTACATATGGTGTTGAGCAAAACTTTAAATCTGTCAACCTGTATTTTAAGCTTTCGACACAGATATAGATAAAGCCGCTGTGTGTGTTTGTATTTGTGTGTGTGTGTGTGTGTGTGTTAGAGACAGAGGTTTTGGTAAAGGATTTGTTTGCCTAGTAGTGACGGCAGCATTGATTCACACTCATCTTTGTCGATGCTTATAAGCCCCTGGATACATCATAACTCTGTGTGTAGTGTGTGTTTGTGTTTGTGCGTGTGTGTATGTGTGTGCGCGCGCATACATGAACCTCATAGCATCCATGTATATGTGTTTCAATAATGTCCCTCTGTGCAAATGTACAGTACGTATGTGCAAGCAACGTGTCAGTGTGTGTGTGTGTGTGTGTGTGTGGTGTTCATGCAAATGTAACATCATCGCCCTTCTTAGTTAACAGGGTGTAATGTAGCTCCTGTAGGTTCTTCATCAGCATACACAGCCGTGCACATGTGAGATTTATCCATGTTTGTTGTCACTTCCAGGGAAAAGAAAGGATGTTTTCATTAATTTATAAATATATATGGACGTGCCACTGTCAGCCAACAAAGCTGAGGTGTTACCCATTTGACTCTGTTAAATACATTTGTGTGTATGTGAGAAAGAACGAGAGAGGTTGTAGCACACACACACACACAAACACACACACCTACATCAAAGCAGAGATTGGTTTCAGGAAATGTTTTATTATCTGTTCGCTTCCAAAGCTGCTAATCACAACCACTCTCTTTCATCTTTGCATCCCCCCTTTCCTACCCCTCCGATTTTCTTTCTCTCTATCTCTCTCTCTCCTCCGCATTTCTCCTTCCCCCTCCATCCCGTGTGCAGCAGCGTCAGAGTGTTGGAAAAGTCAGAAAGAAAGAAAGAAAGTGTGCATTGCTATGGCGGAGCAGATCTGAGTCTCCCAGTAGGTTTCCCATTTTCCCTTTTTTTTCAAGAAAAGACCCTTCCCTCTCTCCTCACGTTCCCTGTCCTCTGTCTCCTCCCTTCTCTGAGACCGAGGAGTGGTGAGCTGATTCCGGCGGAAAATCCCTCCTGCATTTTCAATGCTCACATTCCACGGGGTCTGAAATATTGGAAATACTGGGAATACACAGCCTGCTGGCTCAACCAAACGGCAAGCAGCAGGGAAAACCTTGTCCCAATCATTCCCAAATCATTCCACAACAAAGGACAAGGGCCCCAGAATTGCCGTAATCCCGTATTTTACTGCTGAGCTGTGATGGGCTCTGCTGTGCAGTGCCCGTGTGTGTGCGTGTGTTTCCAGTGTGGCACATTATTTAGGCTTAGGGTTCAGGGTCAAGCTCACACTTTTTCCTTTGATCTTGCAGTTCTCTGGATTTGATGAGGTCAATTTTGCGTTTTGTGGCTGACCTGATGCCACTCCATGTTTTCCACCTGAAAAATGCCTCAGAGCATGGTGTAACTTCGATGTTTCGCCTTTGCTTCTCGCATTTTTTTTAATCCTTAACTTTTGTAACGTTGTTTAAAAGAAAATGAGGATCACAGTCTTTCGCAGTCTTTTTGTTTTGTTTTGTTTTGTGCTGGAATGCATTACAGTGCATGTACGTATGATGGAGAGGGCAACAGAAAGCAGGGGGAGAGACCTGTGAGGGGGACTTGGTCAGAGAGACAGAAACAGGGAGATTTGCTAAGAAAGGAAAAAAGAAAGAGAGAAAGAAGAGCGGGTTGTCTTGCTTTAAATCTTTCCCTCACCTGTCTCTTTCTCCTCTCCGCTCCCTCCTTTCCTTCCTCCCTCCCTCTCTCTTCCCCTCTATCGCTCTTTGTCTGATCCGTCCCTCTCCACCTGCTCTTCTCCCTCGCTCTCTGTTTCTCCCTCCCTGTCGCCGCCCCTTACTCCGCCCCTCCCCGCAGCCATTGGTCATGCGTCCACCAATGGTGGCAAAACCGGGGCCTGAGGGACTGCATATGCAAAAATGCTGCTTAATATTCATGAGCTGCTATCGGGGCTTTAAGTCGTTGATTAGGACAGCAGCACAGCTTTCCGTCCCAACTGCCTGGCTGGCTGGCTGTGTGTGTGCCTGTAGCCCCCTCTCCCTGGCTCTCACATAGACACACTGCACTTCCACACACTCACACACACACGCGCGCTCCGTCACATCCACACACACACACGCAGAGCCGATCAGTGCAGGCGGCGCAGAGCCTGGTAATTGTATTGCTCCCTCCAAGCGGAAGGAAGGACCAAGAGAGAGGAAGACCAGAGAAATAAGAAGAGAGAGAGGAGCGATATAAAAACTTTGATTTTTGAAAAAAAAAAATCTTTTTTCTTTTACTTGGAGGAGGTTGACATGACAATGACCCGGTATCGCCGATGGATTTGGTAGGACACCCGTTATCCGAGTGTTTTTTAATGCACTCTGAACAAGAGTAGGTAAATTTTACCTTTTATTCTTATCTTTTTATTCATCATTGAACTTGTCATTGTCTTCCACTGTGTGTGAGTGTGTGTGTGTGTGTGTGTGTGTGCTGGTATGCAGCGGAGGTGGCCGGCACCATGTCAAGGTTGTTTCTGCTGTCAGGTAGCACGCGTTCACTGTCTGTGTGGGTTTGTGAATGTGGCTGCAGTATCCGGACAGACGCTCTTACTCAGTGGGCAGGGGAGCGGAATTTCTATCTCTCCATCTGGGAGTGAGACATACCCGCACACACACACCTGCAAAGACACACACACACACACACACACTCCTTACTAACGAAGAGACACAGTTTCCCCTTCACTTTCTCGGCTTTTAAGACCTTGTTTTACTTTGCTTAAAACTGTTCACTCAGGGTTTTATCTGTGTGTGTATGCCTGTGCATGTGTTTAGGCTTGTGCACGTGTGTTTTAAGTGTGCGTTCGTTCAAGCGGAGAATCGGCGAGGTAGCGGGGCATCGAGGTTACGGGAATAACGTGGGGAGACGGGCTGAGAAGGGCCCGTAAGAGAGGAGAGAGGAGGGAGGAGGACAGGGGGGAGAGCTGCGCTCTTAAATGCCAGAGGAGGTAGAATTTCAGACGGGCAACTCAGCGTGTGGCCCCGCACAGGAATTAGAGACAGTTACACACACTCACACGGGTGCTCACACACACACACACACACACACACACAAAAAACAAGTGATAGCCGCTGAGCTGCTCCTTTTTCCAATGCTTTGCTCTTTTAGATGTATGTTGAAGATGCTGCTCAAAATGCAGAGTTACTGATTGGCGGAGTGGACAGCAGTGTGTGTGAGTTATCGTTCATGTATGGTGCGTTTTATGGAAATCCAAAATTTGGGCAAACAAAGTCAAATATGTTAAAAAATAGTAAGTATATTAATAAAACATCCAGTTTGCCCTTTTTCAAACATTACAATGTGAAACATGGTGAGTGTAATTCAGTAAGTGGACTGCACTCGAGCTATGAAATCACAAATCGCACTGAAACTGTAAGATTTGCATTGCCATTGTTAATGTCAGGATTTTACAGGAGCTATGTCTGGAAATAAAATTATATGCGCGGGTTAATTTCTTCCTCAGCGGTCATGGCTTTAAAGTAAATAAATTAAAATGCACTACACTGAATCACCGTTGAAGTGTCTTCACGGTAGAAAGTCGGAGCCTGAGACCTGAGAGGACAGAGTCAAAGCAGAAGCCCGTGCAGAATGACATGCTGATGTGTTTCCCGAACGTGACATTATTCACTTTTTTTTTTTTCAAAGAAAACTGACATTTTCTGTTCGTGTCCTTTGAAGCTGTCTCACCTTTTGTGTGTGTCTGTGTGTCTTTTACATGCAGAGACCCCCTCACCTACACAGCATGTGGAATAGAGAGGGACCATTTTTAAAAGAGAAAAGCCAAACGGGGAAATTATATCACTTCTTTACCCGTGAACTTCCATTGTTTTTGCAAAGCAAATTTTGTCTGTCTGTTCAGTTATGATTAGATTTGCAAAAAAATAATTAAGATTTGCAAATGGTCTGAGGAGTGACCCTTTTTGCACACGTTTCAACATAAAAGATAACAAAATACTTGAAAGGGTTTTTTTAGTGATTATTTGAATATCAATTCGATGTGATAAATCCGACTTTCAGTGAGTTTGAGGTTTTGATCTGAATGAGGACTCTTTGATATTGAGCATGCTGATTTCCGTTTGTTAATCCAATGACTTGGATGTCCAGAGCCAAGTCTGAGTCTTCAGTGCATTTTTCGACTGTAAGGACTCTGTATCTGCACGGTCTGTCTGTGTGTCGGTCATGTAAAACTGCGTGGTGGCCATGACTTAAGTACCAACAAAAGCTCAGCTTTAAAACAATAAACTCTTGTTTTTAATCGTGATTTAAACAAGTGCAGTGAACACTTACGACCAGGAATTAGTCTGTAATTGACGAAGAAGTGTAACGCTGGGAGAGCTGCTCTTACACTGACCGAAAAACACACTTTCGTGCCATACAATTAGCACTGAGAAGAGGTGTGCTTCACCTGTGTGCCTTTCTGTGAGCCTACGTAAGATGGGACCACTCACACATATTTAAAAAAAACAAAAAAACAAACCAACACTCCATTATTCCATCTGCCTGCCTGTCCAGTCCTTCGTCTGTCCACTCATTCATCCATCGATCCATGCGTCCACCTTTCTCTTTTCTCGGCTCAGGCTTCCCCTCCTTTGCTCTCAGGCACTGCTTTCCTGCACTAATTAAAATATTAGGGATAATGATGATCATACCGATAATAATAATAACAACAACAAGTGCTGCTTAAGCTGTTAACATAATTGCATTCCCCTCATGCCACCATATACATACCATTTGCATATCATTAAGATATATTTTTCGACAGTGACTTCAGTGAATTTGGTGGGGCTATGTCAGCGGGTGTGAGGGGAGACGGGTGGCGAGAATCGCACAGCGGCCGTGCAGATCATTCAGGGGAAGGTTTGAAGTGGGAGAGGCGAAGAGTAACACGGGGCAGCAGAAGTGATTTGAGTTTAAATCATTTTCAATTGGGGTTTTTTTTTCAATTACATGGAAATGTTATTTCAATCAAGTGTCAGTGATTTTAAGTAAAATTCTAAATTTCTCCTCAGTCAAATGTCTGACTGAAAATCCCTCAGCCTGTCCTGAAAGAAATCGTTAAATTCATCACAGGAATGCATACGTGCCCGAAAAATACAAACAAAATGATTTAGTCTGCGTGATATTTATTAGCTATTGGAACAGACTTAATGATTAATTGGGTTCACAAGGTAGCGCTCAGTTTTCACCCTTTGAGTCTGAAGAGTGTTCGTCTTATTGTGTGCAGAGAATTTTCTTTGGTTTGATTCATTTTGGAGTAATATGTTGACCTCAAAGACTTCGGAATTATTGGTTTCTGTATGATTTTCCGAGCGACATAATATCCTAATTTAGGTGGATTAACTGAGGAAAACGTCATTTTTGAAAGTGAAAGGCCGACCATTTTTGGTTACACTCTGAAAAACAGGGAGGGCCTAAACTGGATTTATTTTCCTAAAACATAAATAAACCTAAATAATGCATCTCTGCAGTCATGTTGTAGTTGCTTAAAAGGTGATGATAATGAAAAGATTAACTCCAGTGCAGTTAATGAAAGAAAAAAGAAAATATTGCCCGCTTCTGGAAATTAAGATAAACATATTTTTTATATTTATTTTGGCCTTTTACATTTTGTCAGTGTCTCGTTTTCTTTCTCAGGCAATGAGAAAGAGAAAGCGAGAGAGAGTGAGAGAGAGAGAGGGAGAGAGAGAGGTAAAGCTGACTGGAGGGAGGGAGGGAGGGAGGGGGGAGAGGGGGTAAAGAGAGATTGCGTAAATTAAAATCCTTTTAATCTCCTTATAAAATCATTTACTTAATTCATCTGTCAAAGCATGTCAATATGTGCCACACTGATTTGTTGGCTGTGCGCGTCTGTGCACGCATGTGTGTCTGTGAGTGTGTATGTGTGTGTGTGCATTTGCATCTGTTTGTTGTCACGGGTGGGTTCATGCCTGCCCCTATTCTGTGTGCGTGTGACCCATTGGTGGCCTGCGCGAGGAAGTGTTGTTCTTCTTTTTGTGTGTCTGTTTGCCTCTCCGCCTGTCCCTACGGCATTCGTTGTCTGTCAGTTTTCGCATTGTCTAAGTCTCCGCACGTGCCCGTGCGCAGACACACAGGGAAACACACGCACGCTCATGCATACGGCGGCCTGTGTGTCCTGTGAGGGGTCCCGGCATTCCTGTGGTAATTTAGTCCCCTAAAGAGTGAGGGATGCAATGAGAGAGACAGACAGAGCAAGATGTGGTGAAGGGGTGGGGTTGGGGTGGAGGTGGGGGAGTGGGGGGGTTGCTTTTGTCTGACACCAGCACTTAGGGGTCCGCTGGACACGTGTACGCATGAATGCACACACGCATAGAAACCTCGAACGCGCATGGCGGTGAACGAGCACCTTTCTTTTTTTTTCTTTCTTTTTTTTTTCAGAGCGTTCGTGGCTGAAAAGTAACCAAATGCAATTACACATTCAGACGCGTACGCACGGACTCACAAGCACGTATGTAGTTATTGAAAACGCACAAATCTCACAAACACATATTTGTAGGCGAAGCCACAGAGATGACAGGGCAAAACGGGATGTGCCTTGATGATATCCCTGATTGATGCTCGCTCCATCAGTGCCGTGTGTGTGTGCGTGCGTGTATGCGTGTGTCATGGGTCACTGACGGCCTTTATGTGTTGAAAGAGCAGTAAGAGAGACTATACCAGCTGTGTCACACACACACTCACTGCAATTAGCCATTACACCACACTGGTGGTGAAGCAAAGTGTGTGCGCACGTGTGTGCTTGCGTGTGTGTGTGTGTGTGTGTGATTGAACGCCAAAGCGCGGACTGAAAGACGAGAGTGAAATATAGTGAGAGGCAACGCTGCTCATCTCTTCTCATCTCTCACCCCCCCCACATCCCTCCTTCCTCGCTCTCATCTGCTCATTTCTTGTGTTCGTCATCCATACATCTCCATCATCCATGCGTCAAGATGTGCCTTCATTTATTATTACTGTTATTACAATCTATCAAATCATTTATGCTTTGAATGAGAATTAGTCTTTGACTTTTGTGTAGAACTCGAAGCCTTCTTGTTAGAGAGACGCAGAATCAAAAGGGCAGTTACTTTGCCAGTGTGTAAATGTGAGCTTACAGTGTCAAAAACGCATGATATTTTCAGACTTTTATGAAACCAACCAACCATGTGACCAAGTCTTTATATGGATCTGTCCACTTGGTTTTAGGGAATTATGACTTTTCTTAAATTTTATCTAATTTTGAATTTGTATTGTCACCTTTTTTAGTGAATGAGTTAGTTACAAAAAATTTGGATTCATCCGTCCTCTGGATAAAGTATGGAACTGATTTTAAGCTCAGGAGATCGGTGTATGTATATGTGTGTGTGTGTGTGTGTGTGTGTTCATGCGCGTGTGTGTATGCGCACCCATCGTGTCGTGCTCAAGGCTTCTAATGCTGCCTCTCACTCCTAATGGGAGGAGACAGCAAAGACTGGTCCACAATAGGACAGATTTAGTTGGAGAGGTGGCGCGTGTGTGAGTGTGACTGTGTGTGTGTGTGTGTGTGTGTGTGTGTGTGTGTGTGTGTGTGTGTGTGTGTGTGTGTGTGTGTGTGTGTGTGTGTGTGTGTGTGTGTGTCTGTGTGTGTGCATGAGTTAAAGAGGATCGAGAGAATGATGCAGGTTCAAACATCTTGTCTACCTTTTGTACCTTCCCCTTTGCTGTTGCTCTTCATTTCACTGTTTCTGTGGGGGAAGCCCTGTAGATTGGCTGGTTGGGTAGTTCTCTCCCTTTACATGCCCGGGCCTGTGGTAAGATTAAATTGTCATTACTTCGACAGTGTGTGTGTGTGTGTGTGTGTGTGTGTGTGTGTGTGTGTGTGCGTAGTGGGGGGTTCAAAAAGATGGAAAGGGGAAAGGGATTGATACTAAAAGAGAGGGAAAGAAATGAATGACCATGCCGCCTTCCGACTGACAGTGAAATATTCCTCCTCTCATCCTCCCATCATGCTTCATGTGTGTGCCTGATGGGGAGAGAATGACAGTCCAGCCCACCACCCAACCTCTTGCTTTCGTTTTTTTTTTTTTTGCCTACATTTTTTTCCTTTTTCTCTTTCTGTTCTCTCGTCTTGTGCTACTCTAGCATCTCCTTCGGTGTAATTTTCCTACTTTATCAAATGCACCGCCCATTACACCAGTATATTCATATATAACAAGTGCTGCCTTCACAGTCAAACATACCGGCTTTTAACAAAAGCTCGTCACATTTGTGAACCAGGGATTTTGATTCAGTGGCACCGGAAATGTCTTGCACAGTTACAGCAATTACACACTTTACAGTAACGTTTGTGGGATTCTTGTGATGAAGCAAAAAGGAAAAAATTAAATTAGAATTTTAGTTTTTCAGTTTTCCTCTGGTTCATAACTGCTTATTATCCACCAACTTGAATTTTACAGAAGGTCAGCACCATAAGATGCAAAGAATTAAAAAAAAAATCATTCAAACTTTAAAATGCAACACACGTTTATTAAAACAAACCAGCAAACTTGACTGTTTGTCATGTAGTAATTTTAGTTTCTGTCATTCTCGTGTTCTCTCAAGTTTTCATTAATGTGGTAAGGAATTTAACTACAAAGACAAATTTACTTTTTGTTAATACAAATAAATAGGCACTTAATCTGCATAAAACACATTATACGAAACATATCTATGTTTAATATATCACTTACTTATCACTTTCCGTGGTGTTTCTGAGAAAACAGACTGAAACACAATGCCTCTCAAACTTCCCCGACGACTGAGCTTTGAGACACAACTGTGCACGTGTGGGAAGATGTCAGTCACATGTTCACGCACACTGTTGTGCGACACTGTGTCAGCGTGTGACCATAATAGGAAAAATGCATTTGTGGCTCGGGCCTTTGTTTTTCTGGGTCTGTGTCAGGACACACATATTTGTTGTGCGCTCATTTGACAAAAGTCGCACTTATGACACTGCAATGGAAACCAGCGGCTCATTTCGTTGTCATATGTCAACGTAATCTTTCAGTTGTGTGCTTTTAAACCTTTCCAGGTGTGCTGTGGTGCTGATCAAGTCTATTTCTACATTCAGATTCTGTGTTTTGTTCATGTTTAATTCTGTATTTTGAGACAGATTTGATACTTTAAACACAGACAACTTTGCGCAGAATGGGTGAGATGAAAACCTTTTTATTTGCCAAATTATACTTACATAGGAATTAATACATGGCATTAATTAAACATTACAAACTCACCCTCGCCCTCAGGAGGTGCATTTGACGCAGCTGATCCATACTTTTCTTCACTTCCACAGATAATTTGTTTTTTCTTCATCCCTTTCTTCCTTCCTCATTCACCCCCCCTTCCAATGCGCACTCACACACACACACACACACACACACACACACACACACTTCCCTCTCCCTCCCCGCACACCCCTCCCTCGTGGAGCTGTCACCTTTCTGCACCCGCTCAGTCCCTATTAAGGCCGACAGCCCATCTGCCGCCTGCCCCGCTAACAGCTCCCGTCGCTAACGCTAACGCGCACACACATCCACATCCTCGCAGACACACACAGGGCTGCGCCGGGACCCCCACCTGCCCTGATGCACACGCGGACAGAGAAACGCAGGCGCACACATTTGTATGAAAACATGTTCGTGCTTGGATCACGCTGTCTCTTTATGAGGCTTGATGTCATCGCAATTTCGCACAGTTAGACATTACGTTTACATTTTGAGCAATTATGTGGCGTTGTTATTTTACCAACAAAGTGTAAACAAGTCACAACGGACACACTGTTCTGTAGCCACAGTTAAGAAGCAGGAAAAGAGCAGAATTATACATTTTCTTTTATTTCACTTCAGGCTTGTGGTATTGCATACGGTTGTTACAGAAAGTGTGTATTTATGCTCTGTTTAAGCAGAGGAGGTGGACTAGAAGGCCGTTTGTTGTCTTAGTTCTTTGTTCGGGCATTTATCAGTTTTCATGTTCAACTATGCTACTTCAACTGTTTATGTAACTACATTTATTCTTATTTGTGGACATGTCTGTATGTTTATGATACTTATTGCATATGTGACTGGAAGACATCACATTGCCCTGACTAGAGGGGTAATTAGGTAGGGCATTTGCAGCCTTTTGTGTGTGTGTGTGTGTGTGTGTGTGTGTGTAAGCATGTATATGTGTGAGTGTGTTTTGTGGCATTTGCTCCCTTCAGGGATAGGTGCATTTTGCATTAGCAAGAATGGCAACTGTCTCATCAATCACTGCATCACCATGTCACACACACACATACACACACACGCACACATACTGTGTCATGGTCATTCTGTTCACAGATGGGCCAGCAACACATGAGCGAGTCACTGAGCATCAGAAAGGCACCCACGATCTCCCTACTTTTACACACAAACACACACACACACACACACACACACGGTTCCACACATTGACAGTGCCGGTGTGTGTGTGTGTGTGTGTGTGAGCTGGTGCCACTTACATGTACTGACAGGAGCGTGAAATAGGTTAGGTAGAAGCACGTAGGTTAAAACTCTTCTTTTATTCTCTCCTTTTACTTTGCAAATATGCATAAATATTTATGACCCAGAGCTATTTATTTTATGTGTTAGTACTGTAGTGGCTTTGAATAGTTAATATCAAAGGTCCCTTATTAATCTCAATCTATTTATTCAGTGAAAAATGTTTGATTTGGTACATTTTCATTTTTGTACATATTTAGTATTGTACCGGAAACAAAATGATTTAAACTTTTATTTTCTTTCTAAAACTGCATCAATGGTTCATCACAATCATGCTGTGAAACTAAAAAAGAGAAGTTACTTCTACTTTTGTGCAAGTGAAAAGGAAGGGATGGGGATTCAAACCAACAGCCTCACGTTCACATGGTGCTTGATGTACCTTAGTCCAGTGTGACACCAGGACACTCTCCAGCAAAAAAAAAAAAAAAACAGTATTAAGTGTTGCCTGTCTATATAGCATTGTGACACCGCAACCAAAGCCAATAAGTGTCTGAAGCAGCAGCAGCAGCAGTGAGATATTGATTCCTCCTATTCACCAGAGTGGAACTAAAACCTACACAGTGCACTCCCTGGCCCTCCACCCCTGACTGAGCCAACCCAGCTCCGTGGACGGAGGGATGGCTGTCAGACGAGTGATTGGTCTGTCTACCTGTCTGTCTACCTGGCCCTCGCCTTAACAGGAACCCGCAGTGGGACAACAACATGCACACGCACACATGTACACACAAATGTCTGTGGTGTTAGTTTGTGTGGTAAACACGTGTCTATCGGTTTGTGTCACATACCAACATCCTGCTCTGTTTACTGATACAATACTTCTGAGAAGCAACACACACACACACACACACACACACACACACACACACACACATATACACACAGGGATATGAAAATGACAGGAAAAGGCCAAGAACCAAAACAACAACTAAAAAGAAATTAGATTTTTTTTATTAAGTAACAATTTTGCCCCATCACTTGGCTTAAAGTGCTCGTAGATGGTTTGGTTTGAAGTGTGTCTTGAAAGGGTTTCATTTTGTACACTTGTTCAGTCAGGTTCTAACATTACATATAAATACTAAATCATATTCTCCCTCTTATGCCCACTTTACAGTTTGTAAGCATCACTGTTTGAGCTTAATCTGTCATAATGCAAAGAAAAAACATACAAATGCTCAATATGCAAAGCCCCAGGATGCCTCAAGCATCGCCGACAGGCATCTCTAGTGTATTTTACATTATTTTATAAGGATCACTTGATTACCAGTTGCATTCTGACATCTGTTCCGCAGAGTGCATTGGTGTCTGGGTTTTTTTTATATTTTGTCCGCTGGTAAGAAAGTGCTTTTTTCCCCACCAGCCTCGCTCTCTTCTCCCTTGATAGTTTAGTTTTAAATGTAGGCCACCCAGCCAGTTTCATTACAAACGCTGCTTTCTCTCCTCTTCCTTGACGTCAAGTATGAGTACTGTCCTTTTTTCTTTCACTACGTGTTATTTAATTAATAATTTTTTTGAAATGGACGATTTTGATTGTGTTGCCCGTGGTGACCTTATCACCCCGGCAGCGGCTCTTTCCCTGACAACAGCGCTGGGTTTGATTGACGGGTGGCAGTCCCCTCTGCGGTGCTTTTACTTTTATATCCCTTCAGTCTGCGTGGTAAAATTTTCTGTGACGTTAAACACAGCCGGGGTGCGCTTCGGTTAGCTGGCTGACGCAGCCACCGGCGCACGTGCACAGACACCAGATGTATCTGGCTGAAATTTGTTAACACATTCCTGAACAAAAATCCGTTGCACTCAGCACGTCTGTCTATCCTTCTACATGTCTTCAAACTTTGAGGTCACTCTGTTTTTTTCTGACTATCTGCATACGAACCTTCACTGTTCTGTCTTCACTAAATAGTTTGAAAAGTGTATGTGTGTATAGTGTAGCTGTTTTACATGGCAAGCAAACTGAGGGTGTATGAATGTATGCATGAGTTGTGCCCATTGTAGTAAATTCATTACATTAATAACATTGAGAAGTTCCTGCAGTTCATTTTTCTACTCATATTTTTTTTTTTTCAAATCCTTTTTTCCTGGAAGGTTTGTCTTTACCTTTCTTTTTTGTATCCCTCTTAGTGTCCTCACCTGTTTTAAGAAAAAAAGGTTAAAGCCTCGTGTCTGATACTGAAAAATATTTAACATGAACAAAAGCAGACTTGGCTTGTTTTTTTAACTTTCAAAGTTTTCAAAGATTTCTCCACATTTTTCTGAAGTTGTATTATGTTATTTGCACTATTTAATGTCAAAGCATAATTAATGTTTTCTTCATAGTGATTACATTTCTGTCTTTTTTTAAAGCATTTTTGTATCTTTTACTTAATAGTTTATTAAACACCCCCCAGTAGCATTAGAAAAGCCATGCCTCAGCTTCTCTACTGATTCTCTGCTTTTTTCTGTTGCACTTGCTGTATTTTCACTGCCATCCCTCCCTCTCTCACTTTGCCCCTCTCCCATAGAATGAACTTATCGAAGGGGCCATTGGTGAACAGCAGCAGCGACGATAACTCTAAGTCAACCTTTGGTAAATGCGGCGCTGGCGCCTGGAGGATGCACCAGAGCTACGATCCAGTGGAGGTCAACCACATGAGAGACGCACATGCCCTCTACAACCCCAGGTAAGACACGATGCCAAGAGGACCAAAGACACACAGAAACACACAGGGAGCTCGAGTGAGAGCGAAATACGTAAAAGAAAAAGAATCTGTGGACCTGTGAGGTTCAGTTTTACACAAAAGCCTCATTTGACCTCTATAAACCTCAGATGAAAGGGAAAGAAAAAGGCAAGCACTTTGAGACATCAAAAGCCAGTGTTTAAGTTGGTCAGTGTGCTTTAGATATAGTGCTGAGAGGTGTAACTTGTCTCCATGACCCATTCAAATATGAGCGGATGGATTTTGTGTGTGTCTCAATATATCTTGATTTTTGTTCATTTACAATATGTCCTAATTCTGATCATAGTATTTCCCCATTTCCGCAGGCATTATTTTGAAAATGATTGTATTGTTTTATATTTTCCTCACTCACATTTTATGAGATCAGCCTTTATAATAAGCTTCTCTGTTTCTGTGTCACTGTGTGCAGAAGGTAACATAAGTGCATGACACAGATTTGCCTCTTTAAAACTATAACCATGAACAAACAGGTTCAGTGGCATGTGTTTTCTCTCACTTTTAGCTGTTTTTGTGTGATTGTTTTTGTTTGTCTGTCTGTCTTCCATTTCAGAACTCAACCCGTGTGTTATTGTACTATACACTGTAATCAGAATCTCTAATCATGAGTAATGGAAAAGAGCTCATCCGTGGTATAGGCTAAAATTTAAGTTCAGAGAAACATTGGGCATTTTCACTTGAAACAGTTAAAAAGAGACAAAGAAGAAAAAACGTGGCAAAATAGTGTATAGTAAGTGAGTAGAAGGGGCTCGGTTTTCTTTTTTGCCTCTTATTAATAATTTGTGTATGTGTATATATGTGTGTCTGTCTGTCTGCGAGCTGTGTTTGCTACTTGGCTAGTGACTTATTCCTTATTTTAAATGATGTACTAATACTTGGGCAGCCCTTGTGGCCATGCACTGCTTCTTTTTTTTCCTGTCATGTTTATCTTCATTCAGTTGTATTTTTACAGTGCATGGTACATAGAGTATCACAACAAAGTGGGAGGCAACTTCTGGCTCAAGGACACTTAAGAAGTGCAAATGTGTTGTCGCACAGAGACTTTACATCATATAATTTACCGGAAGGACAGTCACTTTTACCATTAAAAGTAATCCCCTAAGCCATCTGCATGTGCAGTAAAACCTGAAGCATGAAAAGCTTTAACAAAAGTGAAATTTCCAGTTCTCGGTTTCTGTGGTTGGGGGCAGGTGAAACTGAGGGCTGCCAATGTCCATTTTTAGAACTTCAACCGTAAATACGTTGCTTGTTTCATGTTGAAACACGGCAAATATGTGATGCATGACACACAGACTCACACTTTCACGCTCTTCATTCTTCTTTCCTCTCTCCCTCCCGCTGTTTCCTCTGTCTTGTCTTTTAATCATTCCAAGTTTCTCTGGATAAGAGATAGAGACACATGCACAGATTGCAAAACTGTAATTGTAAGTATGTAATTTGTCTTTTAATTGGCATAATATAGGATTATGGTACTATTTAATGCAAAAGAGCATGAGTGCGCTTATTGCCCTGTGCTTATATTTTCTCACCTGAGTTTGCTGTGACCAGTGCTAATGATTAGATTTAACAGGTTAGGTGATAACATGTGTTAACATGTTAGGTTATCAAAACAAAAAAGTGCTTTTCCAAAACTTTCCATAAACTTTCCAAAACTTTTTTTATTCCTCCATTGATACTTTTACTCTTATATCTTCGCATTATCTCTTGTTAGTTTTTTTTTTTACCAAACAGCATTATGCTGTATGATCTCACTGCTGACTGATGATTACCTTAATGAATGTTACTATTGTTTATTAAGTTATTACTGTTGTTGTGTAATTACACAGCATGTCAGAACACTATTGATTTTTAGCATTGTTATGCTTTTGCAAAGCCCTTTAATTTTAAGTGTGTTTGAACATGTATGTGCGCATGTGTATGTGTATGTGTGTGCATGCCCGTGCGTGCGCTGTAGACTGGGAAGTCTTAGTCCAATAGGATTTCAGGGTTAGTCTGGGTCAAGCCAATTAGAGGTCTGGCAAGCCATTCTCACGCAGACTCTCAGCCAATCACCAAGAGGAGTGTTACTAGCACAATGTGAGAGTGTGTGTGTGTGTGTGTATGTTGGCAGACAGGGAAGTCTGGTGATGAGAGGTGTAAAGGTTTGCCAGGGGCTAGGGAGTCACGCCATGGCTCGAAGTCACAAACTACATCCGCACGCACAGATGGACACACACGCACACGCAACACTGCAAATTGTGGAACATTATTTTACCCCACATTTGTTCAAGATTTGGACCAAGTCAAACAAACTGCAATCGATATTGTAATTCTGAATTCAAATGCCAGAGCTATGCCAAACCTCAGATGTGAGACAACAATATTTCTCCAGTTGGCAGATAATATCAACCTCAGAATTTACCTCGGGGTTGCTCCTTAAATACTGCAGTACAGGAATATGTAATGTCTTAAGTCGAAACAAAAGGGCCCCATCGGATCAATGCAAAACGGGCTTCATATTTTCACATCTTAAAGTTAGTAGGAATAACACAGGTGATACTAATAGTATTTATGACCGTATTCTATTCAAGAGTCTCAGTATGACAACGAGAACATGGTCTTGATCAAAAAGGGCCTGTTCTTTAATTTAAAAAAAAGAGCAACTACATAATAACATAATCTAACACTATTTAACTCTATTCATAAATTACCTACACTCACCTTCGTTCACCAACACTGACACACGTGCATTTTTTTAAACTAACATGCAGAAAAAGGAGCATGCACACATGCAGTATAAGATCACATGAACTCTGCCTCCAGGAGGTCTGACTTCCAACTGTGTTGATGGGGTTTAGTCCTGCACCTGACACGGACACTGTCACGAATAGAAACAAACACACACTGGATGCATCTGTGTGGCAAAAAAACCCCAAAAAACTCCAACCTCCAACCAATGATTATAAACATGTAGCCAAAATGTTAAAATATTTCAGAATGCATCAGAATTATTGAGAATGTCATTTCATCTTCATATCAAAAAGCTCTAATAAATTCCATCAAAAAATGTCATAGTTTTTATAGTTTTCATAGTATTTGAAACAACATGAAAAACTTTTTCTTTTTTTCCTGGATCCTTTTCTCAAATGAAAACTTTTCTGAAGAAATCCCTAATTTGTTTTTGGAGATCTGCAGTTTTCATTGGACAGCAACAATATTATTCCTCTTTTTATTTAGGCCATCAAACCATGGGAATGTGATTAATGTCAGGCAGCCAGGGTGCGCTTGAATACACACACACACACACACACACACACACACACACACACACACACACACACTTTGCTGTAAACTGAGCCCAATGTAATCATAATGATAAAGCAGATTGCCTTAACACACAGATGGGCCTCCCAATAGCTCTGTGTGTGTATATGTGCATGCGTGTTCGTGTGTGTGTGTGTGTGTGTGTGTGTGTAAGTGTGGACAACGCTGATTGGATTGCAGATTTATAGAAGAGGATTACTGCAGGAGCAGAGAGAAAGAGAAAGAGAGGAAGAGAGAGAGAGAGGGGGGGGGGTTCAGACACTCACCTCTCATTAACTTCCACCCCCTTCACCTCGCCTCACCTTATTCTCAGTCATGGACAAACACACACACATAAACATACACATAAACATACACAGTTAAGATTGTGTGTTGATGCAGAACCTTTTGCATGTAATTTCAAGATGGTGCTTATTAATTAACTTGACTATTAAAATGCTGAAGTAGTATTTAAAACCTGTTAAATTGCGATTAGTTTTAAAGATGATTTTTTAAGAAAGCAGAATTTCAAAGCATGTGAATGCGAAGCCTGTGCCTGAAAGACAAACAGTAGTGAACAGCCCCTAATGTCAAACGATTATATAAAGTAATTTAAAATTTAAAAAAAACATTGACCAGACCAGATTAATTAGCTTTGTCTCAAGTAAGTGAATGGCAGGAAAATAAAGAAGAATATGTTTAGGAACTGTCCAAAGACACAAAATGAAATTACCACATACTGACATGAAAACTACTGTAGAAACATGGATAAAAGTAAGAATAATGGACAGTCACCCTCAGAGAATATGAAATACACAGAGATAAGCAGGCAGGCCAGAAAAGGACAGAGACAGAGAGGGAAAGCGAGGGACAGAGACAGGCAGAGACAGTGGGCACTCCAGCAAACCTGATTATGACTGGATGTGAATTAGATTCCCTAACAGATGGTCCAGGAGCGAGGCTGTAAGGTGCATCAGCCAGCAGTGAGGGGAGGGAGAGGAGCGGAGGAAGGACAGGGGGAGTGAGAGGGAAGAGCAGGCGAGGAGCAAGTGTCAACAGCAGCTGGCGACAATACTGATCAATTTAGTTCAAAACCAACAATTTTAAAATGTATTCTATTTTTTCATATATTTAGGTAGAAATTCAGTAATTTTAGGACATAATCTACGATGTTGATTTTCTTCTTTTCAACCCTACTAATCACTACTTCTTTTATACACAGCATTATTCACAGGATTATCAATATGTGCCTCCTTTTTCTAAATGTATTATTTACAGAATACTGAAAGTTGAATTTAAAAGTAAGCAGTGAACTGAGCCCACTAAGGATGTTTCTTTTTTCTCAGTTCTTATAGATGCTGTGCATTGTTGTACATACTTAGGTTCTGCTTCTCGTGCTCTCCCTGTGATGGATAGGTGTAAATCATCACAATCCTGTAGTGACAGCCCAATTTCCCCAAATCTGATCTGCTTAAAGAATGCAGCTTTGACGCTCTTCTCACTTGTGTCTACTCTCTCCTCCTTTCCTCTTCTCTCTCACTCCCTCAGATCCAGAGTACCATTTTACTTCTCACACACACACACACACACACACACACACACACATCTCTCTCTCTCTCTCTGCTCTCTTTCTGCCTCTCCTCTTTTGCAGCATTGCACTCTCTTTCCCATTCCCTCCTTGTCTGTTTCCCTCTTCGTCCCCTCCCCTCTCTCTGCCTCCCTCCCGTGTCACATCTGAAAGCCCTGTCATATTTACTAGAGTGGAAATCCTCTTTCACCATCTGCTTAATAAAATGTGTTTTTAATCCGATGGGGGATATTTTATTTTTTTAAACACTTTTTTTTATTATACTTCTGTGCAATTTCATTTGATACGGCACCTTGCCCAGGTCTCTATCTGCTTGGACAGGAGACAGAGGGTCTCACTGTACACGAATGGCTGAAGGTGTACGTTTGTGCATGTGCGTGAGAATGCATGTGTCAACCACAAATGCAAGTGCCGGTAAGTGTTTGGAAAGGCTGTTGCACCCCTAATGCTTAGCGATAACACTGCTAATCCACACATATACACACACACACATAGAAAGAGAAACGACCAACGCTAACCTTGATCAATGACCTTTCTTTTATAAAGGAGCGAGCCCACAATTTATATCCTGTATACCCCTGCACATACATTTCCCTCCAATATCCAGCATGTGAGAAGTGTAAATATGCAATCAGTCAGATTTATGTTGAACATTCTATGTAACAAATGAAATGTTAATGAATATATTGGTCATTCCTTGTTTTCATATGAAAGAGAATTAGTCTTTTCTCATTTGCCACGTGCACTATCATCCATACAAGGTTTACCTAACAAGAGGATGAATTCAGTAATGTCATTGATTTCCACACTTCAGCCTTTCCAGTAAATGGCTGGAGGTCACTACAAGTACATTGCATGCAATTTAGTCTGCCATGTCCAGAAATGGAACTGAATTATACATCCAATTTGCAGTAATTTGTGTATTTGTTTATTTATCAAATAAATCATTTAATCTAGTTAACAGACAGTTTGTGTTAGCGGTACTCCCGACGTGCAGCACACTGGATGGAGTTGAGCTGTTTTAGAGGTTTGAAGCACTGTTCTTACAGTAGACAACCACCCTTACAAATACAATGACACATTGCAGATAAAGGAGACAGAAAGAGAGAGAGACAAAGAGAAAGGTAAGGAGAGAGAGACATGGTGACAAAGATAGTGGCTGGCAGCTACACACTTATCAGCTACTGCTCCGCAAGAAAATGACCTAAATCATCAAGATTCCCATCTGACACACACACCAGCACACAGACAAACGCATGTACACACACACACACACACACACACACACACACACACACGCACACACAGGGTTAGCGGTGCACTCCCTTACGCTTTGCCCTGAACAAGATCACCCTCTTTATATCTTTTCACTTAAATGCTACACTTACCACAGTAACGCAGTCACACTCTCAAATCTAAATTATCCTTAATACAGACCACATAGGACTTTGAGAGTAAAAGGGAATTGCCTTCAAAATTAGAAATTAAAGAAGAGAAGAGCACGATGTGACGATCAAAGTTACATGAATTTCATTCCAGAATAGTTTTCAGTCTGTAGTTTGGAAAAAGCATATAATTCTTAATCAATAGTGTTTGGCAGAGTCTCTCCTGTGTGTTCTATCTCCCACAGTTTCTCCATTCACATTTAGGGAATGTGTGTAGGTGTGTGTGTGTGTGTGTTTAAACTTTATAACACCCAGGATGCGTCAGTCATGCAGTGTGTGTTGTGTACGTGGGTAGTTGTGCATGGTAAAGAATTGTAGGTATGTGTTTGTCACATTAAGATTCAGATTTAGGAGACGTGTTTAAACACAATCGCAGCACTGCGCACTGAGGAATATAGACACATGCACTCACATTTCCTCTCCTTTGCCAGTCTTTACAACCCGACAGCCCATTGGGCCGAATGTGTTTTAGCCATTATCACATTGATTGTATGTAATCAGGGGTTTATTCTGCAGCCAATGAAGTGAATTACAGGTTTCCTGCCCGACTAACACTGTAACAATTGATCTGCTCCCTGGTGTGTGTGTCTGTGTGTTTGAGTGGGGTGTAAGGTGCTGTGTGTGTTTGTGTGTGTGTGTGTGTGTTTTGACAGGGTGTAGATGTACGAGAAAAACGAAAGAAGCAATGACAGAGTGTGTTTGTGAGTGAGAAGTAGAAATGACAACAGAGAGAGCGAGAGAGAGACAGGGCGATTGAGACTCAAGGAGAGAGCGAGAGAGAGCTCAGTAGGAGGGAGAGTGGTTTAGATTGACTCTCACTGCGTGAGTTTTTATTTTGTATTTTATTCATTTTTGTCCCTGAAAACAACTATAATCATCGACACACTGCGAGTCTATGGAGCTAAACCCAAACACATGCTGTCTCTCACACACGCACCAACACTTGACAGTGGCACTTAGATTATTTTTTCAATCCTGTGCTCTATTTCTCTATGAACTATGGTATATAACTGTATACACACTTTACACAATGCACATGTAAGAAAACAGATTCAATTCATATCAAACCAAAAAAATGTCACAAAGAAGTTTCTTCTTTTCTTTTTTTTTAAATTTCTTTTTTGCGGGTGTCAGTTGCGGCCACAGGAAAACAAGTAACTGTGTTCTCGCTCGGTTCCTTAACAGCAATGGTGGCAACCTATTCCTTTGCAACCATCGTGTGCACCGAGCGAGCCGAGCTTACACGTGTGTTTTTTGTGCACACTCACCAGTGCATGGATCAGACTAACAAGCTGACATGCAGTTCAACAACCCTCCACAGATAGGAGAGCGTTGAAAAGGGGGTAGAATAGAGAGGGAGAAACAGAGCACAGAAAGAAAAATAAACAGGAGTGTGAGGGCTGAAAAGCAATTCAGTCTATTGATGAAATCATTCTGTTCATTTGACTATGGAAATGTGAAGACATTTTTTGCCCCTATTTCCCTCCTTACTCCCTTCTCTAATTCAATGTATTTCCTTTTCTGTCTTCCATCCCGCCTCCACTTTCCCCTCCGTCCCAAAGCATTGCCAGTATCATCTAGATAGAATTGTGTAAGGTTTTCTCGCTTTCTTTTTTTCTCCTTTTTGCTTATTGGACTGCATGTTCTTATCAGCATCGAGAGTACAATGCTCAGTGTGATGGAAAGGTATTAGCCAACCCGTGGTAGCTACATTGTCAGCACTTCTCCCTTCTCTGCCTCCACTGCTACCACTTCTCTTTCTGTTTTCTTCCCTCCTATTACACTTCTCCACTCACCTTTAAGGCCTCATTCCAACGGGAATTTGGTTTTAAAAAATAGTACCAGGGCAGTGAGGTGTTTCATCTCTCTACACCGATAGACACTGATCTTTGTCAAGGTGTAGTCAAATACATTTATTTTTCATTGTCAGGAAGGGAAAAAAATCATTTAAATCTTAGCTTACATGAAAATTCTTTATATTCAATTTAATATGTTGGTTGTTTCATTATCATTGTCTCTCCTCTCCTTTCCCCCTCCTTTACTCTCCTCTAACCTAGAGGGGTGACACAAACAGTTGGGAGTTGTTTGAGGATCAGTTTGTGTTTATGGCTGCCATCTAGCGAGGCAGTCGTACAAAGATTGTATATAATAAAAGAGTGCGAGCGCACACAGGAACACAGACGGAAGGAGCACACAGCGCAGGAACATAGAGCGAGGCAGAGCGTAGTTGCTCTAATACGATGATTGTATGTTTGTCCCTGCCAGTTGTCAGCGCGCTGCACCAGCCCACCAGTCTAATGACAGCTTGTCATACTAAAGTGGCCCACTTTCCATCAAAACACACAGAAAGCAAATACTTCTTTCTTTTTTCTTTATTTCCTGCTCTCCCTGTTTCTTCCTCTCTCACACACCTTTCTGTCTGATGCTCTCTCTCTCTCCCCCTCAGTGTGTTTATCTCTGTTTCACTGTGTTTTCCTTCAAGAAGTGAGGAATAAAAAAATGAGAAGGAAGAGAAAGAAAAATGACAGGGAGTGGGTTGGAAATGGAGACAAGGGGAGGTGGTTTTCTTCCTCGTGTGTGGGTGTGTGTGTGTATATGTGTGTGTGTTCTCCCGCAGTAATAGACAGCTAAATATCTGACCTTTGCAGGAAATAAACAACCACTTTTGTCCTCTTGTTCTGACTGTTTATGAAACAGTCTCAGGTCTACAGTTGGCATGTGGTCAATTTCACTTATCTTGTAAAAGAGATGGAAAGAAACTAAATGTTGTTGATATAGTGTGATGACATAACAATTTAAGGAAAGGCACACAGAAGTTACACACCTTTTAGTTCTAACTAATCAAACTTCTTACTTGCCACTTGCATTAAGTTTGATGACAGTGTTACAGGATGGTTCTCTACCACTGTACATCAACATGCACAACATGGCAGGAGGAAAATGAAGCTCAAAACACCTGTCCTATAACAGAGTTAAGCAAAACAGCTCATACTCAAATCTGACGCCCGCTCCTCTTTGTGTTTTACTGGAATCCTCCCATAAGACTGCTCACGTCTTGTGAGAATACAAAAAGAAAAAAAACACTCGAGCCATTTCCTCTTTATATAAATCTCTTTAAACACCTAAAAACATAAAGAACTGATAAAAAATGAGACCCACCCCCTTCCCTCTCTCTCGCACCGTACTCATCTGAAGAGCAGACAGGCACAATAAGACTGCTCTTTCAGCACTGAGCTGTCACTACATAGAGTCATAATTATACTGATAACATACATACATAAATGCATTCAACCTCTCGCTCAGCACAGAGCACTGGCTGTGATTTCTTAATCTTCTTTCCTCTGCTCCTCTCCTCTGCACGCATGTCTCCTTTTTTTTATTCTTTTTTATTCCTTCCCCTTTCGACTGCCATTATTTTTAATTTATAAGCAGAGTGAGAGAGGGAGGGGGGGCACAGAGAAGAGATGTGTGAGAGAGAGAGATGATAGAGGAATGGAAAGGAAGAGGGAAAGAGAGAGAGAGATGAGAATTTGAGAGAGAAAGAAGGAAAAATAGCACCTGAGATCTTTTGGCACTTAAAGTCTTTCACTTAATGGCACTCAGAGGGATTGACGGTCGAAGGGAGGGGGCACAAAAGAGCATAAAGAGTGAAAAAGGAGAGATTAAATCATCGCCATCACATCATCTACTTAAATGGGTCTACTCGCTACTTCTGTCACCACAGTGTTTTCCCTCCCTCTTCAAGAACATGGACGAGCCTTTGCAAATCTCTCAGTTTACGTTCATTTCTTCCTTGTTTATTCTGCCACCTCCTAGGTTTTTTTCTGTCATTCCTTCCTTGTCCCTCCATCACCTCTCTCTGTCCCATTTTACCTCCCTTCCTCTGTCTTGATTTGTGTCCAAACCTTTCTCACTGTCCCTCTCATTCCAAAGTAAAGGCCTATACCGTAGCATCAGATAAATGGATTTATAGACACTGGTGAATACCACAAAGCCTGGATTAATAAGAGGAGGGAAGGAGTGATGTAGGGAATAAAATATATGATGAAAGGGGGGGAAAGGCCAAAGCATTGTACATCATAAATGTCATGTCACTTTATGAAAGGAAAAATTGATGAAAGAGAAAGCGCTGGATTTTTGGGAAGTGGAGCATTTGTAGGTTTGGCTGAAGACAACTGCTTTGTCTCATTTTTCTCTACATCAAGAACATCTCTGCTGCATGTTAAAAAACCAAACTGGTCTGTCTGTCTTTTTACTATCGTCACCTCTCCTCCCAATCTTTCTGTCTCTTGCTTGGGCTTTCTGTCTACCTACCTGTTTTCCCGTCTGTATCCATTCTCCATTACCCCCACCATGCCTTCGGTCGACCGGCTCTCCATTCTCCGCCATGGCGCTGTCTGTGTTTTATGGGTCCCCGTAGAACAGGGATCTTTTACAGGCCGACTGGACTTTAGAAGCCCCTCGTTTAGCAGCATCCTGCCTTAATTAAAAACCCCTTTTGTGCTTTCTGCTTTTAACAATGAAAAGAGAGGGATGGGAGGGAGGGCAGGGTTAGGGGGTAGAGAGTGGTAATGCAAAAAGGAAGAGAAAGAGAGAGATGGCAGTGAATAGGAAGTGATAGGGAGACAGGCAGATAGATAGTAAGGTAGACAAAGGGAGGGATGGAGAGATATGGACACAGAGAAGATAGCTGTTAATTACAACTGCCATTAACAAGACACCAGTCAGCCTCCTTAGGGAGGGGAAGAAGGGATGGGAGAGAGGGGGAAAGCAAGGGAGGTGGGATAGAGCAAAGTAGAGACAGCAGAGAGGAACAAGAGATGAGGAGAGGAATGCAGCACTGGTTTAGTACTGATTAGCATGGATTAGTAGAGATTGTGTTTTTGAAATACAGTTTTGTTTGGCTTCTCATAACATCTCAAATGTTTGAATCTGTGTGTGTGTGTGTGTGTGTGTGTGTGTGTGTGTGTGTGTGTGTGTGTGTGTGTGAACGTGAACCATGTATGCGTGAGGCTGTCTTTGGGATGATGGAGCAGCAGAGAGGCTGCTTACTGATTACCTTCATGTAGAACAAACTGCTATTGACTGGAGGGTGACGGATGACCATCGGACCCAAGCTTGTGTATGGGTTTGTGCGGCTGTGTGGTACTACGCATGCTTCTCCGCTACTCTCTCTGAGCACACGTTTTCCCTAATGAACTGCAATCTATTTCTTTCTTGTATTCAAGTCCTTTCGACTCTTTTATTTCCTCCCCCGTTCTTTCGCTCGTTGCACATCTCCAGCATTTCTCTTCGAAAGTAGAATAACATAATGGATGGATTGTTTGTGTACTTGTGTGTGCCATTGATAGAACTTACTAGGGTCTGAAAAAATATATAAATAAATTCATCACTGTAAGTGACAGTGAGGAAATACAAAAAAGGATTGCTATTATTCAGTTTTTAAAAAAATAAATATTGTTTGCTGAACATTGCCATAACTGTAACTTTCTCTTCTCCCCTCCTGAGTTTCTCTTTTTTCTTTAAAAATATACATTGTATTTACATTTTCTTCCTCTTCTTCTTCTGTTTGGTCTTGTCTCACTCCCTCAGGCTTCTCTGCAGAATGTCCAGTAAGGAGCGCCACCTTGAGTCCAACTGTCCGTCCTCTTATATAAAGACTGAGCCGTCGAGTCCTGCCTCCCTGACTGACAGCCTAAATCATCACTCCCCTGGTGGCTCCAGTGACGCCTCAGGCTCATATTCATCCACGATGAACGGTCACCCCAACGGCTTAGACTCCCCAAGCCTTTACGGCTCCAACGCAGGGCCCCTGGGTCCTGCCGGCGGCCCTGGATCAAAGCGTTACGAGGACTGTTCGTCAACTATTGGGGAAGATTCACAGATTAAGTGCGAGTACATGCTGAATTCAATGCCCAAGAGGTTGTGTCTGGTGTGCGGGGACATTGCATCAGGGTACCACTATGGAGTGGCATCCTGTGAGGCCTGCAAGGCCTTCTTCAAACGCACCATCCAAGGTTGGCTTCCATTTTGACATTGTGCATATAACTATTTTTCTGTCTGTCTTTTTAGTTCCATCTTTTCAAGTGTCTTTTTCTGTTTTGCTTAATCTTGTTGCAGTAGCTCTGTTTTGTCAAACAGAGAATGTGGGCTATGTTGTCTGAGATAATAATCGTTAAAAACCGTAGGTATTACGCTGAGCAGTGATATATTTATGTGTTGAATTGACTCAGCGACACATCTTAAAAACTGTCAGCAAAAGGTTTTTTTCATTTTAATTTGATATCTTGCAAATTTGCATTTGAAAGCTATGAAAGTATATCAAAGGTCATAAATACATCACAACACAAGAGCACATTAGAGGAGTGCAAGGCCAAAGGTCAAGAGTGAACATAGAGTGCTTTTGACATTGAACCAAATGGGCACAGCCTTTTAGAGAAATATTGCCCGCATAGAAGCTGAAACATAAATGAAATGCACAGACACACACTGCATTCACTCTCCACACATGTACATTAACCTGAGCCAGTATGCCAGATCCAGGAGGTACGATGAAAGCCCCAGGCCAGAGGAGAACCCAGATTTTTATGTGGCACATGCCTCCTTCTCTGTCTGCTAAATGAGCCACGAGGACACCCTCCAGAATCTATTTTTTCCACTCTCCTTCACCGTCTCCCCTCCTGTCACGCTCGCACATACACACACTTGCATATTACACATCCAATTTAGGTTCATGCATATGCACAAACTCCCAGACACGCCCACCTTTCACCGTCAACCTTGACCTCTTCATCATCAACAGCAAAGAGTAATTTCCAGGTGGTGTTTGCATTCCCAGATCTCATTGCTTATGCTTAGCAAGAAGAGTGTTAGCTGTAAGCCTGTTGTCTAGGAGATAACGTAGTGTCAGGGGAAGGTTAGATGTCACGTCTAGGGGTCAGGAGTTCAGGTTAAGGGGTAGAGGAGAGAAGGGATAGAGCAGTAATCCACATGATGAGAAGAGTACCAGGAATTAGGCTCAGTAATCCCTTGCTTGTCTCTTTTTAGGGTTAGAGGTAGTCCAGAAAGTGCACAGGTATTTGTACAATGTTCTCCAGATTTTGTGGCTATTCAGTTAACGCTTGTCTCAAAGCTTGATCATCACTATATCCTTCGCATATTTTTCCAGATACAATATTAGGCCAGTCTTACTGACAACCAGATAGCTAGAAAACAGGACAAGTAGTCAGCCATTTGTTCATCAAGCCATCCAGGGCAAAAAGTAAGTGTGCATTCTTGCTTTATCATTATTTATACAGTATGTGGAAATGCCTGGAAGTAGACTACAGTGCCCATGTTGATCCTACAGGAAAAACAAACATGTCAACTAGTGAAATAGTGCAACTCACTCTCACTCTCACTTGTTGGCCTTGGTTATTTCATGGCATTTGTTGCCAATTAACCTACAACACTTGTAGGTTTTGTAGGCCAAGTTAAAAGACATGGAATTTTTATTATTCAGGCCACCAAGGTGCTCGGTTGGTCAGTAAGTGATCAACATTTAAAGGCTTTTTGTCTTAATAATTTGTTTTTTAACAATTAATATGGCCATCACTCAGCAGGACAACCCACGTGTCAGTCTGCCACTGCAATAAGCATGCCACCAGTCAGCCAGCCAGTCGTCATTGATCCATTGAGTCAGTTAGTCAGTCAGTCATATCAGACAGGATTCATCTATCTACCTTTCCATCCATCCACCTATCTGTCGCTGCTTTCTTTTGCCTCCGATAAGCAGCTTTCCCAGTAAAGCCCCAGAGAGAGCGAGAGACAGGGAGATGGGGTGGAGGGGGTGAGGGGGTGGGGGGGTGCGGGGGGAGTTACATCCACGAGATGGTCACCACTACCTAGAGATGACCTGTATGAGATCAGGACACAGTGAAATCCCGACAAAGAGATTGGAGCACGCACATACAGAGATAAAGGTGGAGACACAGTCACATGCAACAACACAAACTCACAGGAGCACATTCCCTCACAGACACCAGCACACATGAACAGACACACACACATGACCTTGTAATCATTCTGTGTAGAGGTTTAACCCCTAATGCATGTGCCCTCGCTGCAGTGGCTAATAGTTGCCCAATTCCCAATGTCTCATTTCATTTAGAGGGCTTGTTAAAGGTTACACAGGTGAGGCCATGGTCACAGATTAAATACAGTTGCCCAGCAAACATATAGATATGACGCCTCTTTGGAGTTTGACCTTGAATGGATTGAAAGCAACACACTGTCCCCTCTCTCTTACTACCTCATTTTCACTCTGTTTGTAATCCTCCCTGTCTCCTGTAGTGGACATGTTGCAGATCAGGATGGCCAGAGTTAGAGGTTATGGGTCAAGACTGCGGTGTAGCTAGCCACAGGACAGTTGTCACGAAAGGCTGTGATGAAATATAGCAGTTTGGTGAGGCAAAGCATGAGGAAAGCCATATTATAATTAGATCCTCCAGTGGGATGTACTAAAAACAAGATTCAAGATTCAAGATGAAAGGGGAATATATTACCCAATTCAAGACTTACATACAAGACATCCTCATTAATGTCTAGAGGTGCTATATGCAAGTTTTCTCTGGATTGGGTACTGCCTCACTATATGGAATTGACGAGGCTTTATTTTTACATTCTTGGTCAAAATTAACATTTAGAAATTAACGCTATAAATTAAAGGCTATGAATTCACATCAGTAATTTTCCAAGCTTGAGTGGACACCATGTTTTTGTTAAGAATTTAGTTAGGAAGTGGTAAAGCATTGTTAGGAACTCCACTTTTTTTAAATCAGTGTTTGTGCTACAGTACTACTGTTTGTTTGGATGCAGACTGAACAGTATTGGATCCTCCGGAACAAATGGGTCATGACATTATCTTTGGCTACCACACAAGCCAAACTCATCCACAGACAGTGTGTTAGCCGGTGTGTCTGTGTGTGGGCTTGTGCTCATCCAAATGTAAATGAGTCCAGGTTATGTGTACGTCTTCGCACATACGCCTGTGTTTGTGTGTGGCTGTGAGTTAGTGTGTGTATCTTGGCTGGAAAGCAGGGCCGGCCTCAGATGGGCAGCAGCAGACATATTGGTATGTTTCAACCCATTAGCCAATAAAACCGCAGGTAATCACCAAAAAAACACCTCCAGCTGGACAGGGAGGAGAGCATGGGGTGGGAGGGGAGAGGAGAGGAGAGGAGAGGAGAGGAGAGATGTACATCCGTTAGGATATACAAAAAGTTGAAACAAGGAATGAGAGAAAGAGCGAAGAAGGGGGAAGGTGGACTGGGCACATGGATGTAGGAAGGAATTACTGATGTGTGTGTGTCTCAGCATGGAGAAAGTGGCTCTGGCAGCAGCTGTTTCTGTGGCGTCAGTCCAGCGACACCTGACAACCTGCATCTATCACTCCCTTATTGAGAGAGAGGGATAAAGGGGAGTGAGGAGGAGGGCAAAGTGTGGGAGAGGGAGGGACAGGGCAATGAAATGGGAAGAGAGTGGCAGCAAGAGCACAAAAGAAAAGTGTAGGAGATCAGGAAAGAGGACAATGGCATAGGTGGTAGTGAGTAGTAAGTCTAGCAAAGGAACAGCTGAAAGGTGCAGTGAAAATGGTAGAAAGGATGGTCAAACAAGAGTGTCCATGGGAGAGTTCTGTCTATTCTGCCTGAAAGAAACTGATCAGATTCCTCAACAGTTAAACAATGTAAAATCTATGCCAAGGTACCAGGAGAAGAGAGCGAATGGGAGGGAGAGACTTAGCGTATGTCAAGACAAAGTTGTATCTTAAGGAGAGACAAAAGGAGGTACAGCACAAAGGACGACAGGCCAAAGCGCACGCATAAACATTCATATTACACAGGCTGCACAATGGTGGTCAATTGTCATGCAGAGGGTGGACATACACACACATCTCAAAGGAGATTGCAGGGGATTTGAGACCCTCATATAACCCCCCCAACACACACACACACACACACACGTACAAACTCACACATTATACATTGGAGGACCTCTGCTATAAGCCCCCCAGTGCACAATAATACACATAAAGATAGAAATAAAGACACACACATACACATAGAGAGAAAGGGAGACGTATGGCATTATGATGTAAACCCTTGTATTCTAATACCCTCCCTGTACCCCCACTCTAAAGCAGGATGCTTATGTCTATGTCGAATCATACAAAGAGCAGGGAGCCAGGTGACTCATAGCTTACATATTCCTATATCACACCTTTATACTGGCCTGTAAAGTAAACCTGCAGTATTTTCCCCCTTCTGTAGTGTCAAATACCTTTTATACAAACATGCCAGTATTAAAGCCCACCAGTTCAGTTTTTGTCCTGGGTGTCACTTTAATTGACAAATAATATACATCATTATTGTTGCTTGTTGATGCTCATTACCACGGCTGCACGCCACATTCTTTTTTCCTCACTGAAGGTTTAACAAATTAAGTCTCAGTGCTACTGGCCCCATAAGTGGCTTCTTTTACAGCAGTTATCCGTTTAGCTGCACTCACCTGTTTTGCCTTGCACTAATAAGGACCTTGACTGACTACCCATTAACTGACTCTGATTCTATGTCATGGCATTAGCGTATTTATCCATAGTGCTAGTCAAGTGTCTGTCTTAATTGCTGAATTAATCTACTCGTCCTCTACCATACACATGTAAAGGTTGGGTGCAAGCTAACTAGTCCCATTAGGAGTGTCCATTAGATGGTAAGGGTTCCCCCAGCATTGAGCATGTGTAGCCTTTACTTTAACTAATAAGTCCGATTAATGAGCATCTTGTTACCCATTAGGAGGTGTTTGTGCATTTAGCCCTTTCCCAAGCTAACTAGCCCCCTTAATCAGCCCAGTAATGAGAAACATCCTCTCCACAGCAGCAGTCAATAGTGATCACTGTTTACTCTGTTTCAGTGGAAGATTCATTGGCTTTCTGGGGTACTGTAATAGTCAGGCGGGCTTGGGAGGAAGAGAAATGGAGGTTTTTATGGTTTACATCTCCAAACAGTTCTTACTACAGATAAATAACCCTTCTTGAACATGGAGAGCCATTGGCACATTTCTTTAACAGTCCAAACTGTGCTTTTGCTTTGAACTGGGTGGAAGCAAATTACCAAATGGAGGATAAATGAGCGCAACTGGAGGAGAGTGAAGCTGAAAATGAGAAAACAGGAAAGGAACAATAAAAGAAGAGGAAACAGGGAGGGTTAGGAAGAAATGTCATTTAGTCTTAAAGTAGCTTTAAAATAGCAAAGACAAAAGAAATGACCATATGGAAGTAAGAAGATGTAGAATGAGATGGGTAAGTAGATAAATAAAAGTAAATAAAGGTGTTATTAAATGCTGAATATATTATAGTCATATGGTAATTGGGAGGAAAGTTACCCACAACACAGAGAAGAGAAATAGTGAGGCGGTGAGACAGTACTGAAGGTGAAAGTGGTATTAGCCTCTAACATACTTCAGGTGTTGTTTTTGTTGGCCAGGTTTGTGAAGTTAATAGACTTACATCAGCTAATAATCTTAATCTCAGCTCTGCACTTGGGTGTTACCGTGAGCAAACTGTGACCAGTCATGCAACCTCTGTGGCCCCTGCCATGACACGCACATCATCTTGATAGACACACAATTGACAAAGGTCAAATTAACTACGATAAGTTGATATTTATGAAGGCTGGTTTTACTGTATACATGTGTGTTTGTACAGCTACAACTAAATTTTATTATCTCTGTCCTTTGATTTGTTTAATTCAAGAATATATCTCTCATTTATTCTTCATGCAGCAAGATTTGCTGAGCATCCCTGTCCAGCAGTTTGTCTGCCTGTGTGTCTGTTGATCTATCTATCTGAAATGAAACCTCTCTTTCCTTCTTCCTCCAACATGTCTACATGCCACAGGCAACATTGAGTACAGCTGTCCAGCCACCAATGAGTGCGAGATCACCAAGAGGAGACGCAAGTCGTGCCAGGCCTGCCGCTTCATGAAGTGTCTGACTGTGGGCATGCTGAGGGAGGGTAAGGGAAAAGGTCTCTTACTTATCTTTCTCCGTTAACTGTGCTACGTGTAGCATTTCAAATCCTATTAGATATGTTTATTCAATTACTTTGGTTAATTTAGGCCAGCTCTGAAAGTGTTACCAACTTCTAGCAGCCACAATAGAACATTTTGTGTCATGTGGGTTAAGTTTTTAGAGTTGAACAGTTGATAATAACGCCGCACATTTGAGCAAACAATGCCATGGCCACACCCCAACCATCTATTCAAACATGGTATAACTGCCTTAGAGTAATTTAACCAAGGTATCATATCAAGGGATGACAGTGATTTATTGATGTTGATAATGCTACATGTGGCCCTTCAAAGAAATTCTTAATGCACCTTTAATATACAGTATATTGTAATCTGTCTGTATCTCTAAATATTCTGTTCACAGCTCTGTTTTTCTTTGTTTATGACTTACCTCACCATTGCTTGGCACTCATTTACATTCTCTTCTTTCCCATGTACATTCACCCATCACCTCCACATAAAAAAGTTACATACAATAGGTTCACATACCCACACACAGGCACACAAAGACCCACTTCCAAACACCAACCACATCCTTTGTTTACTTCACCTAAATGAGGTTTTAGATAAAAATTACAGAATAATTGCAACATTCACACCAGCAGCTGTTCAGCATTGAAGAAATGTAAAAACCAAAAAGGAGGTATCATCTGCCCCCACACCACTTTGATTAAATACACTCACTCTCTCATTTTTACACTCCCTCCTTGCCTCTGCCTCGTTCTCTCCCTCTCGTCTGCCCACCTCTGACCTTTCTACTCCCACTGCACTTCCAACGATGAAAGGAGGGAGAGAAGTGTCGAGGGACGAAGACAAGGGCCGTTAGAGAGAGAGGCATAGTTGGAGGGGGAAGGTGGGGGAAAGCTCGGGGGGGGAGAACAGATTGATTTATAGGAGCAGAGGAGAGGGACCAGGGGAGGATGAGAAGCAGGGGGAGGATGGTTGAATGAAGCAGAAAGTGTGTGTGAGAGAGAGAAAGGAGAAGAGAGGAGGGTCAAGGTTGTAATTGATGGGAGACCTGGCCTACGCCCCCTTCCTTACACTGGTCAGGGAGCGTGCCTCTGCCGACGCCTGCCAGCCCTCCCTCCATCCATTCCTGTCTTCATCTCACCCTCCAGTTCTCCCACTCAGTATCGTTGTACTGTTTGTGTTGCTTCTGTTATACCTTTCATCCATCCGTTCTCCTCTTCACTTCAACTGTTCTCTGAATCCTGTGGGCAACGTGACACCCGTCCATACCTGCAACTGCTCACCCACTCAAACGTCATCATAAGGAGCCTCACAGTAGATAACAAAACCATCGCAATGTTGATAACACAATGAGCTTTTGATTCAAATGTTCAAAGATTCACCTGTGCACGCACACATATACAGTATATGATGAAAGATTTTCAACAACAAAGACTGAGAAACAACTACAAACAAAAATATTGTCTTTTATGAAAAGTTTGTCTTGAATTAATTAAAATTAAACTACACAAAACATTATTTAAAAATTCAGTGACTCAAATTCAAACTAAAACCAAGATTTATTGTTGTAAATGCGATTAAAATCTGGTGCCAGAAATTTGTTAGCCTCAGACTGCAGGCGTGTAAACACAAATACGACAAATAAAAAAAACACACATTGACAAAAAAATCATATTCTGTATTGGGGCCTACCACTGCCCGTAACAACCCAAATTGGCTTCACTGCAATAGCATGGCCATCTCTCCCTCTTCTCTGTTTTTCTCTCTCTCTCTCTTTTGTACACACACACAAGCATTCACGGCAAGCTGCTGTCGTGGCATTTGTTCTCCCAGTCGATCTGACATAGGCAGAACCTGTCTCATCTCCTGTTTGGTCTCGTGTATGACTGTGTGGCCACAAACACACACACGTGTAAGTGCATGTATTATTGGCAGCTCCAACAGTCTCACAGTTCACACAGCTTAGACGACAACTTCTGACTCGACACAGAAACCACATCGCGCTTCTCAATAAACTCCAAGCAAAGCCATGGTTACAAGAAAGTATTTTTTTCTTGATCATTTATTGCAACACTTAATACATTCTTGACAATATTGTATTTTAAAAGTCAGGGAATCTTATATGCAATGAATTTTAATGAAGTCCTACAAATTTTGAGGATATCATTTCCCTACTAAGCCAACGTGTGTGTGTGTGTGTGTGTGTGTGTGTGGCCATGTAGCTGAGGGATATGTGCTTGCATGTTTCTGTCCTGAGCAGGCAAACAAATAGCTGCCCTTTGTTGCCACTGCTTCCCTGCTCCACACACATATATCATGCACACACACACATGCACACCTTGGCCTACATATATATACATCAATGTGACAGACCACAGCCACCCCATTTGTTGTGCTGGGTGTGAATTTAATACAAGGGGTCCTGCTCTACATATGAATAAGGGTCATTTGGAAAATTGATACATCAATTTTCTTATATTTTCTCATTCTCACTCTTTCTGAACCCTTGGGAAATTTGAAAAAGATCAACAGCTATATAAAAGAGCTAAACATATTTCTTCACCTTTGCTTTATTCTGCTGGAGGTATATAAATGTATGTATGTATAAAATAGAATCTCTTGTCATTTTTAAAGAACCAGTGCATGCTGTGGAATGACTATGTATTTCCTAAAAACCTCCCCGTGAAATATTAAGACATCAGAAAAATCTAATTTTGATTTCATTTTGTTAAAATGTAAAAGACCTAATCTTGAAAGTATTTGTCAGTTAGTGATTTAACGTATCCAACATGTTTTTAAATTCAAAACCTAAAAAGAACATTGTGTGGATTATTTCAACCCTCAAGATATTTGTTAGCAAAGGAGGTAAGATATTTCATGAATTTATTAAAAGAGACATTCTTAAATGTAGTTTCAAGTGGATTTAAACAACAGCCAATAAAACTTTGTAAAGAGCAATATTTAATATAACAAATTACATTGTTTTACCACCTGGTAAAACATGTTATCACTGAAATAACAACCTTTTTCACACATAACATTTAAGACCATTGCCTCTCACACTGCCTGTTTGGGCGGAAGTATCGCTGCAGCAGAATTGAATAGATGATAATGGTAAGTGGCTAGATCAGTTAGCATCAGAGCTAACTTTGGTTGTCAGGGGCTAGCTCACGGGAGAAAGGTGAAGATAAAGTGGGAAGGGTGGTGGAGTACTCAAGCGTGTGTGTGTGTGTGTGTGTGTGTGTGTGTGTGTGTGTAAGTATGTGCAGGCAGTTGTGTGCGGGTGTGGGAGTTGTAGTTTACCCCTCAGGGCAAGATCTGCCTCAAATTAGCTTTGTCGCCCTGGGAGACAGAGAGGGTGAGATGAAGAGCAAGTGAGGCAGCAATAAGCATGTGTGTGTGTGTGACAGAGAGAGAGGGGAGAACAAGAGGCCACGGGGTCCGTAAACCAACTCAGAGTGGAGGCGTTTGTTTACATGTCCTCTTAAGCACGCACCTGATCATGTGAATGCACACACATGCTGAGCCTCGTCTGCATGGAGAGGCGAGGAGAGGAGAAGAGGAGGAAGTAAAGTGAGGGAAGGAGCGAACATGGGGCAGCCACCCACCGATATGAAGCAACTAATTTCTGGAGCAAGGCAATTAAAAGGCCTGACTATATTATGAGAACTTCCCCTCTGGCAATGGCTGTCTGTCCATTTTTAATGAGGTCATAATGATGCGTCAGCTGAAGACCTAAAGGTCACAGGGGCGGGGCTTAAATCTGGCTACAGAAGGGAGGGGGGAGTGAGAGAGCAGGGGTATTATTGCCGGAAAAAATGTCTTGATGAAAAGTAATAAAACAGGAGAAGAATGAAGGTGGATGTTAAAAAAAACCTCAGAAAATCAATCAATTTTTTAAAATTTATTTGACAAGTTTAAAAAAACAGAAACAATCTCAAGTAATAGCACCGTAGCTGTCACAGTTATTTCAATTTATACACAAATGGCAAGGCAAGACAGACATAATATATTCAACATCAGTACTAATTCGTGGAAATGTCATGTTCAGAATACAAAACACGGATCAGACATTTGAACATGAAAGGCTTTGGCAGAGGAACACAATCCAGGAGCCAGCAATATTCAGTATGCATGTATACTCTACATATGGTCGTATTGACAGATTTGCTCCCTTACAACAGAGCAGCTTTGATGATGGCACGTCTGATGAATCATGGTAAAATGGACAGAACGTGTTCAATCCAAAAAACCAAAGCCTCCATGTCTGTAATGCTATAAACGGCCAGCTGGATTCAGAGGGTAGACTACCAGAGAGGAAAGTCCATGGGCTGCATATATCAACCTTGGCATGCTGCCGCACGCATGCACACGCACACAGACACACTAACAGCTTGTGCCAACTTTGGCCATGCTCCCCATGGCCTCTGAGACCTAATGAGTGAGATCGGGTGGAAGGCCCCAGTCTGTGTGAAAGTCGGGGCTTGTGTGTCTGTGTAGGTGTTTGGTGTGTATACAGCTGGTGGCATGCGTCATGACTCGCCCTATAGCTCAATGATCCTGACTGCTGGTATCCAGTCACATTTCTGTACACATGCAGTCACACACACCACAATAAAAATGACTGGCTGTACACCTTTACTTACAATGTACAGTTTTTTCTCTCAAAAAGGACACTTTTCTTCACTTTAATGTAATTAAAACAAAGGTTAAATTACGAGGAGCAACTGGTTTGGTAGACAACAGACAAAGGGTGAATGAATAGTAATATAGTGTGGAAAGAATGGAAGTACTGGATGACAAGAGGAGAAGAGCGTGAGTGACGGGGAGAGGGGAGGAGACAAGAGGAGAGGTCAGGGAAACAGAGGAAGGGAGCGCCAGACAACTGGTGGCGTCTGGTGTTTCCCCCATGGGAAACTTGTAGCTAAATCTGGCCCTGTAGCGTCTGTCCTGAGTGATTGTGTGTTTGAGTGTTCGTGTGTGCGTCTCTGAGTGGCATCTGGTTGCATCCCATCCAGAAAGGAACGATAATG
Organism: Psettodes erumei; assembly: GCA_016785225.1. Taxonomy (NCBI): domain Eukaryota; kingdom Metazoa; phylum Chordata; class Actinopteri; order Pleuronectiformes; family Psettodidae; genus Psettodes; species Psettodes erumei. The sequence continues at coordinate 464,097 of JAFBJZ010000108.1, read as the reverse complement.
GAAATACTGTGACGAAAGATCTGTCTTAGTGGTCCGCTCTCTTTTCACATGCACTTTTATCGAGAGGAGAGGAGAGGAGAGGAGAAGAGAAGAGAAGCAGGAAGAAACGGCATCCAGACACATTCAGATACCACAGATGGGAGGAGAAGGAGTGAGATGGATTGTACTCGTGCGTTTTAGTATCTAACTGCTCTAATTAATCTGTCTGGGAGTAGCCATTTATTTAACAGAAGATAGAAGATGAATAGAGAGTGGCCTTAAAGGGGAAAAAAAGGCTATTAGTGTGGAAAAGGCACCACTTTGTTGAGGTTCTCACACGGTCTTCACACATGCCCACATTCCCAGAACCACACATATTCACACACCAGTGACAGCCACCTGCCCACTGCCTCAGGCAGTGCTGTTCTGATCGGTTCTGGTCTAAACAAACATCACTGCATGACACTATGCACACTCTCCTCTTCACCTTCCCCTCCATCCCTCTCTCATGCTCTCTTTATTTCTTTTTTGTTTTGTGTGTGTGTGTGTGTGTGTGTCATTTCTTAAAAGTTTTGAGCATACAAATGTTTACCAGTGTAAATCAACAGGACTCCTGTCTCTGCTGATTTGATGTCCTCAAAATCTGAACCTTAATTTTCCTGTAGCTTTATTTGCATCATATATAACTAACGGTTCTTTCTATACCTCTCTTATTTCTTTTCCTTTCTAACATGCAGTAGATAGGCAGATACACACATACACACATTCAATTTAAATGGGCCTGTTGTCTTATCCAATCTGTTGGTCCATCAGTTCCTAAATCCACATAGGAAAACCCTTTATGTTATCACGTCAACACACTGGTTGAACACACTCACACACACAGGGAAACATAAGGTGATAACCTGGTCTAAGGTGGAAGACAGATCTCAGCCCTGTTACAACTTCAATTACCATAAAACTACTCCTTCTCTCTCTCTCTCTCTCTCTCTGGTTCTCACCCTCTTCCTTGTCTCTTTAAATGTTCTTTCCCTCTCATGCTTTTTGTCATCCCTCTTTCTCTGTGATCCAATTTTACTTGTCTTCTCCTCTCCCTCCACTCTGTCCCACACTTCTCACTCTCTTTCACTCTCTCATGCTCTTATCATATCATTGACCATCTGAAATCAATCCATTCCTCTTTTCCTCCCTCTTTCCACGCTTGCAGGTTCTCTCTTCAAAACCACTTAGGTGTCAAAGGCATTTCACTCGCAATCCTTCAACTGTTCGCGAACACGCGCACGCACACACACACACACACACACACACACACACACACAGATGTAGAGTGATGCCAGTGCAGTTCAAAATCCATGCTGATGTGATCAGTGCTATTGACAGACAGCAATATTACCACGATAGGAATGATTCACCTTCATCACTGTCACTGTGTGTGCACGATTTTATGTACAACATGTGACAAAAGCGACAATATTTATACAAATGTGAATGATAACATGTAACCATTCATTAAAGCAGAATAGGTAGTAGTATGTCATCAGAGTTTACACACTCTGCTTTACGTAACACAAAAAAATGATTGCGTCTTATTCTGCTGTTTGTCTTTCTGTGTGAGTGTAAAGAAGTGGAAGCAGTAGACTGAGTAGAGGTGTACCATTAGTTGACATAATAATTAAAGCTTATAATTAACGGGTTCAACCCCCCTTTCTTTCACGGATATGTCCTTTGCTCTCATTATTCTATTCCTATCTCATTTCCTTTTATTATCCCCCATGTCATCCCTCCTTTTCTCTCTCATTTCACTTCTTCACCTTTCTCCCTTTGTTTACTAGCCCATCCATAACTTACCCTCCTCTTCTCCTCTTATTTCACAACCTATGCTCCACTCTTCTCTCCTGTGTTCTCCCTTTTCTCCCCTTTCTTTTACCATAATCTTCCATTAATGCTTTTTTTATCATTTCTATCTAAATTTTATTTTATTCTTTTTATTCCATTCCTTACCCATTCCCTGCTCAATTATTCTGTTCTACCCATGCCTATTCTTTTTCCTCTCTACATTTTTTTCCTGATCCCTACATTTCCTCTCCGTCAACCCTTTTCCTCTTTTCACCCTCCTCTCCTCTCCTCTCCTCTCCTCATTTCTTCCCCCCTCTTCACCCCTCTCTTGCCCATTCTTTATGATTTGAAGGCTCATTTGTTAAAAGGAGGTAGAGCACTCTTGCACTCCCCCTAGCCTCTTCCTGTCGCTTTTTTGTGGGCTTTGGAAATATAATTTTCAATTTTTAATTTGATTCATTTAGATTTGATCATTAATCAGTGCTGGGAGAGAGTTAATTTGGTGGAAAATAGATGAGGTAGTTAGAGAGGGCTCTTTATGAAGTGAGCTCAGCACAGCACTGGGGCTTTTAGGTATAAGGAAAAGAGAAGAGAAAAATGAAGAGTCTGCTTGTCAGAGTTTGTGTGTGGTAGAGATAAATTGGGAGCACGTTTTTTTTGTTTGCAAGAGAAACACAAACTACAAGATGAGAATTATTGTCACTCAAAATATGCTTGTTAAAAGTTTCTGTATGCGGAATCTTTTAAAATCAGTAGATCATTATCCTATTCATTTAAGGATTAAGAGCACTGTGAACCTCTTCCAGACTTCATGATATTTTTTTAACACTACAAATCAGGTGATTTACTGAATGGCTCTCACCATCTTAACAACCCTTTCCCCTTGCCTCTATGGTCCTCTGCCTTCTCTTACTGTGTTTCTCCTTTCTCTCTGTCTCCGTCTTCTGACCGGCCACTGACCCAAGTAGTGACTGAGCAAGCTGCTTGTCAGGGCTTACCCAAACACAACATGAGGGTGTGGATTAGAGAAACGTAGACAGAGCAAGAATGTGTGTGTGTGTGTGTGAGAAAGAGAGAGAAAGAGGGAGAGAAAGCAGAGAATGGGTGTGCGAGTGGGTTTGTACCCCCTGGTGTTAAGAGTTTCTTGACCGTTTGCTGACACTGGCCCCCCCACGGTATCTGGACTGTCAGCCCTTCTGTCTACCTGTCTCCATCTCAAGCACACACACACATACACACAGATGCGTGTCATGTTCAGTTCACTGAGCAAAACGTTGCTTGGGTTAGTTACAGGTTTCTAAATGACTACATTTCCTGACAAATATTGTGTACACTCATGTGACAGTAAGTTGTTTTGAAAAAAGTAGGCACAAAAATGTGTATGTGTAAAACCCAAATAAAAGGAGGGAACACATGCAGGTACAACCTCTTCCAAATGCAGATGAATGTAAAGTCCCTTGTCTCTTGTGTGCAGTCTTGACCATGGTCAACACATTTTTCAGAGGGTCTAAATCTCAGTGACTGCACAGGTCTCTCTCACTCTTGCTTGCTCACTCTTTTTGTCTTTGTCCCCCACTTTCTTTTTTACCTTTAAATCAAATTGCCACTGTTTTAAATGCACTTTGTCTCAGAAAAGTGGTGCTGTTGGAATTTGTGTCGTTGTTTGTGCCAAAAACATTCAGAATGCTGTGCAGCCGCCCATCACGTACCCAGCGGCCTCTTGGCAAACCAGCCAGCTTGCCTCCTAACTTACACAAGTGCAGTTACAATTACTTTAAATCTTTGATAACAGAGACCAGCTTTTGTGAGCAATGTCCATTCAGCATTGGTGGCTTTTACTGGTCATGTCAATTCCACATTCACTTTTGATGACACCAGTGCTGCTGCTGTCAGAAATGTTAAATGAATCTCTTTCTGAGTGCCTGTGAAGTTTTGCTGAGAAAGATAAGCCTGATAACATCAAATGAGCAATTCAAAAAGCTTTAATTTACATGGTAAAATATAGTCAACTGAAACAATGGCCACCATAGATCAGCATGAAACAGTATTTCATTTATTGTACAAATAGTTGGAGTAATGCTTGATATAACATAAAATAAGTTAGAGGGACAGCTTTCATTATGGAAAAGCCATTTCCATCTCTTCCACAAATTATTTGTTTCATTTTTGAACCTTATACACAAAATAAAAGCTTAGGGTTCATTTGGAAACATTTGACAGCCCTTTTAGATTCCTCCTCTTCTCCTCCAGGGTACATGACACCCCTGTCGTCCTTATCCATCTTTAAGTGGTAACCACGGTAACATCCAATCCCCTAAGAGATAGGGCTAATTAAATTAGGAGTCCTTTGTGTCAATTAATTAACGAGACAGAGAGAGACAGAGATTGGGCAAGAGACAGGAAAAGAGGCAGAAACCCAGAGAGACAAAGTGAGAGAGAAAGAGAGAGAGAAAGAGAGGGGTTTTACTCAGATGGTGTCCCAATAAATTTGTCTTGTAGTAGGATGAAAGAGACAAGTGATTTCAGCAAGCTTGACAGTAACATAAAAGTGTCTAACAGACGGAGACATACACAGGCACGCACAGCACAATTATCACCACTTCACACTCCTACTATCATACTGTATGTCATATGTAATCTTCCTCTATTCCACTTTTTCATCTCTCCTCCACCTTTCCCTTCATTTCTGTGCTCTCTCTTTATAGTTCTCGCACACTTACAGATTTGTTGTCTTTCTTGTCTTGTTGCTGTGTAGCTGAAAAGCTCAAAATGTCACCCTCAATATACTGACACACAATTCTTCTTCAACTCCTGACAGGTGTTCGTCTGGACAGGGTTCGCGGTGGGAGACAGAAGTATAAACGCCGGATAGATGCAGACAACAGTCCATACCTGAACCCACAGCTGGCTCTACCCCCCAAGAAGCCATGTAAGAACACACACACATACACACACACACACATACACACACACACACACAAACACACAAACAAACTCTGACTGGTAGCAGTATCTGTCGTAACCCTTTGGAGTTGTGATTTTCAAGGGCCGGAATTTACATACTACTCTCAGGACACTGTAATCTACTCATATGCTACATATATGACAACAGCATTTAACATAGTGTGCAGAGGGAACAATGAAGACTGTGTTTGAGACAGCGCACAAGAAAAATACTCCAGAAATCAAGTGAAAATATTGTATTTCAAGAATATTGTAGGCTGTGTTCATGTAATAGGCTTGAGTCACTGTTTAGAGACCAGAAGTAAAAAGGGTTACCTTTCCTTTAGTTTCTATCCCAGTGGAAACAGTTGGACAGTAAAAAATACTGAAACACACACACACACACAGGCACATAAATGGACACAGGGTAGTGAGAAGCCCATCTGTTTGGGTCCAAGTTTATCTCCCCGTCTCTACTGCTACCAGTTTGGGGTCATAACATTTTATTTGTGTAATATTTCACCATAAAGGTATTCATTTAGCTCCGGCTGGATTGGCTGCGTTTTTTTAAAGAATAAAACCAAAGCCAAAGAGTGGTGATTGAAAAATTAACAAGGGAGAGAGAGTGAGTGAGTGAGTGAGTAAGAGTGACATGGATACAGCAGAAGAGAGAGGGAGAGGGAGTGACTAAACTTAAATAAGACAGTTTCTCAGAGAGAGAGAGAGGGAAGGGAAGGGAAAGAAGGAGAGAGGAAGGCAGGGGGACTAGCCAGAACCCTAATCCGGATTAAATCCAATCTGGCAACCACATCAAACTAGAGTTAGCTCTCTAGCTAACCGTCTGCTCACACACACACACACACACACACACACACACATGCAGTGCAGATTGAGCAGTGTTTAGCAGCTTGGTCCCCAAAGCCCATTTTGCTTAAAGCTGGAGCATATTCTGCTTTAGGCCAATATGCTGAATGGCTGCACGACAGCTTACCGGGACTTCTGCACTACTAATCATTGAAATGATGGGATAAAGCAAGTGTGTGTACACTATGTGCGTGTATTTATAATGTACGTGTGTTGCAATACGTAACTCTTTTGGCCTATCATTACTTTTGTCAAGCTTTTGTCAGATTTTGTGGGAGAGTTTGAACACAAGACATTTACTTGAATCACCAGTGGCCACTCCAAACAGTTATTAATCCCTCCGATAAGGCTTTTCCTTTACATGCAGTATCTGTGTACAAAACCTCTCTCTGGCCTAAAAACAAAACATATAGGGTGGACACAGACTTCTTACATCTCTCTTTTTCTTTCACGCACAGTCAATAGGCACACAAAATCTTTCTGTCCCTCTGTTTCTCTCCCTCTCAGATACGAGCACACAGCCTATCTAGCCCAATCCCAAGCCTCAGCGTCCCCATTGATTGTGTGAGAACAGAACAATAGCCCAGGGTTTGGAAATGGGCTTCCATTGATTCTAATTAGGGAAACATTAAATAAGATTTACCCACAGATACAGCAGTGTGACTGGGATTGGTTGGGTTCAAATGACCCAATAGCTGGAGCTAGAGGGAAGCGGATGGAAAGAAATATACATTTATATAAATGCGTGTGCGTGTGTGTAACAGCACTGGCGGTGGACAGTGTTAGATCAATACACAACTCATCCCCACCAACTCTTTTTCACTCTCCCTTGCTGTTTATCTCTATCTAGCTGTCGCTTCCTCGACTCCACCTGTCTGTCTTTTACAATCTGTCCATGGCTATATTTCGACCTGCATGTCTTCTCCCACTTTTTCAATGCTTATCCATCTCTTTTGCTTTTCCACTATCCCTCATTGCTCCCTTGCCGTGCTATCCTCTGTTATTATTCCCATGCTTGATTAGTCAGTGGATTAATTTGGAAGCAGGGTATCAGTCTGTTACTAATGGGCCATAGAGATCTCATCACCACATGTCACTATTACCAGCTGAGCTGTTTGGCTTTCAGTGTTATCTTTTCCCTCTGTACATATCAGCGAAGCTTTCTTAAGGCGCTGATACAAAATGCAACACTTCAGACAACCTGAATTACCAGCAGTGATTGCCTTTAATCACACCCTGGAGCATCTCCTAATCTGGAACCTTTTCAATCATTTTTTGATCTTTTGTCGAGTGCATTTTCATGTTAGTCCCTCCAAATTACAGGAATTAAATTATCCAGTGATTTTGAGCTTGCTTGTTGAAAATTCTACAGGACATGACGAGGCATTGTATTCAAGCACCTTCTCATCCTTCCTACTGCATAGTAATTTTTACTTACTGTGTATAAATTAATTCTGATGTTTTCTTAAAGTTAATGTTTTGTTTCACAGTAAAGGTTTAAGTATACTTCGAGAGAGAGAGAGCCTAACATGTTCACCTTTCTTTCAGCTGTTTCTTCATGTTTGTATACAAAGTACAACAAATATATAGACGTTATGATTGGTGTTCTGTGTAATATGCAATATACTGACATGAACTTAGTTTATGCAATATACATGTTTCTTTGTTTTTGCTGATGCCCATGTTAGCTGTTTTTTGCTACATGATGAAACACCTTTTGACATATGTGTTACCTAGCAGGCCATGTTATAAGGGACTTTGCATATGACCTTTCACATTTTTGCACCGGATTGGTGTGGAAGAGCTTGTAGCCTAATACAGCAAAAATTCACCATCTCTCTGTCTCTGTGTCTTTCTCCTTGTCTGGTGGTCATGTCAGTTGCCTTTGGCTGCCTTGCAGATAACAAAATCGTCTCTCACCTGCTTGTGGCCGAGCCAGAGAAGATTTACGCCATGCCTGACCCAACGGTACCAGACAGCGACATCAAGGCCCTGACTACGCTTTGTGACCTGGCGGACAGAGAGCTGGTGGTCAACATTGGCTGGGCCAAACATATCCCAGGTAAGAAACAAAAAAATAGCTGAGCCCTGACTTTCACACTGAACCTACTGTAACCTTACTCCATGTGGAGACCCCATCACACACAGAGTAAATATAAACTTTTTTCAATTCCACAGTACTGGAGATTTCACACCCACACAGACATACAGTAGAGAACAGAAACACACATGCCATGCAACTCAGCCACTGCAGATCCACTTCTGGCACACACACGCACATAATAAACACACAGGCACACCTGGTACTAAGTGTGAACTTTCACCCTAATCCTTGAACTCAGACAGTGTGAACTACTGACTCCTCCAACTGACCAACCAAATACCCTTATTGCTATCACGCCCCCACCACCACCCCACACGCACAAAGAAATGCTGACCTTTTGAACTAAACAATCCCCTTACCTTTGACGCATGGGTGGGTGTCTGGTCGGGTTTGTGTGTGTTTTTTTGAGTGTGCCTTTACCTATAGACATCATACCACATATCTCGCACAGCCCTTTGAAACCCAAGCTTTTACGCTACTGGTGAACTACTTTATGTGCTAGTATTAAAAGTAAAAGTAGTATAATTAATTGCATCACTGGCTGTTCACTATCTTTTCAAAGCTAAATAATAAGCAATTAGTGATAGGATTAAAGCTCCACCTTCCCCTGTGGATGCTAGAGCATTGCATATTAGATAGATTTTGTTTTGTTGAGTGAAATTCTTCAGGTACAGTAATGTCTCATCAGTTTGATCCATGTAGTCATGAACATTTTTGTGTGGAAATTAGATTTTCACAGTATTTAACAATAATTAGCATCAAAACGGTAAATCAAAGGGAAAAGGTAAATAATCTTAAATAAAGTCCAGTGAAAAGTAAAATTGTAATGATGAAGCAATGATTATTTTTTACTGTAAATAATAAACTGTGATGTCTGTATTACACTATAGCCCATCTGTGTTTCACTGGTTCATCACTAAAACAGAGGAATCTCATCTAATCTTCTTAAAATTCTCTTAATCTGATCAAAATTAGATCTGGTCTACAAGAAAATTAAAATGGTGGCAGAGCCAAAAACAGGGAGAAAATAGGAAAACAAAATATGAAACATGCAGAAACCCATGGAAACTAAAACAAAGAGGTAGATAAGGAGCAAGGTGAGAGGAAGAGATGGAAACTATAATCTGGGTTTGGTTTTAGCGAGGGATCCTGCTGTGACAGCAGAGAAGAGGGAAGAGCAGCGTCTCAGATTAACACAGATTAGCGCACAGGTTAGTCCTAGTGCTCGAATGGAAATACTGTAATAGAATAGAATAGAATAGAATTAGCAGCCTGTTTGCCACTGCTCAAAAGGATCGGGGTAAGAGTATTGGGGGAAATACCAGATTAGAGACATAAATACCACTCAGTCGTAAATGCGTGAATCTATAGCAATAAAGTCAATGGCACTGGATAACAGGGTCTCCAAATGATACGTATTATATCACATTGTATCAATAAATGTGAAAATGCCAGAGAGAAAGAGAAAAAGAGAGATGGGAATACACATTGCTTCTTGTTAGTATATTGATCTATGTGCTACTATATGGACGGTAAGCAGACATATATATTGATTGCTATACCAAGTATAGCTCTTTGAATATTTATTTATGTCTTTCAAAGCAACATATAGCCTCATTCAAGTACTATCTCCTTTCCGCTAATCTCCCTGTGACGCCTTTTCTCCTTTTTTGCTTTATGTTTAATCCACTTGCCTGTACCTCACTCTCCTAACCTCTGGGAAGTACCCCCTGCATATGGCATACATAAACAATGACACACTCATAACATACACACCGACATACACGTGAAATAAATTCAAGCTACTGCTTTGCACCTGGCTTGCCTTTTCTTTTGCCCACAAATGAGTGGACTGAGTTTGCCAGGTTGTGTCCTGTGCCGAGCATGTGCACGTGTTGTGTGTGCATGTGTGCGAAGCTTTCAGTGTGGAGGGAGCGAAGTGCAACGATTGCTTGGTGAAGGAGAGAAGATGGCATGATTAGATGAACGAGAAAGGCAATCCACGGCTCACAGAGAAAGAACTCTTCATCTTCCGTGTGTGTGTATGTGTGTGTGTGTGTGATGTGAACACCTTATGAAATCCTCACTGTTTGCAGCGCTGAACACTGATCTAATACTCACACACTAATACACACACACACACACACACATACACACGCAAAGTGATCTACTGTTCACTCAGAGTGGGAAGGATTGTCAGAAAGAAATACGACTCCTCAACATTCTTTGTCAGCCTCTTACAAAAAACACACACACGCACTCACACACAAAAGGCAAACAGTAGCACGTCTACAATGACTTAAGTCTTAAATAGAAAGGAATAGAATAGACCTGTTAACCTTTTTGCAGCCGTCTTGTTTCACATCTTGTTAAGTGTGTGTGTGCGCGTGTGTGTATGAGAGATGACTATGTGTGAACACACTCAAGCACACGTCTTTGCTCGCCATGGTACAGTAATTTTTTTAATCAAATTGATGGAGAGAGACAGAGAGACAAAGAGAAAAAAGAGGCAAAGAGAGGAGAGGTGAAGCCAATTTATGCTTCATGATATGGCTGCACAGCGCTGCATACCCGCACACACACACAGAGCACATAAACGCACACACAGGCTGCTAACAGTGGTAACAACGTGTCAAGGCGAGCGCCAGGCAGCTAATTTGAAGTCATTAGATGTCTGCCGTACTGGCAACAATTTGTTACGCTCACACACGTACAAACACACACAAAAACCCATCACATACACACACTGAGTTAAGAGCCGTCTGCGGATAGCGAGGAGGCTAAATTGTAAACTAATTTAAACATCACTCAGTGTTAGAGAGGCTGCCTGCAAGACAGGCCCCCGGATAACAAGGCTAGGGAACGTGTGCATGTGTGTGTGTGTGTTGCTAGTCATGTTTGACACACTGAATCGCCCAACCTTAGAGACTTGTGACAGCACATGCACACGCGCACACACACACACATACGTGCATATCTCTTTGATTGGTTCTTTTATTTTAAAGCCCGGTGTGTGGATGTGTGTGTGCATGCTCATTTCCATACTGATATGGCCTATATGCAAACATTTGATATGTCATTAGGAGAGGAAAATGAGGTTTCACACACAGTGTGTGTCTCTTGTTATCCCACAAGGAATGGGGCACAGTCAGAAATGGGCACCTCTTACATGCATGTGTGTGTTTGAAAGACACATAGCACTTGAAAATGCAGGCAAACACACAAACACAGACAAGCCTTTTTGCTGAGTCAAACTGTGGGCTACACAGACAAGTGACCCTGTACATACACACTTGTTTACACACAGTGTTTAAACAAAATGTGGCACACAGGAAACTGTGGGTATGTGGAAATGTCAATGGAGTTGTTATTCACAGGGTGTGGAAGTTCCTTACCATCCACTAATATGGATTAGCCAAGATGTAATTTTAATAGCTCTCAAAGAGACAACTCGAGTTGCATATTAGACTGCATGACATGAGTGTGTTTGTGGGTGTGTGTGTGTGGATGTGTGTTTGAGGGAGGCATGAGGATCAGTCAGGTGAGAGGAGGAGGAGAAGAACAGCAAATATTTAAACGGAGCGAATGAGGGAGTGAATTAAAAGAAAGAAAGGCCATTCAAAATGAGCCATTTATCTGTCTGTAGAATAAGTCTCTCTCTCTCTTTCTCTCTCTTTCTCTCTCTCTCTCTCTCTCTCTCTGTCTCTCCCCCTCCATAATAACTAAATGACTAGCGGGCACTCATGCTAGCAGCCCTTATCTAGACTTGCGGACACAAAGGGAAAGACAGACAGGCGAGCACTTGACTTGACGAAGGAGCAGAGAAGGAACAAATGAATGAATCAACGAATGAGAGCCAGAACCTATAACACTCTATTTTAGCAGAACCAGGGGCCGTGCCATTAGTGCTTTTTTTTTTACAACCCCCTCCCCCATCCTTTCTTTATTCAAGAAAGAAATTGCTCTCAGGCCTCCCCCTGCTTCCCCTGTACTATTCTCTTGCTTCCCTATCTCTTGTTACTTGCTCTTTCTTTTCTTTCAGTCCTTCTCCCTCTCTTTCTTTCATTCCCCTTTCAATTTTGACACTCAGGATAAGCGGTCTATGTGTCGGCAGTAATGTGGTATGATTGAGCTGTAAAAATGGGGGAGGGGGGGTGGAGGGGGGTTGCTGGCTGTCCATTCATTTAATCGGTCTTTATGGAGATATGGGAGAAGTGGTTTGGGTGGTGGTGGTGGTGGTGATGGGACAGTAGGTGAACAGGGAAGTCCTCTTGCTTCATGCTCTGAATACTTCTGCCCCTTTGACTGTTCTCTTTCACCCAGGCATTTGTCTGTCTCTTTATCATTTCTTCTCTCTCTTTCCCCCGCTTACTCTCTGTCTGGATTTGGGGATGAGTATGGGGACTTGGATGATTGGTAACCTCTGTCTAGTGTCACTGATGGTGGTTGATTGTTGTTCATAGGCTTCTCCTGTCATCAGTTTGAACTTTTTAATAGTCAACATTGCATAAATGCTAAAAGCGTATTTCCACTGTTTTACCTTTGCTGCGTCACAATGTAATATTCAATCAAGGGGCTAATCTTCTCAGACACATCAGTTAAACCTTTAATGGACAGTGATTTTGAACTTTATAGAAATTGGACTTCACTTGGCCTCAGTGAGATAAGAATTATATTTCCTACAGCCCAGATAACATAAAGATATTTTTTTTTAACTCAGAAAGGAAAAAATGCACATATGACAGAGTGTCTCCTCCTGTCCCCAGGGTTGAGCGATTCAGGATCACGGTTTCTTCCAATGCAGGAGGAAACCATTACAAGTACTGTTGGATACTCCTCTGTTCATTAATTATATAGTACCTCTGGAGTTCTTTAAGGTTCAATCTTAGGTCCCATCATTATTATTTTTTCCGTTAATAATTAGGAGTGCTGAAGTCCATTTTCTACTTTACTATTTTATGGTTATGTTGTGACATATTACTTAATTCTCTTACACAATGAGAGTTCTGGTTCATATGATCTGTTACTGGATACATACTGGATACAATATGTCCCATATTCTCTATGTGATAGGAAATGATGGGGGAAGGACTTGAAGGACTGTGGTGAGCTATAGGGTGAGGTTTAAATCAAAATGTCTCAGGGTGAAGGGAGAGAACCTCAGTATAACCTACATACTCCCAAAGAGCCTTTAAAACAATATTCTAGACCGATGGCTAAATATCACCCACCTCCTCAACCTCTCTTCTGACCTCTCCCTTTCTCTCTCTCCCTCCTTTTGACCTCTCTCTGACCTGACCCCAGCCCCAACCCCCTCTCTCAGTGGTATCCTTAACCTCTTCATTATCAAGTCAACCTCATTTCTCAAACCCTTTCCTCTCCCAGGCCCCCCCTTCCCCCCTCTTATCGCATTTCCCCATCAACAGCCATTGTCACTCTCTTTCTCTCTGGATCTGCCTGTCTGTAGCTCAAACAGATAGCACTCAAGGTTTATTGGGTCCAAGTTCAGCTCTAGATTTTGAAATAGTATCAATCAATCCGATTTGAATATGAATCTGTATCAAAATTGGTATGTCATTGGAGCACCCAGTAAATACAGTTCTACCTATCTTCTTCCTCTGCTGTATTTCTCCCTTGGTCATATGATAAATGGCTTCAGATTTAGTTAACCAGTCGAGCAGTTAGCCATTCAGACTGCCAGAGGGACAGTAAGTCAGTCAAGTAACTACACAGCCAGTCAATCAGCCAGAAAGACAGCCAATCAGTCAGCAAATATTGATTAATAGAAGTGTCCTGCTCCTTTTAGCAAATAAAATGTTGCGTCTCAGCAGCCAAGGGGAACCACTGCATACACATACATATATACACATACGCAGATACCCACATACTTGACTCCAAAAGTGCAGCTCACTAAATTAACACATCACTATGAGCTTCAAGAGATGCAGAAAAGTGCTGTGTGTTTGTGTGTGAGGCTGGTGGTGATGATGTCGCTCAGCAGCCTTCCTCATAAGTCTGGTGATGTCATCAATCAGCAAAGAGGTTGTTGGGCTTTGGGTCAGTGAGCTGTAAATCATAACAGAAAAATCTCTCCATCACCACTCCACACCATACAAAAGCAAAGACACACAAAGTTCATTTACTGTTGTAAAATCAGCGACTGTCATTGGCATGAAACATATGAAACAATATTGCATCCTCTGCCTGTGTCTCCTACCCTTATGTATTATTTCTTCCCTCCCTCCATGGACTTCACTATACTTAACTATTCAACTTTTAATGTGTCTCCTGCTCAAAGCTTTTTTTCCTTTGTAGTAATGCCTGGTCTTGGTACGCATGTACACAAAAACTCATGAAAGCACACGCATGGAAATACACGCACGCGGAGGCACAGGCAGCTTTGCCCCCATTCTGTCGGCTAAGGCTAGTTCACCTTGACAGTCACAGCATGCTGGGTGACTTCTCAACCCATGAACACGCAAACATACTGAGCGTTCACACCGACACACAGGTACATCACAGTTTCCAAGCTACACACACATATTGTCATATGGCTTAAATATATAAGATTGAAGTAATCAGTTTGTTTTCAACATACAAAAAGACATGTCAAGAGGTTGGAACAATCTTTAACAGCATAGAGGTGTAGAGAAAATTGCCATAAATTTCAGGGAATTTGGTCATATTCTGTTTTTGATAACTGATCACATGATACGTTAGTGTGTCGTAAAATTGCCTTAGTTGCCTAAAAGTAAACCCATTCTTCGGTTGTCTTCACCTTATTCAGCTATTCTTCAGCTTGGATCAGATACTATAGGAATAACAACAACAAGTAACTTTTTTGCTGTTATTTTATCAATATATTTTTTGTTATGCAGATTTTTTAAAGACATAATTCAGGATGTTGTTTTAAATTATACAACCTTTAGTTATTTCAGGGATTTAAAAATAAATGAAGAAACCACTGTGCCTCCTTGGATGTGATATCACTGACTGTATTTTCCATATTCAACTCACAAGTATGACATTATTAGGATCTAATTTAGATTTATTATCAGAACTGAATCTAGTTCATCCCCATAGTCAATTTTGTGTCTTTTGTGCTCTTCAGTATGCCTCATAATGTGTGTTCTTCCAGTTGCTGTTGATCTTCTCTGAGCTCTGTTGGGCGTGTTGGATTTCCGTTTCATCTCATCCGTGAGCTACATAACACATTTAGAGGTTGACGTTTTGGTTTCAAGAATGTGTGTTTGCTTATGTGTGAGTGTGTCTGTGTGCTTGTCTGTTTCATTGTCCACACTAGTGCATAAGAGATTTCCTATTTTCCAGTGCACCACCACCACCATGGTTTCCTCTTGCAGCCCATACAAACAAACACACCCCTGTTTGCAAATATAAACAAATATTGATTAAATCAAATTAGGAAAAGAATATTTGATATCTGAGCTTAATGTTTGGATTAAGTTGGGCTTTCTTTATTGGATTAAGCCTGTGGGTATTGGAAGCATTTCATCAATATGAGAAAACAGAGATTTGTAAGATGTTATGGATCTCTGCAGTAAGATCAAGAAAAAAGGGACAGAAAAATATGATCTCATTTCTTTGCTGTATGTTGTAATGTGGTGCTAGTTTTGTAGAATTCTTTTTTGCCACATTTCACATTTTACACACACAATGATGGACCCACATATTCAGTCACGTTCAGTCTGTGTTGACTCTACTGTCTGATGTCCGATGCCTGTGTTTGTTTTGTCATCACCGTGTTGACAGTGTTTCCATGACGATGTGCCTACGATGAAACTCAAAAGGCAGACAGCTTTAGGTGCCCACTTTAGAAAAACACACATTGTTTTGCACACAGTCTCAGCACATATATTCCCACAGACACTCATATTACCTCTATCACACCCTGATGGTGACACACACCTTGTGCCTTGAGAGTGGAGCAGTCTGACACATCATACGCACCGACACACACGCACACACACACACACACACAAAACATGCTTAACACATGGTACCAGCTGTCACTATCACTGTATCCACCTGTGTTACACCATATCAGGGCTGACTTCAAAATCAAAACTAGAAAACACAGAAGTCACATAAAGAGTAGTGGCAACTTGGAGAGACATGCATAAAGAAAATGTTAGAAGTACCCAGACTTTAAAACTGGTAAATTGGACAATCTGCTTTTTTTCTGACCAGCTTCAGAATATGGCCTCACATTAAAGCAATTTTAATAATTTCATTCAAATTTTTAAATAAAAGATCAGTCTTGAAAGTCCTTCAGTGGAGAGATGTGTTTCATTTCAAGTAAATGTGAGGGGGGGAAAAACACAAATATTGATTGATTTACACTCAGTAGGCCATTGCTGTTTTCTTATTAGTGTGATTACATTAGCAAATCAAATTTGTCTCTCAGCCTTTGAGACACAGCCTGCAATCTGAGTACACTGTCTAATCTGCATCAAATAATGTCTGTCACAGATACACACACACACACACACACACCAGAGAGAAGAAGCCTGCATAGGCATGCACAAATGCATATAGTTCATGTATCATACACACTTCCATGAACACACAAATGTACTTTCATGATCACACATACACTCACTTCTAAAGAAGCACTAACACACAGTGAATGTGCACAGATGCACACATACGCAGACATGCACAGTTTTATAATATGTGGCATCAGACAAGCAGTAACAAATAAATCAGCACACCATCTGAGCCCATCATCATCTAAGTCATCACTAGCAAACAGTCAGCTTTTACTACTTTCAATTTGCTTTTGTGTTTGCGTGTGTGTGTGTGTGTGTGCCTGAGAGAGAGAGAGAGAGAGAGAGAGAGAGAGAGAGAGAGATGATGTGATGTGATATGATATGATATGCTGGCGGGGCATAAAGATAGATGATCATAATTACGCACAGGCCAAACTCCATTTCAAATCATCATCATCCTATTCTATCTCTTAGAGCACACACACCATACACACACACAGCAAGAACAGTATGAGGAGTTCACACATATACAGGGATTCACACACCTATGCATGCAGCAAATCTAGTGGAAGGAGGGACAGGCTTGTCATGGCATCACATTATTTCTGTCGGTTCATGCAAAGTTCACAGACAGACATAAAATAGTTATTCTCTCTCTCTTTCTCTCTCTTTCTATCTTGCGCTGCGTACTCTCTCTTTTCTATGTATCTACCTTCCCTCTCAC
The DNA here is from genome assembly GCA_016785225.1 of Psettodes erumei. Classification (NCBI taxonomy): domain Eukaryota; kingdom Metazoa; phylum Chordata; class Actinopteri; order Pleuronectiformes; family Psettodidae; genus Psettodes; species Psettodes erumei. The sequence continues at coordinate 447,137 of JAFBJZ010000108.1, read as the reverse complement.
AGTTTCACAGTTTGTATTTCACGTTTTCTCCCATTTACTAAGATCTTTTTCTTAGTTTGTCCCCGAGTTATTCCAAACATTGGTCCTTACTGTCTTCTTTCCTCTTCTCTCTCACCCGTCATTGTTCCTCACCTCCTTTCCTCCCTCTCTGTCATTTTCTCTTTCTTGTTTTCTTGTTTATTCCTCACTCCCCGTTGTTTTCCTCTCCCTCTCACCTACTCCTTCCTGCCTGATGCTCCTTCTGCCCTCTTCTTCTAGCTTCCACTTTCCCCTGTTCTTCTATTTCCCCATTCCCTCTCTCCCATCCTCCATCCATCGTTCTTAAATAACAGTCCTGAGGATTCATCCTATCCATCAGGGAATAAGCAAGGGGGGAAATAAGAGAGGAGCATGCCTGTCGCCAGCTGGGGTCAACTTATGGCCTGTGCACACAACACAATGGGAATGTGTTTATACAGTATACTGTGATTGCATGTTTGGTCAGCGCAAAGATGTGAGTGACAGCAAACAGACTCATTCATCAACACGTTGGCTGTACGCAGAATGAAGTTCACACAAGCCGAAAGTTTCAACTTGAGCAAAACATTTGTGCTTATTTACAGTCTTCATGAATCCATATCTACAGGCCATCAGCTAACATCTGTATATGTAATATACAGATGTATTAAAAAATGTTCAACAAGTCTTGTGCCCAAAAATAACACAAGGCATTGGTTTGGTTTGTTGTTTGATCAAATATACAACCATCGGTCCTCAATGCAATTGGCCTTTCTTACAACAGACATTTTGACATACTGTATTACCTCTTATTAGCACTTTTCACTTTCTCAAATTTAAGTTCACTTTTAGTTTTGATATGTCTAACTAAATGGGTGTTTGTGGGATTTTTTGGAGCACTTTTTTCAATAATGTACATTGTTCATGCGTTTGTATACAGCACTTCATCCTTATCCAAGTATGTCACTTGCCACCTGCTATGTGGCGAAGGGTCATGGTTTGTGGTCTCGGTGCTTCACTGTGCATTCGCGCGAACACACAGAGCACAAACACACTCAGCAGTAATAATGTGTGTATTTCTGTGTCTATTCAATCTTGATATGTTTCATCTGCAGGCTGCTATCACAGCTGGCTGCCTTATTGTCTGGGTCAAACTGATGGGTATGTGTGTGTGTGTGTGTGTGTGTGTGTGTGTGTGTGTGTGTGTGTGTGTGTGTGTGTGTTTTTGTATGCATGCATACATGTGTTTATTTGTGCTTTCTTCAATTTGTGCACCTGCACTGTATATACCTAAAAAAACAAGATGTACATGACAGTGGATGCATTTATCTCATATAAACTGTATGTAACTACTTTATACCGACAATACAATAGGTACACATACAAATGTGTGTATTTGGTGTGTGTGCATGCTGTCCATCAAGCCACACACACAGCCGTACCAAACCATTGGCTTGGTTGCTGATGATGACATATGAGTTCCTGGCCTTGGTAATGGCTGTTAAATCTCATAATTACACGCTTCTTTATTGCAATGCATAATGACCCCGCAGCACTATTGGACAATTAATTAAGATTTTCAGCCCAGGCTTTTTCAGGCCCAGATGAGGAAGTGGAATGAGGTCTAATGTTCTTGTCTTCGAGCTAGGACATTAAGGCATGATGGTGTAGAAGAGGAGGGCTGTCTCTCTGTGTCCATTCGTTTTCATCTCTGTCTTTCTTTGAGTTTGTGTATGTCTCTCTCTCTCTCTCTCTCTCTCTCTCTCTGCTCTCCTTATTGCTCTGATTGTTGAGCCCTTCCTCTCGATGCTTGTCCTGGATGATGATATTGGAGACCATATCTCTAATCTGTGAATGGTAAATTAATCCCTGTGGAGTTTCTGCGGTCCTCTCTCCATGGAAAGCTATAGAGGATTAGGAAGATAGAATCAACACAGCCTCATAATCTCATATTCAGACACCGCCAGTCGTGGCCAGGGACCACTGGATTTTGTTTTAAAGCCACAATCAGCAAGTTTCTATTCATGCATCAATACTTCTTGACAGAAAAGGAAAATTTCTCATGCCCATTCAATAATCTACTTCTTTTGAACCTTGCATTTTTTACCTGTTATGTATATGTTACATGCTGTCTGTGACAGTGTAACATAAACGTGACAGCAAAGAATGTTAAGTCATCATTAATGAAAACAAAAGGAATGTCTTCTGCCCAGTGGTTTAGAAAGCTGCACAGGCCATTTGCTGATACTCAGACCATGAATTCTGTCTTTTCAGGACAATATGTTATAGGAGGATATTTTTTTCTGAAGCGCTAATCCACCAAGAGATCAATAGGTTGTCGCAACCCAGTTAATTGAACATACTGGGAAATGAATTAATCACAGACTAGATAGATAGATAGATAGATAGATAGATAGATAGATAGATTTATCTGTAGAATTTTTACATTATGTTGTCTTTATTCTTTAACTCTCATTATAGTTGTCAGCTCTTCATAGGTTTTTTTACTTCATAGGTGTCTGTCAGCAATGTTTCTGTGTGTATTTGTCAGAGAGAGACCGACAGAGTTGGTGTGTTTAAGCTTCTCTGTTGTGTGAACACATGGTTAATTCCCCTGACAGATTTGTGCACACATGCTCACACACACACACACACACACACACACACACACAGTCACAGAGTGGTCATTCCTGCCTGCATCAGCATTGTACTATAGGAGGAAAGGACAGGATGCAGAGGTAGAGGATGAGAGGAAAGAGGGATAAATTTAGTAGAAGACAGAGTAAAAAAAAAAAAAACAAGAAAAACAATGATGGAAAACAGCTAGATATTCGTTGTAGACAATGTTTATTTCACCAAGAAATTCTCAAGGAGACCAGATCATTGTCACTTGAGCATTACTTGACTCAGTAAAGTCAATAACATATGGCCCCAGTGGAGCTGGCTGTGGCACATGCCCACACACACAAACTCACGTTCTCGCCCACACGCTCCTTGACACGGCCCTGGTGGGGCTAGAAGTGGGTAATTAAAATGTAAATATTGATATTTTATTATTTGAAATAGCTCCACTGCAATGTTCTTAATGTCACTCCATCTGTCATCTCCACGGAGACTTGAGGTTGCCCTCGACGACCGGCTGCCCCCCACCCAGGCAACCCCGCGACAGCAGAAGCCATAACACTCGACAGCCATCTCTGAGTTGCCACGTCTCCATTTTGGGTCTAATTAAGTGTTAAATATTAGCACCCGCAAATACAGAGGCAGCACACACACCACACGCAGACACACAGAGAACACAGCGCACGATCCTCTACCTCGGTCTCTCTCTCCCTCTCTGCTACGCAAGCTCAGACACACGCAAGCGCACACACACACACACACGCACGCCCTCACAGAGCACTCATCTCCACGACAGCAATGGGAAGATTTTAAGTGTTAATCTTGCAGTGCTGCTGATGGTGTCTAATGTATGCAATTAACAGTCAGCCAGGGCTGAGGGTTTGGTAATTAGCTGGCTGTTCACACTGATTAGAGGCTACCGCAACCCTATGACTGCTCTACTCTCCCTGAGGCCGTACAGAGAAAAAGGGGGGATGTAGTGGGGGAGAGATGGGGGGGGGATGTAGGAGAATGAAATTTTTTAAAAAGATATTTGAGCCAACGATATGAAGCAGGGATGAAGGTGAAGGTGATGACGTGCCTGTGTGTGAACATGTGGATTAGACAAGGGAAAAAAATAAGTCAGGTGCATTGATACTAACCATCACCAGAACCATAACTAGTTTTCAATGAGACTGTTTAATGTAAGATTGCAAAACAAAAATTAATAATTCGTCACGCCACAGTTTTGTTTTGTTTTTTTTACAGCAAAGTGCTTTTGTTGACTCAAGACAAACATTTCAACCTGACCTTGACACACCCCAAAAAAATCAGACTAAAACTTAACCAGACGGGAGCGACAGCAAAAAATAGAAAGCACCTTTGCCTTGTTCATACAAACAACAGGATACTGAGACTGATGAAAACATGGAGCCATTTCATGGTTTATTATCCAGTGTGTGCAGAGACTTGTTGGTCAAATCAGGGAGATTCTTCTTTCATTCACCCAGATTTCATGATCTTCTGCAGCTGGCTTGAAATACGACAGTGGTTATGTTTCCCAACTGAGAAGTGTCAGGTGACATAACTGCTGTGCCAGTGACCTCATGCTCTTCAGTCTTTACACACCTGCTGGAGTTAGATATCTGTAAAAGAAGAAAGAAATACACATTTGCCCCATGAACACACAAGTCTGCATCTGGACATATTTCCAATGATGAGGAAACAAAGGGACAGTTAGAAAGAGAGAGTAATACTGTTCTGTTCACCTCTGCGCACACACACACAAATACACACGTACTTTGAAAGAACAACTTGATTTTTATGTCAGTGAAAGATAAAATTTAATGTGATTTGCACTTTCATGTAGTATCATCTCCACTTGAACACAATCTCTTTTAGAATCAGTGACTATACACATGCACTGTATGTATGTGTGTTTGTACGCGGGTGTTTGTCGTGTGTGTGTGTGTCTTTAAGCCCTTCTAAATTAGCTGCTTCTCTGGGTAGATTTGTTTCCATCTCGTTGCGCATCTCTGTGTAATTGGGTCAGCTGGTGGATGTGTGTTTGTGTGTATGTGTGTGACAGCATTTGCCAGTGTGCTTGTCCTGTGCATTTCTTCTTGTGTGTGTTGTTTCAGCTTGGCCAAAGCCATCACAGGGGGTCCGTGTTCATTTGGGCCGGCGTCTGGCCGTATGGTACAAAACAGTTTGAGATGTGCAGGCACACACACACAAACACACAAACGCTCAAAAAGCATCACAAGGGAGGACTTGCGTCACACAGCATGCAACAATGTGCGCATTAACAAAAAAATTTAACAGAAACACGTACAGAAAGTGCTATGAGAGAGAGAGGCACATAAAACAGTGTGCGTGCACAAACACACACGCAGGGCAGTGATGCGCTGGTAACTGTCGGATACTTAACGTGTCCTAATGCAATCTCTGTCTCAGTGGGCCAGTTGACTTAAATCTATCCCCTGCAGAACACAATACGTGTACATGCTACACATAGAAAATCTACTATTCTCATTTCATCTACAGTGAGCAACTGGACAATCATAAAACAGTTTTCAACACCTCCTAATGAAAAAGGATTCAGTACACATGGCAAGTGTCTATTACACTTTTATTAAAATGTTGCAGTTGGGACATCACATTGACACACATTACACACACATTATTAAACTTTGTGCTTTTAACTCACGTGTTGAAATGTCGAACTTCCGGCCACGTTCCACCTCTTGCACTACACATCCAGCTCCCCTAACTGTGCTTAGTGTGAATTCAGTTTTGCTGTAGTGTGTCACATTTCTGTGACAATGTGTGAAGTTTATTCTCACACCTTCAAGACGGAAGTCGGCACATTCAGATCAAATGTAGGTTGGCAGCACGGAGCTGACCTGTTTCTCTGCTGGCAGCACCCTGGACATGTGCGCTCACCGGGACTCAACGGGCTCACACGCTCACCGGGACGCACCGTATCTTTTTGAGTTGTCAGTTCCAGTTCCAAAAATTATAATATTGAGGAAGAGGGTCAGGTAGCCATCGCTAAAGCTGATACATTTTCAACTTGCAACACACAGGCGAGTCCTCACATGATGTGTCAGAAAATATTGTCAGACTTCAAACAGTAACATTGCAAATGATTCACCTCTTTTACAGGTTAACATAGTTTTGACTTGCAGTTTCTGTTAAAAAAAATAAATTCCCCGAGTGCTTTTAGATGACACATAAATAAATGCCAGAAGCTCAGTTTTTATACTACAGTGACAGAACATGAAGGCAAGTTGTGTTGTAATAACTGGGACCAGATCAGCATTGCAGCCAGTTTTTGCACCTGTCACAACAAACCACACACAGGCCTTCTTTGATGCATCGGTTACTGCAGGAACCTGTGGTACTGATGACATCATCAGAGGTCACGCCCCAGCTCAACAAGCACCGCACCAGTCACACAAACACACACAGATGCATACGCACGTAAAAATAGCTTTGCAAATGCCAGAGATTGTACACACACACACACACACACACAGTGCAGGGGTACTCATAAGCATCACAATCACCTCTCACTGGTTCCCATTTGCCCTGTAACCACAAGAAAACAAATATAGGCCCCTTGGACATGTGTGTTCGTGTGGGTCTATGTAGCAACTGGGGCGTGAGAGAGGCCTATCCTCCGCATGTGTGTGTGCGTGTCTGTGCCAGACTGTTGTGTGGTCTCGGGTGTAAACGTGCAGTCAGGACTCATTTGGCAGACAAACAGGCCGCAGGGTTTCTGGGGAATCGACGTGTGTTTGTGTGTGAGTTTGTCTTTATGTGTGTATCAGATAGAGCAAAGGGAAGAGGAAAAAGAAAGACAGTGTGAGAGCAAGCAGCACAGGTTAAGTCTGCATGACTGCACTGCAGCCTCTTTCTGTCAGGCCAATGTATGGCACATGCAAACACGCACACATACCTTCACCTACAAACACACACACACACACACACACACACACGCACATGCTCTCTATCTGTACCTTCACAGATTCAGAGCATCCCAATATTTTGGCACACACACATACCGAATAGATGTTTCAGGTCATTAGCTTGACCAACCCTGTCCTCAGGTGTGTAGACTACTAAATGTTAAATGATATACTTAGTTGTGATCATAGTTGTTGCCTGGATTTTTTTTACTGGCAACGGATCCAGTCCATGAAGTGTTACGTTCTTATACCACACAGCAGCATTCAAGTTTATTTCCTCATTTAACTTGTGCTTTGAGCTACCTAAACAAAACATAAAAACAGAAATCTCCCTTTAGTTGACACATGTAGTTAAAAAAAAAAAACGGTGAACAGTGAACATTTCTCTTTGTAAGATAGATGTAAAAGCGTTGGCTGACGTACGACAAGAGGCAGCTGGCTCTGTCCACATTCTGGCCATTTAAAATTAAGTTGAATAATGTTAGCATTTCAGATGTTTCATGTAGACTGTGAATAGATTCTTACCTGCGCTTTGGGAAAACATTCATTTCCTCTTCTTGGCAGTTTATGTTAATATATTTAAGCAAAGTGTTGGACTTAATTTTCATCATACTTTACTCTTCAGCCCACCATCTCCACAGCAAACAGCATGACGACTGTAAAACATCCACACATACACAAACACATGCATGCTTCCACACATAGTATGAGATGCCTTATCAACAATGGCCAGAAAGGAAATGTAATTAGAGCCAAATAAGGAACCTTCTTTTGTCAAGTGAAATCACAGGTATGAAAGAAAGGTCTCCACCCTTCCCACCATCTCTCCCTCTAACAACTCTCCTCCTTTTGCTTTCTTCCCTCCCGCATCTCACTCATCCTCGTGCTCTCTCTCTCTCCATCAATACCTCTCTCTCTCCATCATCAGCACTAAATTCCCATTGATGTTTCTTTTCTTCTGCTGTATCGATCGCTTCATGAGAAGGAGGGGAGGAACGGAGGAAAGGAAGAAGGGAGAGATGGCGTTATCTGTTAATTAATTTGTCCTGAAGCCGGCCGCCTATTAATCAGACAGATAAGAGGCATTGGATGGCTGAACGGTGCAGACAGGCTGGTGGGGAAGGGAGGGGGTCGGGGAGGCACCAGCACACACACAAACACAGGCCGAAATACACACAGATAGAGATGCACATGCAGAGACTCACACAAACATATGTATGGGAATGTACGCATATACAAAGAACACAAACAAGCTAATGAAACAAGAAGCCAGCACACACACACACATACACACACAGTTCAATTATGTATATTAAGTTCAAATACACAGTGGAATAATACACATATTAACAAAAGCACACAAAATGCTTTCACATACCACACAACCCTTCACACACACACACACACACAAACCACATCCTGATAAAAATCACTGATGCACCTCAATAGGAAAAGGTGCGCTTTCAGCTCAATAAATTAATCATGGGTGTTTTAATTATTGGCGTTTCCTTGTGTGTGTGTGCGTGTGTTTGTGTTTGTGTGCATGTGCATTATATGTAATTAAGAGGGAGTTGTTTGGTGACGGCAGGTATATGCAAACCCTATTATTAGTGAACAGCTAGTCATGCAGACATGTTTTAGATGATGCACTTCTGTGTACTTACCGTGTGTGCCCCCACTGGCCCGGATCAAATGCAAGGATTGACTGAACTCCCTCCGCATTGCTCCCAGTGCCAGAGCACTGAAAATGCAGTACAGTTAAAGAGTTAAAACCCACAACCAGGGACACCATTAAATGATATTAACCCCTCACTCGTGTCTTCTTCTCTTCTCTTGACCCCGAGGTTTGAACTGATTTAGTCGGTGTGTGTGTTAATTTTAGCGATGCCAGTGCTTATTTCCCCTGCCCACAATGAGTGGTGAAGTCCTAAGAACCCCCCAAAGACATCTGCCTTTGTGAGTGAGATGTGAGTGAGATGTGTGTGTGTGTTGGGGGTGTGTGTGTGTGAATGAAGACCCCCTTAAGAAATTCACCTCTAATCCCTTCTGATGATTTCATTAAGTAGAAGAAGACACTGCCAGTTGGCAACGATACTGCTCCCTTCACTGCTATGTGTGTGTGTGTGTGTGTGTGTGTGTTATCAATCATGCACATTTGGATTCATTCCAGAGTGTTTCTATGCATTTATGTCTATGCATATGTGATACTTTGTGTGTGTGTCCCAGCAGCAGTGTGTATCTACTGTATATACTGTACGTGTGTATCACTGTGTGTGTGTGTGTGTGTTGGAGATGTTAGCAGTTGCAGATAGAATGAATTAGAACACATTATCAACAACAATAGCCTGCAACCTGGACATAATGAGACGCCTGCCATTACCCATCAACACACCGTGAGATAAGAGCCCCAAACGCACATGCATGCACACAAACACGCACACACATACACACACACACCTACCATCTCAAGAGGAGGCACACCGCAGCAGATGTTGAAGAAATATCTTCCTTCTCATCTGCCTGCCTCTCCTGGCAGGATGCTCCTCTCAAACACACACACACACACTGGAGGGCTGCAGCGAGGTCTGACAGGTGTGCTCACATGGGCCACCGTCTCTGCTTTCCCTATGAAGCGTCCTTGCATATGCACAGAAAACACACACAGGCAGACAGGCAGGTGTGAACGGACAGGTGTGTCAGGAAAGGACAGCTGCGAGGAAAGGTGTGAGTGGGCAGGTGTTCCATTAAAGAGACAGACAAACAGAAAGAGAGTCAGAGAGAGTGGGACAACCAGCAAGGGACTGTTGCACTAAAGTAAGAACGTAAATCGAGAGAAATGAAATGAAGCTGTAGAAGCAGTTGAAACAAAGTAGTGGAATTTCAGTTTCATTCAGCCGAGAATGTAAAAGTACAAGGAGGGACCAAGACAGACCAAACAATCAAAAGGCAGGGAGAATAAATGTGTGCAGCCAGACCCAAACAGGGCATACAGACAGATGTTTCAAGATGGAAAAAGAGGTGAAGCCATAATCAGACACACAGATGGCCAGCCGTAAACAGACACTGCCAGATAAAAAGGCATGGATTGCGATTGGAGAGACAGACAGATATAGACGTAGGCAAATAGAAAGACATGGATTGACACAGGAGAAAGCAGTAGTTTTGAGGCCATAGTAGCAATTAGTGTGTGTGTATGTGTGTGTGTGAGAGAGAGAGAGAGAGAGAGAGAGGCGCAGCAGCGATTGCAAGCATTGATCCATGGAGGCTGTGTCAGGGGAAGATAAGGCCTGCCTTTCCCCAGAGAACAGCCCTGGGCGCAGGGGAGAGAGGAAGAGGAGGTGGAGGAGGACTCTGGTCACTTGGATGGATGAAGGGTGGGCAGGAAGGGAAGGGTGCAGGCCCAATCTTGACCCTCTCACGAGCTTTAAGACATGCTCTATTCTTTTTCATTCCCTTATTAATTTCCAATTTGAATGCCAATTATTTTACTTTACCAGCATGACTGTATATTAGAAACAGTATTACTTCAGTGGTATTTGACATTGCCAACCTACAAAAACAAATATAGACTGTAACAAAACAGATTGGTGGACTCTTAAGTGTGTTTGGATAAAATTATGACTTTCATTAAAATCTGTCTGGCTTTTCTTCTTTGTTTCAATCTTCCCCAGGTTTCTCCACACTGTCTTTGGCAGACCAGATGAGTCTACTGCAGAGTGCATGGATGGAGATCTTGATCCTGCGTGTTGTGTACCGCTCACTGTCCTTTGAAGACAAGGTTTGTGTCTTTGTTTCTTACGCCCTATGTATTTATAGACAAACGGCACATGTTAATTTGAACTTATCCACCTGTCGGGTTTTTTCTCTTCAGTTGGTGTATGCCGAGGACTACATAATGGACGAGGACCAGTCGAAGCTAGCTGGACTTCTGGACCTGAACAATGCCATCCTTCAGCTGGTCAAGAAATACAAAACTATGAAACTAGAGAAGGAGGAATTTGTCACTCTCAAGGCCATTGCCTTGGCTAACTCAGGTTTGAAATTCTGATGTTTTTGTCTGTATCTGTGCATTAGTTTGTGAGCACACACAACTGGGAACTGGTGGAGAAAGAGTTAATCCTAGGACTCTCTACTCCCATGAGACTCATTTAAACTGAATCATCAAAGGACTGATTTCATTACTCTGTATCCCCCCCCCACACACACACAACTACGACACATGATGCATACTTTCACACACACACACATACACACACGCTCTTTTTTCTCTTACAACACCTGCAGTTGTCAAACTTCCTATTTTTATTTTTTTTTTAGTCGCACACAGCTGTACCCTCATATTCGGTACAGTCGCACATGGCTACAATTTTATGCATGCATACACACAAACACAAGCACATCTTCAACCTGAAGCCCACCTCCTACCCGCAAACAAAGTGACGATCCCTTTTACAATTAGCATAGTCGTCTCTTCGGATGCCTGTTAAATAAGGTGAAATCATTAGAACCCAAAGTCCATCAATAAAGCCCCCTCTCTGATGTGTCCAGCTGCATCGACAGCTGACTGACACACGCACACACACGCTCCCCCTCACACACACACGCCTTCTTCCTCCCATGACCCGTCTTTTGAACTTTGTCTTGGAAGCCGGCCAGCTCTTCAGTACTCTTTAATTACAAGGGGGGAGCTGTCAATACAATGTGTTTAAATGGGAGAATGCAATGGGGGAGCTTTGAATAGGGAGGGAGGGGCCTTTTGTTCAGATTCTGCCAGCATTAACACACATGCACATACACAAACATGCACACCCTGACACATTCATACACATGCATGCAGACACAGTCTCTCAAATATGCCAGTTTCATCTCTTTGACATGTGCATGAACACACACTCACATTAGGTGTGTGTGTGAACCACAGAGAAATGTTTGCTCACACACATAGTACAGTACATACAGAAAATATTGACATATTGTTTTCCTGTGGGCTATGTGTGACAATCAATCTCTTGGCTCTGAACCTATGTCTGTGTGCATGTGTGTAGTTGTGTCTGCTGCAGACTGCTGCTGGCTGGAACAACAGTATTGATGATCATGATCATGATTATGATGAATTATTTGGCACTATACGCACCCTGGTGCTTTTTAGGCCGCCGATGGCCCAGCTGGGGTCAGAGGGTTAGTCTGGAGTACACATCAGTGCAACTGATTTCAAACGAAACAGTATACAGTAAAATGGTGAAAGAGAATTCATGAATAGCAATATTTCATTTCATTTTTAAGATGCTGATAATTGATAATACAATATAGTTATTTTTTATGGCTCACTTTAATGGAAACAAGAAAAATTACAGAAAGACACAAGTTGACTGATGGTAAAGTGCACAGAGTTATTAGAAACAGTGGAATGCAGATTCAGCAAATAGTAACCTTGTGATGCGTATTATGGTAATTCTTTTGCTCTTCACTGTCACTTATTTAGTCTGTAAATAATGTCATAGAATAGTTTAAAAATGGCCAAAATTTATATGTGGGACTGGTTCGACAGTACTGGTTGTTTTGACAGACCAACCAAACCAACTAACAAAAATATTACAAGATAAAAAGATTGTATTAAGTCATATTAAGATATAACACAGAGAAAGCAAAGTGTCACATTTGATAAGATAATGTTTTGCATTTTTACTTGACAATTAACATAAATTGGCCCTCATAATGTCAACATTCAATGAATCTGCATCAACAAATTTTCTGGAGATCAAATAGTCAACAAATTAACTCATCGGATGAGTAGAGGGTGGGTAGTTCATTAAGTGCCAGTCTGAATTTATGTTTTATTCTGAAGGTGGAAATGACACATTGCTAAACTCTTTTTGAAACTGCAACCCCTCTACCAGTTAAGCACACCCAATTAATAACCAAAAACATCCAAATAAATCTTGAGAGTCCCTCTCTAAACATTAGTATTTAATAGTATAGTATAAATATTATTTTATTTATGATTTCATTTGAAATGGAAACAGCTGACGCCCAAATAAGAACTTTCCATCACTGGCCAGCCTCTGGAACTGCTCTTCAAGACAACAGAATGCTAGCATTAGCATTTTGAAGGGCATTGACACTAATTAATTCACAGGATGCTAATCGTCTGCATTAATGAAGCCAAGCCTTAAGAAATGTTAGCAAACGTGCCCCACATGTAAAGGCAGCCAAACTAGCCATGGGAAACAGGAGCTGTGTATGTGTGTGTGTGTGCATGTGTGGGTGCACGTGCATGCATCTGTGTGTGTGTGTGTTTTCATTTAGGTATGTGCGTGCATTGTGAGCTCCACATTAACGTGTGTTTTAACAGCTTTATGTGCTTGCGCTCATTAACGTCTGCTGTTTCTCTTGTTTACTCGTTGTACTTACTGCAGGTCACAGCACAGGCAGCAGCCATGGTTACCATCTTAAATACCAAACACACAATATTAATCACTAAGTAGTTCAAACTCATTAAACCTCAGTTTAACTTATGGTAATTATAAACTGTGCTACAGGAAACCACTTATTATAAAAACAAAGAATAAAAAGGAGACGGGGATTGTTTGGTTCATAGTTACTTGCATTAATACATTCTCATTCATTTGTCAGTTTCGTACATGTGCATCACCTGCTTTCTCCGCTTTATCGGATAAACTGTGCAAAGGCTGTATGTTCATTTAACAGGCAATGCTGTATGAGCGGCAGCTAAATATTTGGCCCCAAATTGTTCACAACAAAGAAAAATGTTGTGTCATAAATTAATTACTCTATAAAGAAATCTATGAAATTAAGATTATTTCCTATGTTCTATGTATACAAACACAAGAATGAAGTTAATTTGAACTCATTAATCTTTAGGAATATGTGTGCCTCTCCCCCATCATCCACTATCAGCATAATATCATCATACAGAAAATGTGAACCAAAAACAGACAAGAGGACCACCCACTCTTATTTAAACCAGGAAAAAGTAGAAAATTTGAAAACTGGTGGAAGCTGAGTTTTCTATTGATCCCTGTAGAATCCACCCCACCGTCTGGTCCTGCATACTGATACATGCATTACACTGTATAGATCCACCCCCATGTATTTGATTGTGTGTGTGTGTGTGTGTGTGTGTGTGTGTGTGTGTCTGTCTGTCTAAGAACAGCCTGCTATATATGTATATGTGACTGTAGGACGATTTTTAGTATATTTCACTTCCCATTAAATATAGGTTTGTCTGCATGGATGTAGGCAAAGTTCCATTGGCCAAGTTTTGTGTTGTTTTTTTTTTTACTGTGTTTCTGTGTGTGCGTTTAACTCTCAGGGATCTGTGTGAGCCTGTTTGTTTAAGAAGCATGCTGTGAGAAGTGTTAGATGTACCAAAAGTTAATCTATTATGATAAATTCCAGGTTGGCTGTAGTTCAAAAACAATAAAGCTTAAAAAATGGGGTCACAATTGAAAAAGCTTCAACTGAATCCACCAGTATTCATATACTGTATATACAAACACACAGACATCAGTTTCCTTCCAGAATTTCAAATGCTCATTCATTTTGTTACTTTTCATATTCATACTTGGATCATCTACCCAAACCCAAAAAGAGAAAGTAAAAAGTGAAGCGGCTTTGGGATAAAATATCAAAACAGAAGCTGCCAACTACAGTTTGTTCTGTATTCTACCAGCTCCCGAAAAAACACGCACATACATTATTTTTGCAGTTCATATATATGGAGTTAATATTGAGTGCATACATTAGATTGTGCTTACCTACTCTATGTGCACATGTGGGGTGGGTCTATACTTCATATGAATTATCTTAGCCTTTCTTAAGGGGTATACACACTTATAGTATTATTCCCTCAGCAGATCTATTTTGTGTGTGTGTGTGTGACTGCGTGTGTAGGGTTGTGGTGGGGGGTGGCCTATCAATAGTTGCCTTGTGATTATTATTTAACATGCATGTAGTCATTGATTGGAGACATTGATCGGAGGTTGGGAGCTAAAGGCCAGCTCACATTAAGACTTTGCCTCCCTAAGGGGCAATATGGAGCATTATTATTGAGGGACATTCTCAGCGTTTTACAGCCACAGATGCTGAAACGCAGCTTACTTGCCAGCTCAAAGAGAGATTACAGATGTTTTTAACCACACACACACACACACACACACACACACACACAAAAAGACTCTCAGGTGGTCCTGCATCTCTCCATCATCCTACAAGTGTATTTCTTTTTTCTCCACCCACTTTCTCTGTCCATCCATTCATCACACCCACAGAGCCAGACTTTAAAGACAAAGAGAAGAGCTTCCCCTCAATTTAAAGCTCCATTCCTGGATAGTTTCAGCTATAATCTAAAATAAATGTATTGACCAATAATTCTTCTCAGTCTTCTGAATAAAACACTGACAGTTTTTAGTTCAAGTGCACTTTAGTAATGTATTTTGTGAATAACATTTGCCTATATAATATTATGATGCCTGAGTTATTGTTTTCTGTAGCACCCTTCTTTGGTCATGTTTTGGATTTTGGATTGAGTCTTAAGCACCTCTCCCCTTTGTAGCACTGAGCAATAACACACTGACAGTGACAGAGACACATACATCTGAGAGAACTGATGGAAGTCTCTGCACTACAAAACGTGGCTTCCTGTAGTATAAGCATTTTAGTCACACTTCATGTCATGATTTTTTAACTTTTTGTTTATCAAGACAAATAAAATTGTTACACACACCAGCAAGGAAGTGAATCAGACACAACACAGTCTATGGATAATATGAGGAAGGGACCAGAAACAAATGAAACAATATTGTTAGAAAGAACTGGGTGGGACACTATTTAACAGTTTTTCTGGATGTTGTCCTGTTATTATATCTTCATGTGCAATATTTATTTTTCTTTCTCTTCTTTCGTTTTTCCAGACTCCATGCACATTGAAGATGTGGATGCAGTGCAGAAGCTCCAGGATGTGCTCCACGAGGCCCTGCAGGACTACGAGTCTTCCCAGCACCAGGAGGACCCCCGCCGTGCAGGCAAGCTGCTCATGACCCTCCCCCTGCTCCGCCAGACCTCCACCAAGGCTGTGCAGCACTTCTACAGCATCAAGCAGGACGGCAAAGTCCCAATGCACAAACTCTTCCTGGAGCTGCTGGAGGCCAAGGTCTGAGGACAGGAGAATAGATGGAGGACAGCCAGACACCAGTCTGAACCACCTGAGCCTCACCTCAAATTCTGAACAGCAACGATGAATGACCTCTTCCTCTTTTACACGCCCACACTCTCACCCACACGTACACTCACATACACACACACACACACACACACACACAGAGACCCACATCCCCTCACAGAAATATGTTCCTGAAATGTGTCTGCTGACGCATCCCCCTGTGAATAAACAACTAATGTAAACCTCTCGCCTGAACCCCTAAAACTCTGCAGTGTTTGAGAAAAGGGCGCTCATTTGACCTTCTGTTGTGGGGACAATGCTGACAGACTGACATGACCCCCCTCTCCCCTCATTACCAAGGGAAGATGATATTTCCTTTTAAAACTATTAACAATCACATAACAGTTTCCATGGTGACTCCGAACACTGATGATGGCAAAACAGTCACCTATGCATTTTAATAACATTTAAGATGTTATTAATGACTATTGCTTAAATGAGGACCCATTTAAAAGAAACTGAAAACTCTTCATTTTAGTTCTGAGAGACTGCACTCGTGTCTCCTTTTCCCCTCCCGATGTCCCCCGACAGAGTTTTGTAAGTGTTCAAGAAGAAAACGAGTGGGGGGAAAAGTGAACACTAATGAAGTGTTAACGATGTTTGTTGTCATATTACATGTACAATGAAATTTGGATGGATGGACAGAAAGAAAAGAAGAGGAGAATTACCCTGCCAAAGAATGGAGCTCATCCATTCAGAGGATGCCAGCAAACTTTACTGTCATAACCCAAAACTGTTTCTGGTCTGATCTTAAAGTGGCTTTCAGTCCTGGGCTTTGTGAGTACAGCTGGTTTTCTGTTCCACCGGTTTCTTAAAATTGGTGGGTTTAAAAATAAAAAAACCAGCAGTGCTCAGACTTTCAAGGACCAGAATTGTAAACCACAGCTGTAAACACTCTCCGGTTTTCCCTAAATTCAGTTCCTGGTTTCCCATAACTCCCCCTTACTTCAACTACAACTTTACTATTTGTTGTATTTGTTGAGGACCAGTGACCCTGGCCTCCCAAACCAGTCAGTATTACCACAGTATTAGTGTTTGGACACTTGACATGGCTGAAAATGGGTTCAAATATTCTAACCACTTGAGAAATGATTACTTGAGATTATAAATAACAATATTACTTACAAGTAGCAAAAACAAGGCTTGATCTATGCCGTTAAGAATGGATTCCTGCTTGGCTAACTGGTAGATGTAGGCTCAGTTAACGTTCTCTATGATGCTACGTATATATCCTGTCAAACACTCCTCTCGTGTTTGGACTTTTGTTTGAAACATTTTCAGCTGCTCAGTGGCCCAGGTTTGCGGCTCTCCACACACCAGTCAGTAGAGATTTCAGTCTGTTGATGAGAATAGTGCCATTAAGAATAGTCCAGCTCATGCTCATTACCCAAACTCCAAACAAAAGCTTCAGAATGTCACTTCGGTACTTCCTCTCCCTTGCTCTGTTGTGCTCACAACTCCCAGCTCATCTCTTGCGTCAGTAGAGAGATTTTTTTTGTGATTTGTTCAGCGAGTGATGAAGGCGCTGCATTCACTCAACGCAATATAAAGCAGAAGGAAAGGTGTGCTGACGAAACTGACTGAAAAACAACTATTGTTGCTTTCAAACTTCTTTTTTTTCTTAATTTCTATCTTGAAAATAATCTTAGCGATGATACCAATATAAGGGTTGTAAATAATTGTCATCCTGTATATGACATATACCACGGCTTTGTTTTTGTTGTCTTCTTAAAACTGAATCAGTCATTATGTCTTTCCTTTTTTCAGCTTGACCACTTTCAGCAATTGTCATATATATATATAAATATAACAAGTAATAATGTATTAACAAATCAGCGTTTATCTTAGAAACTCTGAGCAATAGTGGTTTTTAAAGGAGGGGTGTGTGCATATGGACTAAGTCTGCAATATTAACATAACGTGCCAGTCTTAAATTTGGGAGAGAGAAGATGGGGATCTGACAAGGGTTTGTAGCTTCTCTCTCTGTGTAACTTGCCATAAGCTATTAGATATCAGTCGATGTTTCCTTTGTTAGTAACAGTTAGGCAGGAACAAATATGGACCCAGAATGTCAGGATGAGATTTTAATGCTGCTGTCACACAAACGCTGTGTGAATAATGGTCAGTACAAGGGGTAAAAGAGGTAACACTCAGTTCACAATTATCACATGGTTCTGATGTTTGCAGCTTTTGTGCAGCCAGGCACTTTTTTGCTGTCACATTTAATCTAATTAAAGAGAGACAGCTGGTTGAAATCAACAGTTCAGTAATGCTCAGTAAAAACTGTTTTTGTCCATTTTCAGTTGAAGGTGAAGCTTGCTTTGGCCATGTGACCGAGTGTGGGGACCATCAGAACAACCAGAATAAATCTAGATTTGTACCATGGGAAATGGTGCTCGCAAAAACCAAACAATATCCAAATTAAAATTTAAAAAAATAAAGTAACAGTATCACAATAGCTGGCTATTCAGTTCCTGTTTTGGGCATTTTATTTTAATGTTACAAAGAAAATACAGTTGTATAATGGTAAACCTGTTCCAAAAACAAAAAAACCCTCATACAATTCATGAAGTTGAGGCCTACAGACTATATTACAATGGGAAATTTAAATCACCTACATTAGCCTCATTTTAAAGTGAATAGAACAGTGTTTTATAGAACACAACAAATTTTTTAAACTGAACGCATAGCTTTGACAGACTGGAAATGCCAGTAGTTATTGTAACAGATAACATCAAACCTGCTAAATTCAAATGTCCAGAAACAGGAAATGGAAAGCGAAAGCTAACCGGAAACTGTGCTACATTCTACAGTCAAGTAAAGAGACACTGATTTCATCGTTATAGCAAGAATGCATACAGTTGACTGATCACAGCTTTAACAGGTGAACACAGTCACTTTTTTATACCATTATTTATGTAATTTCTGAAGCTGAATAAGAATGCCAAAACGTGTAATCTAATATAAAATGGCAACTTGTCACAGCTGAGGAGTGCTGCAGTTTAAGTGTAGTTGATCTCTAACATCACACGTTCTGTATCAAACATCAGTATTATTAGTAAGGGGTATTTTCTCAGCCTTCTTAAACATTGTATATTGTAAATTATACAGATTATAATTCTAACATAAGACATTTTATTGGAAACAAAATTGAAAAAAAAGAAAAAAATGTAGTTCAGCCTCGATGTGTGTTTCATGTTTGCTGTTTTTTCTATCAAGAATTTTCCCCCCTTTTTTTAGTTGTATCTGTTTGTGTTTTAAAGCCCTCACTCTGTTCGATCCCTTCCTCCTCTGTTGAGTCCTCTTAAGGCAATGCTGTGTGCTTTTTCCTCGTGGTGATTCCCGTTCTTGTGCTGTGTGCTTCTTCTTTAGACAACACAGAGTAGACTAGAGGCAATGTTGTCTATCAGTCGGATCAGTCCACTGGGGGCCTGGGTACCGGATTCTCTCACAATGAACCGAACCGGGATATAAGGCTCTTCCACTAGAAACTTAACTAGACCACCAGGATAAAATTACAGTATTCATCTTCACTGAACTATACATAAATAATTAAATATTTAGTATCTAAATGAAGAAACACCTTACAAGTATTTAAAAAGGGATCATTTCTGTAACTTTCCTGTAGAGTAAACAATATACTGTATATCTTTAGGTTTAAATAAAGATGAAGTGAAAAGGACATTTGAGTAATACAGAACTGTAGGTGACTCTTTTTTGATAAACTCGCTGTACATAACTGCCTTCCATATGGCTCAGCTCAATCATTATCTTTGCTGTTTCAGCAGGCAAAAGAGGGAAATATGAAGATGAAGAACTTTTCTTTAACCTTATAATATTTCCATTATTACTTGTTTTCATCTTATTTCCAGTAAAGACATATTGCCTAAAAAAGTGAACCTGACAGATGAAGGACTGAACTTGGGTATGGGTTGAAATGTTAAAGAAAAATCTTGACATGTTTAATTCCTTCTTGTTTCTCCTCACCAATGTTTCATTACACTGTGGGGGACATGTTTCCATACTATGCCTGAAATTTAATTGCAAAACCCAGATTTAAACTCAAATTTTCAAAAACCTCTGACAAACATATTATTATACAAATTTTACCTCTTGATGCATATGAATCTATATGCATTTGCATATAAATCCCTGTTCTGCACTACCAAAAGCATAAGTGCTACAATTCCGAGGCTCATCAAAGGTGTTTAACATCTAACATATAATTGTTTTAGAGGGGAAATGTGCAGAAAACACGTTTCACGTCTAAATGTTAGACATTTATGGGCTAAGTCCTACATGAAGTTGAGTTTCCTGTTTTGATTGTAACTTAAAACACTGGTCCTATTGTCAGAAAGATGGTATTTCTCACCATCAATTGTACATTAATCCACATACAAATTATAGAAGAAAGGTGCTCTTTTTTATCATTCTTTTGTTCTGTTGCAGTTTTTAGTTATTTGTCAGTTGTCAGAACAATCCCGTGAACCCTGGAAAAATTTAACACAATGAAAGATTTTACACATCTCCCTGAGGTTTTAAAATGTGAGAAACCTGAATTTCAGGTATTTTTTTTCAAATTTTCTTACAATCAAATATTTATCGGTGTCATCAAGTAATGTTTTGCTACTTGGTTCTTATAAAAAATACTGCTGCCATGTGTGAATGCTGAATATGAGCAGGAACATGGTATTGCAGATGATGACTAAAGAAAGAAAAAAAATACCAGCTAAAATCAGGAGGGAGTTTGTGTGTTTCTTTCAGAGGTTTTCATAGAACTTGCTACTCATAGCAAAGATATTATTTAGATGTACAGGATGAAGATGTTTTTCCTTTTTTTCTTGTTAAAAAGCAATATTTTAATGACTGTACAATGATGAGGCAACAGTTGCACTTTTTGTGTTGGGTTATAGATGCGAATGCTGATGTATCTATTGGTATTATACAGCTGTTAGTGTTAAAACCATATGAATAACATCAAACCACAACTGTAATTTTCTATGAGGAGCAGCGGAAGATGGACCGTCTGGGTTTTTGTTTAGCCACTGATAGAGAGAATCTGACCTGGTTGCACTTTGGTCACCAAGTTATCGCCCTCATCTGGAACTTAGATCCATTAGCTGCAGATACTCCTTGTAACATTAGTTTAGCTGAAAGAGGAGGATGAGCTTTTTAGCCATGGCAGGAGTGTCCATATTCCAAGGCTGCCCCTGAAAGCTGCTAAGGCCAAACTGTGTCTATCTGCAGCTCTACAGTGTTCAGTCATTTAGTTGTATTTAATCCCCAGATGTAACTGCCACTTGTGCTGCAGCTAACCCTGCAGTCTGACTTTGCAAATATAAAGAAAATATTTGAGGGAGAGAGAAAGTTGATACATTTGGATAAAGAGGATATTTAAGGATAAAAAAGACCCTTGCGTAGTGGAAAAGAGTTGTGAATGAGAGAAGACCCTGTAGTGTTATTAAAAACCTGTCCGTAGTTTTAGATGTGCTTCACATCAGTAAATTAAAAAAAAGATAAACAATTACCTGTATATTTTTGTGACGTGTATCATACAAGTGTGCTCCAACAATAATGTCCATTTGTGTAAATGTATTTATTTCACATTGTATATATTGTTCAATGCAAAAAGAGAGACCTATGATTCTGTAACTTAAACTACTATGGGTTGAAACATTACATGTGTTACTCCAGACTATGCCATTCAGGATTATTACAGTAGAGCAATATCAATTAAATCCAGGCTTCCAGTTTTGAAATTTGTATTCTTTCTGTGATTGTTCACACATCTTCTTTCCGATATGGATACATTACATTTATAGTGACAACAAGCACAAAGTCTGTCTCAGGATAGTTGACAGACCTCAGGATTTTTTTTTCTAAATGAAGCGCTGACTTAATTTTGGGATACCCCTTTAGGTAAAGAAGAAAGATTAATGTGACAGCAGCCCATATCTGTCATAAATTTTGACTTAACACATTGACATTTCAGCTAGTACACCTGATCACTCCAGAAAATGGCTTGTAATAGTGTTGCTGTGATTCAGATGCATTTAACTGCTGAGCTAAAGGGCACTGCAGCATTGGTTGTCCAGGCAGGGATCATATTAATCATGAACTCTGATCTATCCACCCCCCGTGGTGAATTCAAACAGATAAAGTAAGTTCCACTTTTTTCTGAATGACAGAAGTCTGTTGCTCATTTCTGGGTTTGTGTTTTGGTCAACTTCGCCTTATAATAAGTAAAAGACAGCAGCGAGGAATGAATGGAAAGAGTTAGAGGGAGGGAAAGAGAGGGGAAGGATGGGAGGAGGGAAGAGGAAGTGGTAACAGCTTGCTCCAGTGGGTGGCTAACTACTGTCCGTTCTGAATGGCCCGATCTCCTGCTCTCGCCAAGGGCACTAAACACACACACACACACACACACACAAAAATGTAAGACATGCTGTACAACATTAAACAGAAGAGATCCTGACAAAAGCATAAAAACACAAGAACAAATCAATAGTCTTTTCAGATGTCTTTCTGTCATCATATTACTCATTCTCTCTCCAGCTTTTTGACTGTTTTTGTTTGTATATGATTTGTGTATAATTAAATTCTTTTCCATTATCTCCCTTCATGTCCCCTCCTCATTTATTCTTACCCCCCTTTCTCTGTCACCCTTATACCTTGCCTCTCTTTCTTTCTCTCTCTTTCTCTCTCTCTCTCTCTCTCCTAATAGCCAGCAGCAGTAAATGGGATGCAGAGGCCAGATATTTAATGTAGCAGAGAGCTGTGAAGCGTTTTAAGAAGCCTTTTTCTAACAGGGGGAGCCCTGACCTGCAGGCAAATATTTTTCAGCCAGATGACATAAGAAGATATTAGCGTAAAGAGGGTGATATTTTTATTCCATTTTTTTCCTTCTCCTTTCTACAATATCTCTCTTTGCTATTTGGGTTGTTGCATGGTCACCTGGCCACCTGCACATACGTTTTATTTTACTTGCTTTCCTTTTGGAGTTCATTTATTTTATTTTATCTTTGATTCATTATTATGATACGATAAAAGCTACTTGAGCATTTCAGCTGCTGAGGGGCTCTTATCGTTAACCTTGTGGAAAGCATGTAAGAGTGGGCTCCACACGCCGCATCGCTAATGGCCAACTTAACTCCTCTCTTCTCCTCCTCCACCTTCTGGTTTAATCTACATCGCTCCTTCCATCTCTGCCTCTCTCTGAAGATCTTTCATCCCTTTGTTCTGCTCCTTTGCCATCCCCTCTTTTCTGCCATAATCTCCTCCTACTGCATTTGTCTTTTTTAAACTCATATTCCATTCAAATTGCTTGTATTTCTTTGGTATACAATAAAATAAAGTTCAGCACAGGTTCATACTACTCAGTATTACTGACTAATGAATGGAGCAGCTTTTTGTAACTGTTTAACTTAAGCATTAAAAAATAATATAACTCTGATCCGTCCCTGTTGGTAACTGCTTAAAAATCAGCCATCTCATAAAGCTTTTGAAGTCACCACTGACAATTCCTCCATAGCAGACATTATGTTTGGGGTCCCACAGGGTTAATTTTTCGGCCCCATTTCATTCTCCATTTACATGCATAAAGTTTCACTGTTGTACCAGTGACACACTGTTATAGCTGCCCATAACGCCTAATGACACTATCAGTTGAGACAGTCATAGAAGCCTTGCAGATATGAAGAGCTGAATTTCACCAGTATTTCTGCAACCTAATGAAATCAAATCCGAATGAGATGATCCCTTAATGAATCTGTAACTTAAAAAAAAAATGTGAAAGCAACAGTCACTCAAGCTGACTTCTTCATTTAGACCTCATACTGGAATCTGATCTCATTTCAGATGGCTTCTTTTTTGTGTTTTAGTCTGGATGTGATTTTTTCCCTACTATAATACAGAGTCAAACAGGGTCAGTCTCTAAGGATGACCTTATCTGTTTTAGGCGCTGTGACTTGTTAAGTGCTAATGTGTGGCAACTTCACACTGCTGGTGTTACAGAGGCCAGTTTCAGGGCTATTAAACGCCACTTGTGTGTGTATATGTGTTCTGTACATATATTTGTAGGTGAGTGGTATTCATGGTAGGTGTTCATATTGTCATGTGTGATTTATAATTTTGCAATCTTGTGGGGGACTATTTGTTTGTGCTGAAATTTTTTTGTGCCTTTGTGAGTGTGTGTGTGTGTGTGTGTGTGTGTTTGTCTTATCCTCATATCCCCTTGTATCAGTGCTAGGGTTCCCTTGGGTTTCACAGGCCTAGTGACATGGACTCATGGTGGTAATGGCCTTTCACAACATCTAGCTCCCCTGACACACACACACACACACACACACACACACACCACTGATAAGGAGGGAAAGAGTGCACAGTGTAAATGCACAAATATGGGCACAGCTGGAGGAATATAGGAAAACTGAATGGATATGAATACACAGTTTTATACAGCATCTACTCTATATTAGAGTTTAAGTGATAAACAGAATTACAGAAAAAGTACATAAAATATAGTTTAGAGATACAATTGATAACATTCAGATTCAGATTCCTCTGAAGACTTTTTATTATAAATTACAATCTGGCCATTTTTCCTATATCCATTTTGCTTTTTATTAATAGATCAATAAATGATATCCCGAGGGAAACTGAAAATTGAGTTTTGATAAGACTGAAAGGAGAACAGCCGAAAGATGACATTATGAGCAACTTTCCTTCTCTTACGTCATTCACTCCATATTTTTCGTTGTCCCTTCTCTGCATTTATTTCTTTCCTCCTTGTGTTCCTGTGCTCTCCATTGACCCTTTCTCCATCCAGTCACAAATGGCCTACTTAGCTTACATGCTAACTAGCAGACCACTGCATGTAGTTTTTGCCCCCTAATTTGTGCAGGGCGTCTGTCATTTATTTGTTCAATGTCCCTTTGTCGTTCTCTCTCTTTTTTTTTCTATAAATAATATTTTTCTGTCATTTTTGATCCTCCCTTCTTTCTTTCCTCATTCAGCTCTTTAACTTATTCATAACTATAAATTACTTCTGTTCACTTGTCTCACTTTAGCCTCATGCCTCTTTCCATTTTGACAACGTCCCATACTCTTGTGCCATCCTTTTCTCCATCTTTTGTTCCCCATCCCTCTGTCTCACTAGGCATAAAGAGGGTTAGGTGACTGTGCACTTTTGAGCTGCATGTGCAAGCTATAAGAGGGTCAACTGTCTATTTGCACTTTTAACGTCTTAACTCTATACGATGGACCATTTATTCTCACTCTCTCCTTTCTCTTCCCCTCTCTCTCCACCCTTCGCACCTTCTTGCTGTGTCTATTGCTCTCGATCTCTCTCTTAGGACAGTAAATGTTTTAACTCTCCATTCTATGGGCCATTCATTAGGTTAGTGTACTTTAATAAATAGTCTGATGTGTCACTGGCCAGTGAATTAGTAGCACTTTAAATCCACCACTAGTGGCAAATAGATAGCCTGAGGGTTTGATATGCAGCAGCCACCTCTCCTCAGAAAGCCAATTAGGACTGATATGTACGTTAATAACACGTGTCAGTATTAAAAGCACAAACACCTTCACTGACTTCTCTCTCACTCTTTGTTTATATTTACATTTGACAAAACACTTTCATTTTTACAAATATTGCTTCATTTTAATTATAATCATTTTGACTACGTACAACAGCTTACATAGTTTGTATTCCAAATTAATGATAAAATAGTTTGTTAGTTGTTGTCTATATCCTCTACAACCACAGCGAAAAATGTTTTCTGATTTGATGGCTCTATCAGCTGGGCAACATATCACATCATATCACACATGATAAAAAAAAATGTCAGTCTGTTGGAAACAAGAAACCAAAACAGCAAAAATTATTATGGCTGATACTTGGGTCACATATTTCTGTTTCTTCTGGTTTCTTTCTTAGCACACATGTCCACTTGGACTTGAGAATGAACTGGTTCAAATTTGATGGTCAAAGGCTCAGAAAACACATTTTTACCATAACTCAAGAATTCATACACCAATGCTCACATAAATTCACATAATTTTCTAATAGGATAAAAGGGTGACATTTAATATAAATGTCAACGGTCAACTTCACAGTGACATTATATTGTTCTGCAAAAACATTTTTCTGGACATTTTAACACCATGAGTCAGAAGCAGATAGGGAGATTGTGACTATATTTCATATTTGAGTTGGTGACATAATCTTGGGTGCTCACCTTGAAACTTTTTGGTGTATAGACATTCTTTGCTACTGGCTTGAGGAGATGCACAGCACCCACATTCCAGAATTTGCAGCTTTTTTTGCAGCAACACATTTGAAGAACTGTCTACTGTCATGGCTATAACTTTGTGTTCCATCAGGTTCCCTTCAGATTTGACTCTTTTTGTTCCTCTCAATTGACTCACAATACAGCAGACCTACAGCAGAACAAGAACACCAAAACTTGACAGTGAGAGTGAATGCAGCATTGCTCAAGGTAAACTGTTCACAGTAAGATAGCAGCTGAGCTGTAAATTTATATTCAGATTAGTTTTGTCTCTGGTTCTGTACATTGTGCCCTCTCACAGTCACAAATCAAACCAAACAGCAGTATGTTTTTATTGCCCTGAGAAATCTTTTAAAATCTAAATCCATGCTACATCTATTGTTATACCAGCTGATGATGTGAATCTTATTATATTACTCTTAAAGAAATAATGAAAAAAATCTTTACATTTATTGGGTTGATTCCCATGTGTGAATCTAAGTGATGGTAGTTGCTGAAGTGCCCCAAGCTAATAATACAGCCTTGACAGGGGAAAGGTGATTGGCATAGACAAAGTGTGTGAGAGACAAAGTATGTGTGTGAGAGAGACTGGGTGATTATGTGTATGTGCATTGTCAAGAGAGGCAGGAGGTTAATTCAATCCTATAGAAACTCAGCATGGAGGGGATTGGACAGCACAGCCCTGAGGGTGTCACTGGCCTCAACCTCAATAGGGGGCAGAAAGTGTGCACATGCACAAACACACACACACACACACACACAAAATATGGATACTGTGACTTGAGGGTATGAAATCTGAAAAGCCCAGGAAAAGCCAAATTGTTTTTATATCTAGTTTCTGGTGCATTTCATTTAGCGCCAAGGAGGATAAATGATGAACATGGATTAAAATACATATCTATTTATAGAAAATACTGCATAAAACAAGGACAAGAAAGAAGATGACATTTAGCGAGGAGTGATGATGGAGGACGGCAAAAGGAATTGCGGGCATTGGGAGAGGAGGAGGAAATGGAGTGAATGAAGGAAAGAATAAGAGGTGCCTTTGGAGAGTAGGGGAGTGTGGGAGAGGTGTATGAGAGGGAGGCAGAAGTCACCAACATGGAGAGTACAGACAGCAGGGTGACGCAAGTGGAAGAGGAAAATGAAAAAAGTAAGTCTATAGAAACTGTAGAACAGGATAGGAAAGTGCATTTGTTAGAAATCTAAATGAAAATATATCAAAATATGTCTAATACAGTATAATATCACATGTTGATATTCACATACATTTGTTAGTTTGGGTTCTTTAACATTTTCATAATTGTAATTGTGCATTGGCAATGTGTCAAATCTCATGCTCATAAAGTCGATTGCATTGATTAAAAAATTAACTGGTCCAAAAACATGTAAACTTTCCCCAGAGCCAGATGAGCCAATCAGGCTCATCTTTCTACACATTGATATTGGTGCAGAGGTGCAACTAGCTAGATTAAGAAAGTAATGGCTGCAAAGTTATCAAAATTCAGCAAAGGCTGTTGGCAAGCCAACAGTGCAGCAACCTCCCCAGAAGAGTACATGTCCATGGGTTTTATAAGTGTTGGATCTGATGACAATCCCACTCCTGTCAGTTTCCTATGCTCAGACGCTGGCCAACAACCCTCTGACATAGATACTTTGCCTGCAGGCTTTGGGAGTTCCAAAATTGCACGAAATAGTTAAAATGACCTCTTTCCAGTGGCATAAAAAATGGCAGTGAATGCGTCATTTAGGGATCAAGACTGATCGCATAATTTGGACAAACCATAGGTGAAGATTTGATTTTAGCAGATGGTCAGTATTATGCCAAGAAAGATTGCAGTTAAACAACTGAACTTAATTTGGTTGTCAAACAACAAAGTGAAGCTCCAAACTGATGATATGGTGGAGGAATTTGCAGAGCAGGAGCTGTTTTTATGCAATCCAAATCGTCAAATCTACCAACGTGTCCAGCAGGACCAATTTTCTCGCTTTCAAAGGGTATGAGGATACACCTCACTTCATTGGCAACGTTCAGACGCTATGTTTGACATTTTGAATACGTCCATGGTTTCAGCCACATATCCAAGCCCTGACAGCATCAGTGCAGCAGCATAACCCATCTCATGAGACCCTCAAATATACGGCACCGAAATCCACAGTTCAGGGTTGAATCAGTGTATTTAATAACATTTAAACTTGAGTAACAGTGTGAACTTAGTCAACTGTGAAAATGTGTAAACTGTCCAACAAAACAGTTTGTAATGTTACTCAAATACAGTTACTTGAACAGAGAGTATCATCTTAAAGTAAACAAAGTTACGAATGTTGATTCAGTGGATTTGAACAGTGGATTGAGTTCATTTCTTGCTGCAAATAAACAGAAAATTTTAATTATTTTCTGCACTGTGGCATCTACTTGACATTTAATTAAGTATGTATACATCCATGACCAAATAGAGGTTTTGTTGAATTCAAACGGGACCTCAAGCCTCCCAAAGTTTGGGAAGGTCTAGCTTTGAGTAAGTCTCCAGCAAAGGAATGTAAGTCAGTGTAATGGCCTCTGAAGTCAGGTAGACATGGCTGTGTCGCTGTGTGTGTAATATTCAATATGGACAACCTTATATTGTATTTTGTTAAAAAAAAAAAACCAAACCAAAACATACACACACACACACACACACACACAAACCCTACCGTCAATTTATTCCACTTTTTCTAATCAGCAGGGAGACCAAGGATGTCTCCATACATATTCATGTTACTTTGGAGACTCAGAGAGACGATACATTTACAGCCTACATTTACCATATTACCCTTAATGTTATTAGACGAGCAAACACAATTTAGCCAAATATAAGTCATACATAAGTAATTTAGAAAATGAGACAATATTAATCATGTGATCGTCATCCAGTTTTAATCCCGTTTGTGTGATAGCACTTCAGTCTCTGGAATTGAATGTGCCTGGCTGAATAAATTAGTACAATCAATGTAAGACTAGATTCTTTGTCATGTGGACACACTCTGTGCAAATCTATGCAAATGTCTTATGAGAAGAGGATAAGAGAAACTCTTCTTGGCAAACAGAAGCTCTTGATGATCATAGCCTATCTGACACAGATGTGGGATGTCATTTTCAGCTTCTCAGAAGGAAAACAAAAAAAAAGTATGAAAACATGAACAGAAGGGCGAAAAGAAAAGTAAATATTTACTTGTACAGAGATGCACAGGCTACCCCTGTCCATCAGAAATTAATATTTCTTGATGCCTTTAAGCATTAAAACATTACCCTTTTGTGAGCTACTGGAAAGAACCAGGTAATGCACAAATCTGCCATCATCATCAATAGCATTTATTTTTCAAACTTATACAAATTCAATTGTGACCTTTATTTAAGAAAGACTATGATTTCCCACATGCAAATATTTTTGATCAAGTTTACAGCTTGGTTTCTCATATCCCCTCTGCTTTTCCATGTTTGTCCTCCTTCTTCTGGCCATTTGGTTTTCATCTGCTCCTTTTGATTTTCCTCCTCTCTCCCTCCCCTTTTTGCTTTCTCCTGTTATTTTCCTTTTACCATGCCTTTGCTACCTACCTCTATCCTAGCCCCTAGCCACCTCCCCTCTCCTCCTCTCCCCTCCCTTTGCTCCTCTCTGCCTGGTATTGATTAGAAGGCGAACCTCTAATCTCCTTAAGGTCATTAGGAACACTTAATTAAAACCTAGTTAGAATGCCTTTGTTCAACCAAAGCAAATTGCAGCTGTTCAAACGCGATTAGTATGATAACGTAAAAACTTGTCGGCAGGGAAAAATATAAGAGTGGGTCTTTTTTTGGTAGAAATGTTTACACACTTTAAATGCAGAGCGCTTGAGCACACAGTGGACCTGTAAACTACCGTATACTTGAGCAAATGTTCCAGCCTCTGCTGTATGTGTGTGTTTTTAATGTATATGTTAAGGGTAATGTTTATATTGTGCTAGTGGATGTTCAGCTTCATGAAACTGGATGAGTTAGGCATTTAACTGGCTTTGGTTACCAGAGAAATGTAAAATGTAATTTACACAAAAAACTAAATTGGTGTATAGACTTCAAGAAGTTCAATCGATGGATTTGATGGTGATGATGTACTGTGATGATTTGCTGTTGTCATATGTGCATGCTGTCAGTATTATACACATCACTCTCTTTGAGCTGGTAGTGCACGTTCAGCAAAAAAGATAAAAATAGAGGAATGAAACTGAGTTGAGAAAGGGAAAATGGGATGAGCTCCAGGTTTATGTTTATTAGCACAGCTAACATTTTACATGCCATTTAACAATAGTCAGAGTTCCACATACACAAGCTCATGCACATATGTCAATATTCTAAAAAAAAGGATGCAAACTGTCTAAATTGTAAACTATGTATCACATAATATTCACAACAGCTATTTATGTGTTAATCACTCACTTTCACATATGAGACTTCATCAGGGATACATGCTGCAATTAGTAATTCACTGTTAATTGTTACCAAGGCCCAATTAAAAGCACAAATAGCACTGCATCCCTGGTGACTGCCATTAAATTGCAAATTCCAAACACACACACAGACATGCACACAAACAAACAAACACACACACACACACACACACTTTAGCAGAAAAATGAAGTCGCCCACCAGCATTAAAAGAATGGTCAAAACGAACTAAAAGAACAAGTACAACATATTTGCAAAACAAAGAACAAAACATATTTGGAATTGTGATGTGCTCTGGTATAAACAAGTAGATAATAGGATAGCCCATAAAGATACTTTCCTCCCCACATGCTCTCCAGATCACCGTTGCCTAGCGACGGCGGTAGCGTTCCTCTTATTCCTGAGAGCCACTTGTCTGAAACCCTGACGCAGCCCACATAGGTGGGGGTGGGTGGGGTAAAGCATTATTACCAGGCTGGGGGTAATTATTTATTTCATACATTGATGCCTTGCGGTCGGCGTCAGTCCTTGGTGTTCTGTGGCAGAAGCAAAACGAGTGTGTGTGGCACTATTTGTGTGTATGTGTGTCCCCGGAACTTCCAGGTTCCCGTTACTCGGGTCTTGACACTGTAACGTCGCACCCTCGTTACTTTGTGACCAGTATCCCGCTGCCTCGAGCGCTGCTGCCGGCCAGATGGCGGCTCGAGCTAATCTCTTTAGCGCCGCGTGTTCCGAATGAGAGAGGTAAGACGCGCGCGTGCACGCACACACACACACACACACACACACACACACACACACACACACACACACACACACACACACACACACACACACACACACACACACACACACACACACACACTCAAGGGGGGGGCTTTGTCAAGTTCAGTTGTACTGTCATTCAGCCCTTTTTTTCTTCTTTCGAAGTGCGTAGCCAGGAAAGACGGACAAAATAATTCAAGTCATGTTTGCGAAGGGATTATTTCTTCCGCTGGAGCGGCGCCTGCTATGGCTGACACACAGGTGTGTGAAGAAATACAGGTAGCGCGATTTTTTTGTTTTGTTTTGTTGCTGTTTTTATTTGTTTGCCCGACTCACGCCTGAGCAACAAGTTGAATGTTTGTTGACGCTGCGCTCGCAACGCGGAGAGAGAGAGAGAGAGAGAGAGCTGCGCGCCGCGGCGACAGGTGAACTGCGGAGGAGCGACCTGGTATGTTTAGCTTCTTGCATAGATCCACATGGATTTACGAAATTTGCACGGCACACGGAAGCCATTATGAGACGCACCGTCAGCTCCCCCCGTGCCATTAAGGACGCCGCGGGCAGGAGGGTGCGCGGAGTTGCGCGCTCCAGATGACTGCGCCGCCGGCCTCTCCCGTGTGTCAAAATGTGGAATCGATGCTGATAGGTATTGTAATGAAGAGAGCTTTGGCCTAAGCCTCAATTTCCAACAAACTCATGTGAAAAGCCCGTTCGGTGGGATATAAACCTGGAGGCCAGGTGCCAGAGGAAAAGGGGGAAAAAAAAGAAAAAGAAAAACCCGGCCATGTTTAATTCAACAGAAAATGAAGAAAAGAGGGAAGCAATGTAGCAGTATCAGTTTAGCTGTGCCTCCATCAACCTGTACATGATAGCGTAGGCTTTGGCAAGGGAATAGCCTGCATGGCATTTCACTCTCCTCAGATTTGTCTTGTGTTGGATTTTGGTCTGACCACGTCTCTCTTTCCTTCTCTCCTCCCCCCCTCTAGATTGTGAAATCCTATCTATCATGTGAAGGCTTTGGTTATGGTTTGTGTGTGGTTGTGCGTGTGTGTGAGGAAAGGAGACTGTAACTGAGGGCTGAGCTTCGTAGCCTCACCCTAGGGGCGCTGGCCTGTAAAAAAAAATGTCCCTGGAACCCTGGAACCATGAAACCATGACAGGCATCACTTATTCAAGCGCCGCTGGAAGGCTTCTGAAAGAAATCCTGGTTCTTGAACATCCATCTGCCTCCGGGAACGTTCTGGAACCCATGGCTCACATTCTGGAGCCTCGGACCATGCCGGACCCTTTGGAGAAGCCTGTTCTTGAATCGTGCGGGGTCAGAGGCCAGAGATGGGCCGAGGGAGGAGCGAAGGGAGGCAATCTGCGAGGGAAGAGCCGAACATGGGGCAGAGGAGTCAGGAGAGAGAGCATGACGGGAGGAGGGAGAAAGGAGCCGCGCAACTTATGGAAGAGGGCGATTAGAAAAGAGTCAAGAGGAAGTGGGAGAAATGGGGCAGGAGGAAAGGACAAGGGTGAGACCGAAGTCTCAGGGATTCTGTCGGCCACAGACACAGAAATCAAGCGATGGGAGAAAATGAGGAGGAAAAGAAAGAGCTGGCTGGCCTTTCTGTGGCTGTTTCTCCTGTGTTTGAAGCCCGCTTCATCACAGGTAAGAGCAAACAGATAATGTACTGTATTCATTATGACTCATTATAGACTTTATTGTCACAGCAGGAAAAGCTCAAGTGTTGGAGACAACAACAAAGTCAGCAGCAGCAGGGCTCTGAGACAGCTAAACGGAAAATAACAATTACTGATTTTATTTTTCACACCTGTTCTTTTGCTGTTGTTAGCTACATGTCAACATTTCTTCAGACCGGAAGCAAACTGTAACATCAGTGAATTTCCAGATGTTTTCTCAGCCTCTTTCTTTCTCTTGCAAAGTTATTGATGTTTTTAGTAAAAATACCCATCCTAATACAGTTTTAAATGTACTGTAAAACTACTGTGTTTCTGAATGGCTTGTGCTATATGATAACATTTATTTTATGGCACTTTTAATTAGCGTCACAAAATTTTATCGTATCCAAAGTAAAAGTGGCAAGAGACGCGCGATAGATAAAATGATCGCACTCGTTCAACCTACTTTCCCAGGGAAATTTCCCGCGAATGGAGAACATTGCCGCCTTCAAACCCGTGTCCGCCTCTCCGCCCCGTTCCACCTGTGGGACTCCGGAGCGGAGCAGCTACTGTCAGTCGCCGTCCTCCCCGACTGAGCTTCTGACGTGTTATCAGGCCTTCTGCATCCAGGAGTGTCCCTATAGATCCTCCACACCTCCATACGCCCCACTGCTGCTGCACAGGTATCTATCATGGCCTCTGACCTTTCAGTCCCTGAAAAATAAAAAAAAAACTTGAATTAACTACATATAATTCATTGGCATGTGGCAGTTTTACATAATCTGTAGGCAACGTGAAATGGATCTCTTTAAGATCTCTTTGTGACTAAATATGAACATATTCACACCTCTTTCCATCAGGGGTACCTGTGTAACCGAAGACGCTCACGACACTCGTCCCGGGACTCAGGCAGAGACGGGAGGAACCACTAACAGTTCAGAGGGGGCCTCTGCTGGATCCGGTAGTGTGCTGTTTCGGCCAGTCCCAGATGGATGTCTGGTCTCTCCCCCCTCGCAGAAACTTGGGGCGTTGGGTTCGCTCACTCTGGCACTGTGGATGAAACCAAGCTCTCCTGGAGAGATGTGAGTTACATTCTTGTAATTTCTAAGAAATAGTATTTGGAGATATTAGGTCTTCTTATACAAAAAAAAAAACAGCTGTTTGCTGCTGCTGAGTATTCAATTAAACTTATTAACCAGTGCCATCTCTTATCACCTACACTATGTAGTACATGAAAAAGATCAAATGACATCATTACTTTTGTAGAAAGTCTACTACTGTATGTGACTTGGATGAGTGAGAAGACATGATATGATATGAAGACATGATAATACAGGAAAACAGATATCATTGTTTTGGTTTCCTGTTATTATGCCGATGTACTGTGCTGCATATATTAAAATGTTCAGAAACTAGGTGGCAGGAAAAAAAAAAACATTTGTGTATCATAAATATGAGTCACAAATACTGACATACAGAATGGGAGTATTGCATCATTATCCCGTGCTACTGATGAACTTTAACTCTGCTGCTCTGATAATGTATTGAATATGAATATCAACCACTGACAAGAACGTGAAAGCCCTGTGATATTGATCTGATAACAAGAAGCAGGTCAGGTCAGTATCACCATCAGGAAGTGTTAGCCAGCAACTGCCTGTCATGTCCTACTTAGACATGTTGTGTGTATGTGATGCTGTGTGTGTGTGTGTGTGGGGGGGGTGCTGGTGTGCTCCAGGTTGGATGAGACAGTGCAGGGTTGCACACACTCAGATCAGCTTGCACTCACACGCACCTGAACTCACGCACACACAGCACACAGAAAGAGATCACTTGGCAACTTTCTGTCCTCCGCCATGCAGCAGAACTTCAGATAGATAGATAGATAGATAGACAAATACATACTTTATTGATCTCCAAGAGAAATTTACAAGCCAATTGCTGGAATCAAGCAAGTTCTTGCAAAACCAGAAAACACAGATGAAAAACGCAGATGGAGAGCAGGCTGCAGAGGTCTGGGAAGTTCACTTCTTTCCAACCCCCCACCCCTAGATTTGTTTCATTTTCCACCCCAACTAACACTGCCTCAAGTGACATCACTTAAGGAAAGACATCAAATCTCTCCCTTTTTATTTCATGCTGCGATTTCTTGTGAAGTCGTTTGTTTGGGGAATTCTGATGACGGACGGGTCCCGTTGTCCCGGTCCGCCAAACATGACACCCGTGTGGCTCAACGCATCCGACGGAAGGGATACCCCCCCCCCTTTCTGTTTCTGTTGATGTCACCGGCTATCAGTCTTTTGTTGTCTGGACGATCGTGGCTGCCATCAAAGACGCCAGATGAAAGGAGGTCTCTGTCCTCACCTCTGTCCATCTCTCCTCACCCCTCTCTCTTTGTCTCCCCCTCGCACTGTGATTTCACAGCCCTCACCCGAACAATGAACAGAGCCAGCCACCTGTTTTCTACAAAGCGCAGCTTTTGCTATACCACCGCCTCATTTCCAGAAACTAATTAAGAAGTTATGTTTACATGATTTGAAGTTTATCACTCTGCTGGTAGAAAATCAAGTATTTTGGGGTTTTGGATCGTATGTCATACAGCACAAGTGCTTTAAGTATGTAAACGTGGACTCTGTGATATGAATTTTTGTGGCCCTTATTTCACTCTGGACTTCTGTCCAGTAACATGAATTTTTTATTTCATTATTCTAACTTACCTTTCATGCAATTATTATCTCCAGTCCGTCTTTCTATCTCTGCGGCTTTCCCCACCGACGCACGCACTCACACTTGCATGCATGTGCAGACATACACATATTCTCATGCATATATCTACCTGTGATTTATGAGGTGCACTGCTCTGGGTTCATAAAAGCCATGATTTCCCATAAAATGTCAGCGACGGTGGTTAATATGACACGTGGAGCGTGTGCGCGTCCGTCCACACCGAGTGTAACAGCGAAAACCTCGCAGTCATGTAAAACATTGATATTCTGTGTGTAAATGTCAGAATGAGAGCCCGTGCGTGGAGTCCAGCCTGTCTTCATTGCCAAATATTCTGCACGTGTGTGTTTCTTTCAGGTCACTGCTGGAGAAGAGCTCAGGGGAGCAGCTGGTGTTTTCTGTGACGTCGTCCGAGCGGGCCGTCACCCTGCGGTACGCTCAGCCCAGAAGTCAGGCGCCTCTGGCCGTCACCTTCAGAACGGAGGGCCGGCTCGCACTCGAGAGGTGGACACACCTCGTTTTGCAGGTAAGACGTCCGGAGGGTTCGGGGATGCCCGTGCTGGTGGAAAGAAACTTCCCAGCTGAGGATGTGGAAGTCGGTCATTATAAAGGACACCTGATTAGAAGCGCGTATTGCCGCGCGCCTCCGTGGGCGCGTTTTGCGTGCATTTAATCATTGTGCTTTAGAAGCACCGTCAGGTTCGTGTTGTCGTGAGGGTTGTGAGAGCGGAGTGGTCTCTCTTCATCACAGACGCGCGGACTCGCCAGCGTTTTCCTGTGTTTTCTCTTTCATTCCCTCTCTGTCGTTTTCTCGTTCTCTCAGCGAGCGAGTGGTAATTATACCGGCAAACATCTGCCTCGGCACAGCTGCTGGGGCCAGGGGCACGCACACACAGACGGTGCCTCACACTTTCAACACAATGTTTGTGTGTACGTCCTGTATGGAAAACAAACTGCAAAACTACCGGAACTCGGAATCTAGCTTATTTGTGGAACTCGGTCCGTCTCTTTCTATGGTTTACTGTGTGAAACATTGTAAATTGATGATTCACTTATGTAAGGTTGTATAACTGTGTTTCTTGGATATGTTTGTAGTTGGTCTTTTTATTTTTCAGGATTTTGTGGATAAAGAAGTACTTCATCTCTTAAGTCAGGGTACGTTCACTTTCATCAGAAAGTGCTGCTCAAATAAAAAACATCATCAACATCATCTTTCGTATTTGCATTAATTTGGGATAATTTTAGAGCAAAACTCCACACCTGTTTGTGTTTTTGTGGAGAACCGTGTCTTCTCCTCAGCACCAGTTGACCTACATGGTACATGAACTGGAAATTGTCTAAGGCATCAAAAGTTAGAAACATAAGGCCGCGATGGACAAAAAAGGCTTTCATGAGCTCTGACGTTTCGAAAATGGCTGCCAGCGAAGTGGAGAGAGTCCTCAGGCTCCAAATGAGTCCCTGTTTGTGTGTGTGTGTGTGTGTGGGTCTGTGTGCATGTGTTGTTGCTCTGTTGAAGAGGATCGTTTTACAGATTACTCCACTGGACAATCTCTCTCTTTCAGCATCTCTGAATAACACAGAGGCGAGCCAGGGAGAAAACATGGTCACCATGACAAGCTTTATCACTCTGAGTGCCTCGAACTTAAATCGCCTGTGTGTCTGCTTTTTGTCCGTACAGTCTTCGAGCCCGGATTTTTTATTAGACCTGGCATGGATTTTAATAGGCGTAAATTCATTTTGTCTGTAAAGCTTTTTTTTTATTGCCCCTCCCATTTGCTACCACATTTTCATGTGACGGTAAAGATTTCATGTGGTAAACCAACAAAAACTGGTGCATATGTTCTTGAATGTGCGGCATACAGTTCTGCAGGATCACGGATAAACTCTTCCGATGCTGGTCTCTGGAGTGTTGTGCAGCCGGTTTAGGCCAACTCAGCATTTCTCACAGGTGTTTCACGGTAAAAGCCTTCCAGCAAAGAAAAATGCCTGCGTCCCTCAAATGCTGGAAATGGCAGGACGGTGCAGCATGCCGCACCACGCCAACAGTACCTGAAATTTTTGATCCCAACCCTCTGTATATACGGTGGGGTCCAAAAGGCCGACACCAGTTTACCTTTCAGGTAAATATGTATCTGTCCTGGAAAAAAAAATTAAAATGCAAGAGTTGCAAAATCCTGTAAGTATTAGAAATCACACTGCAACTCAGAGACGTTATAGTACAGTTAGCATTCATAGATCAAAACAGCTGGCAAAGGCAAATTTGTACAGACGATTGAACGGCATCTGGGTCAGTGGTCCAACTTCACGACTCAGTGTCCGTTCTGTCCGACAACAGTGGTGACACGTGGTCAGGGGGCCAAACTCTCGGAGCCGCCCGCTCAGATGGCCGCCGCTAGACGTGACGGAATCTCATTTCTGCAGACACTGCTCCCGGCTGGTGTCTCCACCGGCCGCAAGCTCCCTCGTGGCTAACGACATCTGCGGCACCGTGACGTCTGACAAAATTTGACAACCCGTGGTGTCCTTTTATTGCCTGCGTGTACGCAGAGAGAGGGATGTTGACCAGTGGATAAAAGAAAAATGACTGCACCTATACAGAAAATGTAATTTGACAGTGTAGTCCACGGGCCAGCTGATTGGTGTTGATGTACAGTAGTTTAGCAGTCCAATGTGTCGTTGGCTAAATGTAGTGTTGCTGAGGGCTTAGTGGCTGGCTGTGTGTGTGTGTGTGTGTGTGTGTGTGTATGCCCTGTGGGGATCAGGATTTTATATATGTCTATGCCCAGGATCTATATGTGTTGAACACGAGCACGGCACGGAAAAAGGGCTTGCAGGCACTCGGCTAAAAAGGGTGTCGTGTCGCTGTGGCTCCGAGGTGTTTTAAAACTTTGTGTGCGTTTCATGCATTCCTGTGAATCGGGTCTGTCTTTTGTTTAATGGCACGGTGACGTGATCTCCTTTGACCATTTACAGGAATAACATAATCATCCTTGACACTCAAACACCATGCGCACACTCCCATTCTTATACACACACACACACACACACACACAGTCGCATGCTCACAGTTCAGCGGTAATTTGTAGCAGCCTGTCAGCCACAATACAGACATTACTCTCTGAAGGAGATGGGTAATTTAGAAACCTTTCCTACACGCTTACAGTACACACAGACACAAACACACACACACACACACACACACACACACACACACACACACACCAGTCAGCTGTCGGTATTAAAAGATCAAAACACCAAAAAAGACAGTCAAAAGGAATACGGGTCTTCCAGTGCCAGGAGCAGTTCACACACACACACACACACACACACACGCGTAAACACACACACACATACACACACGGTGCCAGGAGCAAGGTGCTGTAGGGATGCTGGCGCTCCCTAGGTAGTTGTCTTATCTGATTATGGTAACGATGTAGAGAATAGTGGAGGAAAAGGTAGCCTGGGGGGGCTGAGAGAGGGGGGAAGTGAGGGACGTGGCTCAGAGAAGCGAAGTGATCGCTACGAAGTCAGTCCACTGCGCAGCTCACGTTTCCTGCAGGAGTCATTCCTGCTCTGTAGATCTCTATGAGGCAAGGGGGGGGGTGGCTGGGCTGTGATGGTGGCGCTCATTAAAAAAAATTAGCTGCACGCGTCGCCAGCCAAGTCGGCTGCCGAAGCGATTCGTAGTTTAACATGTAAAATTTCAGTTCATTACTGGGATCCGTCGGCCTCTTGTTTCAGCTCCACGTTTAAAGTTTTATTTTGTATAAGTTGACCTGAAATCATTTTACATATTTGGGTCTCAGTGTCTGCATCTTTTTGTCACCTAGCCACCCACCCGACTTCC
Organism: Psettodes erumei; assembly: GCA_016785225.1. Classification (NCBI taxonomy): domain Eukaryota; kingdom Metazoa; phylum Chordata; class Actinopteri; order Pleuronectiformes; family Psettodidae; genus Psettodes; species Psettodes erumei. The sequence goes on along the minus strand of JAFBJZ010000108.1, from coordinate 407,578 downwards.
TTCTTAAGTGGGGGGCAGAGATGCGACCTCCTGTGTTGGCTCTGAATAGTACTTTGTGCATTCGTATGCATTTTCGAAAGTGAAGGGAACAAAATACAAAATGCTGAAAGTTGGAGATGTACTGTGGGTGATGCGGGCAATGTCAAAGTAGGTGATGTAGAAGAGCGAGATAAAGGGTAAAAACTAAAAGTGTCTTGGAAGTACAGACAAATGATGAGGAATGCCAAAAAAAAAGCAAAACATGGCAAATGATGGAGCGTTCACAATTTAAATAGCTTTTGCGTACTATCTTTTTGGAGCACCAGTGATTGACTCTGTGCCTGGAGGACCCCCAGAGGGGCCCGTCTGTTGGTGCCTGAGCGAATCAGCATTATCGGATGAGACAGTGGCAGGGACGACGGGTCGCACCGGTCCCATCACGACCCAACGCGGCAGCGTGAATGTTTAACACTTCGGTGATGAAGGTTGCTGCCTCCACACACAAACGCGCGCAAATGGCCGGTTGCTCTTTCAGAGCGCTCGTACCTGTTGGCAAAGACGGAGGAGAAAAACGAAAGGGAACAGACCTGTTAAAAGAGTCAGTGTCAGGGTGTCATACCGAGTTAAGGTCATGTCAAGATTACACAAATGCGCACACACACAAACACACACATCTATCTCTTCATTTATTGCATGGAGAGGAGTAGTTGCTCTCTAGATGCTGACAGCTCATCTGCCCCACGACTCTGCTTTTATACAGTTTGCCTGCTAAAACGTCTACTGCATGCCATAATGACCCTAATGAATGATTTCACACGCAATTACATTGGAAGACTCCGGCCTGTGTGTTGGTGTGTATACAGACTGGTGTGGTCTTGGCAGAAGGCTGCTATTTAGCATCACCTGATCTGCTAGCACCACCATATACTGTCTGTCTGTCTGTCCCGCTGAGACGCACGTGCCTCATCACCCCACTCTTTCTTTATCTTTCTTTCTTATTCTTCAGGCTCTGCTTTCTTTACCGTTCCTGTTCCCTCCATTGCCCCTCTGCCAGTCACTTCCATGCTCTTTAACTCTTCCTCTGTGGTAGCCATGGGCTTCCGCTGCTTGGCAACATGAGTGCCTGTTATCTTGAGTGGGTTATTTCCACTCACCAGTGCTGATAGTTAAAGCTTTTGTGAGTATAGTCTCCTCTACGGCCAAAATGCTGAGACTTAAACTTTATTTTGGAGTGATGGGTGGTCTTTTGACTAGCGTGTACACCTGTGACCCCAAATTTACCAACAGCATTTGTTAGTGCCGCAGGCTCCATTATCAGCACATACATGTTTTTACCTCAGTGTATCCGCACATTTCAATGCACTCAGGTTTAGGTTGGGGTTCGGCGTTCAGTTGTTGATGGTTAAGGTTACGGAGCCAGGGAATGCACCATGACAATGAATGTCCTCACAAAGACAGAAGTACAAGCGCTGTACGTGTGGGTGTGCGCACGTGTGTGAAGGTGAGGCAAGGTTGTTATGTAGGGGTGAAGCGGACACCTCTACGGCAGCCCTCTGTCCGCTGGCACAGGAGGCGAAAGGGCACGAGACTGGCATCAATTACATAGTGAGAGGAAGGGAAGGAAGGCGGGGGTACGTGTGGCGGGGGAGGAGGTTTTCCTTTTTTTTAAAAAATTCTTTTATTTATTTATTTTACAGGATTTTTTCAGAGTGGTCCAGCGGAATAGGGAGAGCAAGGTACTAACACAGCCAGGGTTAGGGGTATCATTCCCATTAGAGCTTTTACAGTAAGGGTGCTGCAAGGTGTTTTGGATAAAAGGATCCATTGAAGAGCATATGATGTTAACCTTTCCTTAGGAATATCCACGCTCATGTTAAAGTTGCTCTTAACCCTATTAAGAGTCAAAGATATTTTACAAAATAGATGGAATATTGTATATAAAAAAGATGAAGCTCTGTGAATGTCAACAGCGTGTATCATACAAGCGATCCTGTCTGGAGCTTTAAACTGACCACAGCACCAAGTGGTACTGCCAAATCAGAACTACAACCCAAGCTTGCTTGATTTTACTGAGGGAGCGAACCACGTCCAAATCTGATCCACATCTACACCACTGTACACTGACATTTGACAATTGGTCCTCTTTTTGGCCATTACCTCCTTGTGTCCAACACTCAGTAAATGAAGCTCTGTGAATGTCATCAATAAAATTCAGTTAAGAGAGCAGTGGCAGCAGAGGCCCAAATGTGTCAGAATCAGTACTGAGTCAGAAAAGGTTCAATTGCTAATTGGATTTGAATGATTAGCAAGATATAATAATTTGCATTTGAAAATAAGCAAACCTGAACCTGACGAGCCAGGAACCTGAAGCAATCACACGAGCCAATCCCATCCCAGAACCTTGTACTTTCTCAAGATCTGATAGGAAGCAGACCTCCACCTGGTGCATCTCAGCTTTCCCATTAAACCTTACTTCTTATGTGGGACACTGTGTGTGCTTCTCCTTCCTTGTATGATCTCATGAATGTGTCCCTTTGCTTTCAGAAAGAAAAAGTCTTAGAGACTTATGGTCTTTATTAAAAGGTTGGTGTGTCACCTTATATATGTCCCCTCTCTCTCTCTTTTTCTCTCTTTATCTCTCCTCCATGCTCCCCCCCGAAGATGATGTTCTCTTTCCCCCCTTCTCTCTCCCTCTCTACCTCATCTATCTCTCATTCTCTCCCCCTTTCACTGTCTCTCCCCCCTCTACCTTCTTTGTCCTTCCCTCTTTCCCTCTCATTTTCCTCACACACACATACACTCTCTCTCCATCTCCCTGGGGACAATTTTCTTTTCTTAAATAAACTGTCATAGCTAGTGTTAAAATATGGGCCTTACACGGGGTGAGCGCGGGAAGGCAAAGGCATGGGGCCCTGGGCTGGTATAAAACATGGATAATATGCTGTGAGAGGTAATTGTATCTTTTAGCGCTGAGATGAGTAGAACAAATGTGTCTCCTCTCCACCCCCCCCCCTTTTTGCTCCTCTCTTCCTCTCCCTATCTCTTCCTTTACACACTGCAGCCGTGCTAATATGATGGCGAGAATATTGGCTGTACATCAGAGCTGCTAACAGTTCATAGTGGGTAAGGGCAAGTATGGAAGTGGGGGGGACTAAAGATGGTGGGAGAGGCCTGGAGGCTGAAAAACAAGGAGAGGTGGCATGATATCAAGAGAGGGAGGAAGAGGGAGGCAAAGGTGACAGTGATCCTGGAGATGCAGACGTGGAGAGCTGGGGACGCATGTAGATGCGTTGCACCTTTTGGCTTCACTCACTTGTGTTCGCTCAGAGGGTGCTGCAGTGTATACCACATACAACCCTTATATAGTCGGTTTTGAAAAGGAAAAATGCACAGAAAAAAACAAACTTTAACGGGACCATAGGGGATCCCTCTTGCAATATGAGCAGTTGTGCAAGTGTCCCGTTTTTGAGAAAAAAGCAGTGACGGAAGAAGGAGGAACAAGGGAGGAATTGATCAAGGGGAAGTACTCAACTACAGGGAAATTAGACAAATGGGAATGGGGATAGAGGAGGTGAGAAGAATAGATAGAGTGCTGAGAGGAAGGGATAATGGATGAAGGGGTTGGGTTGACAGAATGCCAAGAGGACAGGAGCGGATGAGATGGAGGTGGGAAGGGAGATGGACTGGGTGGACGTGGTGTGGGACAGGTGAGATGGGATCTTCTAAAGGTCATAAGAACAGTGAAGTGAGCGTAAACTGGTGTCTTCTTTTAGGAAAATGAAAAAAGGGCATCTCTTCCCCTTGTCAGTCATAATTTTTACCTGCACTCACTCACACAGACAACAATAAGCCCCTGCGTAGAGATTTCCACTTTAGCTTCCATAAAATAAGGAACACGGTAAAATATGTATCCGGGACTGGTTTCCAGTATTTAGACATCTTTAAGGCCCCTTTTATAATTTATTTTGACCTCAAGCTGTCACCTCTCAGGTTCTTAAATCAGCAGCCCTGTTCCACCTGTAAATAAAATGTTATTTTTAAGCCTCACGCTGTGTACAGCACGTCAGATATTTGGATAATGTCTGGCAGTTCAGACTGCATTATGACACCTGTCCCAGCACTCTACCAGCCCCGGCCTATCTACATTTTGAATGTGACAATAAATAATTATTCACTCTCCAATTGAGTTTTTGCAGTAAAGCCTTGCGGGATCCAACAAGCAAACATGAATTTGATGCCCATTTGGAAGCTGAATACTTGTTTGTAATGCTGAAAGTATGAAAGTGACATCGACCAGCGTTTTCAGCTTTGATGGGTCATGGAAATTGGCATTTGAAATGAAATGAAATTTATGTAGGTAAAATGATCTCTCATATTGTCACTGTAAAGTGTAGGTCAGTGAGTGGTATGGTCAAGTTTATAAATGACATAGGTCAACAGGAAGTGTTACTGTAGCCCATAATTTCACCCTTAACTCCTCTCCTCAGCAGTCACTGTGATTACCTGTCAGTTTGCTATGTACGTATATGAAAATGTACATTTTTAAATACAGATGATTCTTTTCCTTTCCATGTTTTTCCTACTTTAAAACAATACAGGCAACTGTTTTTGCGTTCCATGTTGGCTATACAAATCAGAGCACAATGTTATCAGATTGGTATTATTATTCATATTTCTCTATCTTTCTCGCTTTTGTGGCCCACGGCGACAAAGTGAGCTTTACAAGAAACACTGCTCTCGACGCTAGGTGCTGAGCCATTGCTTGGCAAGAGTGTGAAAATCGAGAAGAGCCTCAGTGAAAATGCCAGCCCACAGATCACTAAAAGCTTACCACTCAGGGCTTTCCCGGGCCTTTAGACAAGCTTAGGTGGTAACATTGCCAGTGCGGTGGGTTTTGCACAGGGATGGGTGCTTCAAACTGCCTAAGAGCTCAGAAACCTTCAGTTGAAGAATTGTTTTTAAATACGAAAGGAAAATGATGAAACTATTTGTATTGGAGAAAGGATATAAAATACAGCATGATGCATTTCCTTTGACGGCTGTGTGAAACACCTGTGGTGGTCTGAGTAGATGGTGATACAGTACATGGGCAATATCATAGCCACTAGTGAAAGAACTATAAAGATAAATAGCACAATATGACACCCTATGAAAATATGTGTTTTAAGAATCCGACTAGGGTCTGTTGTTAGTTTTAACACGAGTGGTGGCTTTGCAGGAATGTTGCAGGAGAAAACATTTTAACTGTCGGCAACCAGGCCAGACACTAATGGGAGCATGAATGTGGCAATGACCACAGGTGGTGCATAGGTTAAGATTAAATATCCAAGATGGCCCAGGACTGAACCCTGCTGAACACCGCCTCTCCTTCCAGTTACAGCTTTATCTTAATGTGACAGAGAGTTTCAGGGTATTTGGTGTGTGTGTGTGTGTGTGTGTGTGTGGGGGGGGTAATCACTGTTGGCTCCTTTGTAGTTCAGTGTATATCTGAAAATCCTTGATGGTACATTTAACTGCTTCAGTTAAAAGGCCTCACGAAATGATATATCCCTGTATAAAGCAGAGAAGATAGGTAGAGTTCAAAATAATCATTTCCTTTCCTCTGGACTCAGTGGACACGTTCTGTCCAAATGAGACTAGTTATCAACACTTCAATATTCACCGACTCTTATCCTCTTTTTTGCTTCCGTTCTCAAGGAACTCTGAAGTGGCTAAAAGAGACAAAGAGAGGTAGGGAAAAGAAGGAAGTAAAAAATAAAGATGGACAGGGGAAAGGAAAAATGGAGGTAAAGTGTTTGTGAAAGCTAACAAAGGGGAGTTGGCTGTGTTTCAAAAGCACGCGTACTGGCTAAGGAGGATGAAGCGCTTCAGGATTCATTTACATCAGGCCTGACAACTGCCTCACATCTCCCCAAGAGCCACACAGCTCTGGCTTAGAGATTCCTAAAGAGGGCCCTTCTTCGAGCTCCCTCTCTTACACCCGCTCTCTGACTTTTCTTTTTCTCCCTCCTGTCTCTTTTTTCTCTTTCCTTTTTTCACTCTTATTCTCTCCTGTGCGCTCTCTTGTGCTCTCATGCGCTTGCCAGTCTTCAATCAGCCATCATGAAAGTGTCTGTCTGGGCGTCTTAACTATCCTCTGAGAGGCAGACACTTGTCTGGGCCTGCCTTCATCCCCTAAAGGCGTTTTTTGACTTGGACTTATTTCCCTCCTCACACCTTTTCAACTTCCCTAAAGAGCTGACAACAAGTGAGAGCGACAGGGCAAGATAAACATGAGGGAAAGAGACAGGAAGGATGATGAGAGGGGGAAGTCGTCTTCTGGGGGGAAAAGAAAGTGAAGATGGTTATGAAAAATAGAATGAAATGAATACGAGGTAAGCGAACTCAAAAACAGGAAAAGGTGCAGGAATCAAATGACCTCGAGAAGGGGAGAAAGGACAAAGCAAGGAGGACCAGAGTGGAAGGGAGACGAGACAGATGAAGAAGGAGAGGGAAACAGGGAGAGTCACGTTTATCAGTAGTCCCACAGTGTGTATCCCAAACACCGGATTTGGAGATGAGGTAAAGGGAGAGAGCGGGACAGGGCACATTAAAGTTTTTTTTTCTTTTTGTGGGGGTGGGCTCTTATGGAAGTATCTTTTTGCCCGGGTTTGATGTGAGAGGGAGCAGCTCCAGCTTTGACGGTGTTGTCTGCTGTGCAGTTTTTAATATTCATGCGGCAGATCGTGGAAAGGGAAGAGGGAAAGAGTGGCGAGGAGATTTTTGGTCAAACAGAAAGCTAATTTGCGGCTGAGGCAGTTTAGCCTGAGGCTCTCTCTGCTTCTGTGGAAATGAGCTGGAAGATTAGCTGTATGTATAATTCACACACACATGGTCACACGCATGCATGCATAGTGTGTGCATAAACTTTTGCAAAGAAGACGCGCAGACGCTCTGGCAGAGCAGCTGCCACTCTCTCTGAGATGTTACAGTGTTGGGAGTGTTACAGTGGTAACCTGCTGCCAGGCCTCTCCTGCTGCATCTGCCCCCCCAGGCTGTTCCATTACATGTGCTATAGCTTTCACTCTGGTACTTAAACTGTTAACAGTCTCCAGTGGTGCTTCATGTAAATGCTGATTTATTACTCGATCTTCTTCTTCTTTTTTTTATTTTGCTTCCCAAACCTGGTGTGCATACTTTAAATGTTATTAGAGGAAAAACTAACAAGTCAATGATTTTTTTCTTATTTAGAAAAAAGAAAAAAACACTCGGTGCAGCCCTGTCTCAGCTCGATCAAATATTCATGCTGCTCTGAAAGGTGGTTCATTTTTTAGTCTTGTTAATACGAATTGCTTGAGATAGTGTAACAGCCAGGATTTGGTGACACTTTTTGGTTTGCTCCCACAGAAGACATAGACTGTTCACTGTATAAAGCCAGAAATATACACAGTAAATACAAAGACCTTGGTTCTCACTCTGGCTGGTTTCCAGGTCCATGACAGACGTGCCAGTCTATTCCTGGATGGGCTTGAGGAGGATGGGACTCCATTTGACACACGACTTCTGACTGCGAGGCTCTCTGATATCAGCGAGGATGGTGCCATGTGGGTGGGACTCAGCTCAAATGGTAAAACATACTTTTTTTTTGTTACATTCACCACACTTTTTGTTAATGCAAGTGCTTTGTTAGTTCAACAACCCTCAGACGCTTTGAATTTTTCAGCAGTCTACTTTTAAGATATCTTCCAAATGTATCGAAATGACAAAAAAAGTCAATTATCACAATTTATTAAACATTGAGTGATTTTCAATACTGACAGCCAAGGAATCATCAGTAATCAGTGACCAATGTTTGAACATATTTAATAAAAAAATTTTTTAACCTGAAATAAGCTCCACCTCCATCCTCCTGAAGAGGGACCACCTTCAGCCTTTGTAGAGAGGCGGAGAAAAATTACCTCTTAGTTTATCACGTCTGTATATCTTAATATGGTGTCAATGACTACTCCACCTTTATTTTCCTCCCAGGCTTTATCCCCCTTCAACTACACATCTGTGATTGATTGGTGGTGCCTGGGAGCCGTCGCAGAGTCAATAGGAGAGAAATTGAGAGAAAAATGATATCCGTTCATCTCCAGGGTGATAAACGAGTGTTTTTCTTCTCGTTTATCAGGCATTGATCCCTAGTTCACTGCAGGTAGCATCTGATCAGCTGAAGATCACATCAGAGGGGGTGATCAATACAAGCGATTGCCTCGGGGGAGAGAGAGAGAGAGAGAGAGAAAGAGAGAGAAAGCGTGTGTGTGTGTGGTTGTTGCACCAGGGGCTCTGTCTGGAATTCTGATCACTGGATTGATTATGCGAATGCTGATCAGATGTATTGATTAACATCTACACTATGTCTGTTTTTGGAGGGGACCTTGCTGACGGAAAACTGTGTGTATAATAAGTACAATGAGAAGATGATAACAGAAGAGCTTATGCCAATCACATTTTTAAAGTGATCAGTAGAGATCATTAGTAAATTTAAACAGACCCGGTTTAGCGCAATGATTCGATTTTTCAAATCATGCAGGAGCTCGAGTGGTCGCAAATTTGCTGCAATATGGCTAAAGTCATTAAAGTAAAGACCCTTAAGAGAGAAAAGTGCCATTTGACTGCACATGCTCATGACTTGATGGAAAAAGTCTGACTCATTTGTTATCATAGGCTTTTTGGGGCATTTGTACTGTAAAGCATGTGCAAACGCTGTACCTGCTATATGAATTCTGTCTGTTTACCAATTACCATTTCCATTGTTTGCTGCTTTAATCCCAGGACCTGTTGTGTTATACCTGTAATCGTCAGTATTTTTGAGTGTCACCAAATCAACCCAGACCGAAATCTGGATTACAGCCTGAAGAAAAAAATTGTAAAATTATTTTAAATGTGTAGAGTTGAGACAGGCCCGGTAAAGGAAAAAGAGAAATAAGACACAAAAATCATACATAGTGAACTGCTTTTATTAACAGCTCTGAAAACATAAAAAAAGAAGAGGAAACTGAGAGAGATGGTTGACAGAACCAGAAACACAGAGAGAAAAGACAGAGACCTACAGAGAGAAGGGAGAATTAAGGCTTATACCTTGCATCATCCCAGTAACAATAGAGAGAGTACTTTTCAGAGGAAGGCATAATCCCATTTCCACACGCTAAAAACCCCTGAGCCAAAGCCTAAGGCTGCACAACCACACACTGTTCTAACACACTTACATCCCATAACACTCCCTCACTCGCGCTCTGTTTTACACACACATAAACGCCCAACTCACACACACACACACACACACACTGTAGTTGGCCCAAACATGGCAAAGCTTCTCTCAAATGCAAATACACACAGAGACGCACACTCCCAGGCACTCTCTTTCTCCAAAGTGAGCATGTTTTTGGAATACGCACAGGAAAGCCTCAAACACACGTGCACACACTTTCCCCAGACAAAGCAAGACGTGGCATGGGTTCTGTCGCTGACGCTTAGAGACGTTATCCGTTCTCTGTCGAGTTGTTGTCAAACTGGACAGAAGTTTGTTGGACAGTAAAAGACTGCAGCTCTCTTTGGACCAGCATCACTGTCTGTGCGGGCCTCATATGTTGGTGTCTGTCCAACACTTCCACATGCTGTACGTATGGTCATCTGAGGAGATTTATGTGTGTCGGGGGGGGGGGGGGGGTTTGATGATGGTTTTTGTGTGCAGTCCAGTATCCACTTGTGTGTCTGAGCACTGTGCTCACATGTGTATGATATTCCAGTGTATGTTTGTTTGATAAAGACACTTTGGCATGCAGACACATTTGATTTACGTGGCATCTCTTCTCCAAATCTTGATGCTTATGTTCCTCCTTGTGTTCTCACATGTTTCCCTTTGTAGAGCAACTTCTTCATTTGTTATGGCTAACATTAAATTTGTAGACCAGTCCATGAATCAATCTGGAAGTAGGTAGTAAGTTGTAAGAACCAGGAGGAACCTAGTTTAATTAATGATTAAAAAAAATAATGGTTATTTGGAGCTCTGCATCCTGCTCAGTACATCTGTTTCCACAGTTAAGAAAAAATGTTTCTATTAGCCCAGAATAGACATTGATTTTTGTTAAAGAGCTATCGAAATCCCAGTTTTCCATGTTAAAGAAAATGGGCAAGTGGGCAATACCTGGTTATCCTTAGACTGGCCTGTTTTGGCCTGTTTTGGCCCCAAACCAAGCTAATGATTTTGCCCTTATAAGTCTTGCTGCTCTCTGGCGGAAGCAAGTGTAGACTGTGGCGGTTCCTGTTCGGCTTTGTTTCACGAACTTGGCCGTTATAAGCAGCCTCACTTAGCTGGTATCAAGAAACTGATAAGATAATCTACTAAATACTGTGAAATCCTCTCACTCACTTCCTTCAGTACAAACCCATTAACACCTCCTTGATTTTCCCTTCTCTCTTTTCATCTCTCCAGGGTCTAATCAGTTCATTGGGCGGATGCAGGACTTTAGATTTTATCCTGCCACTCTGACCAACAGGTGAGTTGGATAGAGCGGGGCAGAGAAACGGGTAATGAGCAGCTATCTGCAGAGAAAAGGCAAAAGAACCAAAAGGAAATGAGTGTTTTGAAAAGAACAGGTTAGATGAAAGAAGGAAGGGAACCAAGGCAAAGGAGGGGAAGTAATAGCTCGAGATGGACTGATTAAAGTTAAAAATTGAGAGGAATTACAGCACTACAGAGCAGTGTGGGGCGGTTTAAAAAAAAGGAGAAAAGATTTGAGGAAAGAAGGGGAAGGGCAATCATTGCATCTAAAGATCCTTACTGCTTCCAGAGGATTTTCCTGAGAATTCAATACAAGGCAATTAGCGTTTTGCTTACCAGCGATGTAGTGCACACTGTGAGGACTTGGAGCTTACAAGTTTGTCTCCTCAAGACTGGGGTGAGACAATATGAGCGATCGAGTGTTCAAATTGTGCCTTTGATTTTCCACTTTGCACTAAGTGCTCTGTTAGTATCCCCCTCAACAGACGCTGTAAGATTTTATCTCAGAATTGAAGTTGTTATGGAGGTTTGCTGTTTGTTGTTTGTTGTCGATCATTTCTTGTTTCAACAGGGAAATAGTGGAGCTGTACTCAGGAGTCCTGCCTGAACTCCATGCCCAGTCACAGTGTCGTTGTCCCCCCAGTCACCCCAGAGTACACCCTTTAGTTGAGAGGTACAGTATCTCAGCTTCTTGTGTGCACATAACAGGTGCCTGTATATTTCAAGTGAAAATCAGGTGTCTCACCATCAGTCCTTCGCACAGCTCAATATCAAGTTTTTTTTAACATATGTATTTATTTTGATGAGCCTGTAACGTATTCACAGTCTACCCTATGTAGTAATTACGGTAGTCAAACAGGCGAAAGTACTATGCTGAAAACCAGCTTGATCATGGTTTTATGTCATGTAATTGGTACTGCTGTTTACCTAAAAGCTGTCACTCTTTCCAGATACTGCATTCACAATGCTGTGGAGGACACTACCAACGACAGAATCTTAAGACTGAATCTCAACGCCCATCCACTCAGTTATGTCAATGATCAAGACATGGGCACCACGTGGCTTTCGAAGATCATGACTCCGCGGGAACTGGATGAAGGAGTCACAGTTTCGGTGGATTTGGCTAACGGACAATACCAGGTAACTCATCGAGTGTCACCTTCCTAATAAATCTACTCTCAAGATTCAAAAGTGGATGCATAACGATGGAGTAAGTTCTTTGGACACTATTCACAATTATTATTCAAAGACTGCACACTTGTGTGAAAGTTTGTTTGATGTATAAAGCAGCAGTTCATTATTGTAGAGTGCTAGAAATTGTAGTCAGCATCTCCAATTTTGTTGTGATTTTCCTATGTCGATATTGTGCAGCGTTAGAGGCACGTGAACCCTTGGCGCAGGATCTGAGCCACTGTTGGATTATACTCGTCGACGCCAGTCAGATCGACAACTGTAGGTCATTGTAGGACATTGTTTCATGATGAAAGGGTGTGTCAGCCTCCTTACTTACTCATTTGGCTACTTAGCATTGGACAGTCAACTAAATTCCGTCATTATAGTGTGCAGTTGGAATTGCACAGTATGGACACTGTACTGTATCTATCTGCTGTGCCCCTGTTTGAGCTGTGGACAGTAGTTTCATCTCCTTTCCAAGCGCTGCAGCGGGAGACAGACGGGGGGGGCAAAGAGAGAGTGAAAGCGAGCGAGAGAGAGATAGCTGGATTTGGGCGTTGTCGACACTGGGGTTGTCAAAAGACTCATCCCTCTTCTCTCTGAAGTGTGTATGTGAGTGTGGGCAGGATTTTGGGAGCTGTCCTGACGTGGTTGCTCAACTCAAGTCCCCAGATAAAAGACACTTTCTGAAGTGCGTGTGTGTGTGTGTGCGCGCGCGTGCGTTTGGGTTTGTGTGGTGGCGGTGGCTTAATGCGCTCCCTGCTGTGTAACCCCCTGTCCCAGCCCACACTGTAGTGGGGCAGATAACTACGAACACACACGCACACACTCACTCGAACCTACGCACAGACACGCACATGGTTTAGTAGGACAGTACTCGTGTGTTGTGTTGTCTGTTTTCAACAAACAAAACCCTTAATTATAATTTTGGCTTGTCCATACAGAAAGACAAATCATGATTTTTGAACAAAATGACAACAACTGACCAGTGTCTTTTAAGGTTTTGTCCATAATGTGTCCAGCACATTCAGGTGCAGAAAATGTGTAGCGCCTCATAGTAATTTAATGTATCTTTTGTCTAACCTTCACGCTAACTGTTACCCCTCATCTTCTCCAGGCATTCTACGTCATAGTTCAGTTTGGTGGACCATTGCCTGAGTCAATCCTGATCCAAAGGCAGAAGCTGGACCTTGCAGAACCCGAGAGTGGAAGCACCACAGAGCAGCCTTGGTTAGACTGGCAGTACATGGCCAGAAACTGCAGTTTGTTTGAAATGCAGAACAATGGGCCTTTACTGAGACCAGACTCAGTCAACTGTCTGCAGCTGCCTAGGTAGGAATGATGGTGTGAACATGTGGGTGTGGAAAATAGTCAGTGGCATTCAATATATTGAAATTGAGCATAAACTGAAAATATATATTTATATAAAGATGTACGTTAAAGACAAAAAAATATGTACCCTTACCCAAAGCTTAAAACTGGTTCATTGACTGGATAGCAGCAGGACAAGAGCAGGATGGGTAGTACTGTTTTCAAATTTTTGTTTGAAACTCCCTCATTTACATGTAGAAAACCTGAAAGTAAACTCCTCAATCTTTTGCAATGGTGATTATAGAAGATTATTCATATAAGAACATGCACAAATGTTTTTAGGCAAATGTATGCGCACAAGCATTTGTGTGTTTTTGTTAGTGCGTGTGCTAACATACACAAAACAAGTAAAAAGAAATCAAAGGGAATCAAACACACACTATATACATTATTCTCACATATACAGTAAACACACAGACACACACAATGGCACATGCACTGTGACTACATTTATGAAGCTAACCACCTACAGAGTTGCCTTGGCACATGACCGCCAACAGGCAATTGGCACCCGATACTGAAATGGATTTGGAACACACACACACAAACACACACACTGGCTCACATGCTAAAACTTGGCGTTGCTGCTTGTATCAAGGCTTTGGTTGGCACTAGATGGAACGAGTATGAATAGATCACAGATTATGTCATTAGTGCTTATTTTTCACTTGATTGACAATTGATATCACATACAACCTTTCCTGGCACAAGTTTCACATGTAGGTTAAACTGGCACGAGAGCAGTCGAGCATTTTGACCTCACACCCGCAACACTCTTAGACATTAGCTGTTGATAATTATATCAAAAAGAGGACGGCCTTTGATCTGGCAAGATTTATGTTAGGTTTTTTTTCATCTTGCAAGATCCATTGAAGTTTGCGTGAGTGTCAGGCAAGATAAATTTAAGAACACCTTGTTTCAGGTATTTTCAACTTAGTTACAGTTCTTAATGTGGCACTTGTGTACAGCTGTGCTGTGTGTATTTGCTGTGCACCCAACCAATCGTGGACTTTTGAGGCCAATATCATGTTTTGGGAACCTAAAAAAATATCAGCTGATGATTTGTTTTAACATAAACCACAATCTTTTATATATATATAAAAAGTCAACTTGGCTACTGAGCTGGCTTCTCAGTTTCTCAGACCTGGTTTGGCATTTCTCTACTGAAAAATTGAAGTTATTTATCACATGATATCAATATATCTATAGTACATTAAGATAATATTCCTAATATTAAGCTCTTTTATACTCTTCATACCAAAGCATGACTAACATCTCCTCAAAAATTAAAAAAATTAACCATTTTTGTGAAATTTTGTATTTAAATTTTTTTAAGTTTATAGGGATGATGATGATGATGATTATGTTTTAAAGTGTGTTTATACTCCCTGCGTTCCAGCGATGTGCCCCTCTCTGGTGGTAACATCACATTCAGCCTGTTGAGCCCACAGCCGAACCCGAGGCCAGGCTACAATGACTTCTACAACACCCCCGCCCTGCAGACAATGGTACAAGCCACCCAGGTCAGGATGCATCTGAGTGGACAGTACCACACCGGAGCAGCTGGGGTCAACCAGCGACACAGATACTACGCTATAAATGAGATCACCATCAGCGGAAGGTGAAGAGATTTAAGTGTCTCATCTCTTTCTGAAAGTTGTTGGAGTTGTTTGAGATGCGGTCACGATAAATGAATGAATCTGGGTGTGAAATTCTATCGATGTCTTAAAAAACTTCAATTGTACTCTCAGAAGTAGAAAGTCAAATTCTCATTTGTGTTTTCTGGTATAAAATGTAGTTTAAATGGCAATTTACAATTGCACTAATTAATGAGAGGGAGCCCAAATATGTATCGTGATTCCAGTTTTGTTAGTTTACAGTCACTCCTGCCACTTGGCAAAATTTTTTGTAACTGACGTAATTGATTGAAGGAAACGGTTGAAGATCTTTTCAGTGTCAAGTTGTTACAAAATGTATGACTACAGTTTGAAATCTAGAAAAAAAATATATTTTGACCCGGACTGTTGAGTTTCAGCAGAGCTTTTTGAGTAATTGTGAGCACATCTCTTGATTAGACTGACAGAGTGACTGTTTTTTATGACTGTGGTAATTATAGGATTATGCAGCAGGCAATCATCTCTAACTCTCCCCTCCCCCTCCCTCTAAGCTGTTTTAATTAGTAGCTTGTTACAGCAAAGTAGGAGAAACAGAGATTTAGAGCTGCTGAAATCTCATCCGTGCATTCTTCATGCCTCCTCCTCTCCCCCTTCTCTTTCATTTTGCTTCTGTTTCCCTTTCTCTTCATTCTCCATATTTCATGTAAATAGACATGTTGGCTCATGTTTGTCCTATGTGTTGGAAAGTTCTGCTTTAAAAAATCAGAAAAATATATTTATTTTTTTATTAATGTGACAGCGCTGGAAGTTGAGTAGCAAATCTGAGCCGTTATGAGCCAACATATACACTGATACCAGTACACTGTATCTTCAATAACCTAATATCAGCCCATTTCAGTGTATTGATCTTGCTCCAGTAGTATTTCAGCAGTTATTTTCCCTGACCTTTTGACCTTAGTCTGTTAGTGTTTTGTATTTTTCTCAAATTCATCATAATGATTTTGCAATGTTAGTGTGGCATATCCAGTTCGGAAGGCTGTGTGTTTGCCACTGCAGTTATCATTTATTAGAAATTATAGGAAAAAAAGGGAGATAGCTGAATCAAGTGATTTAATCATGAATGAGTAACAATGGGAAGTGACATAACATATCCTCACTGCTTTACTTACAAATCTTTGGATTACAAATCTATTACAATCTCAGCTGACCCAGCAGCTTGATTTTTTTCAATCTCAGCTTCCTGTGTTTATTATTTATAAAAGGATTTTATTCATTTGCAACAAGCACGTTCAGTTGTTGTTGCAATTGTTGTTCAGTTTAACATTTTACAAGTTTACTAGGCTTCTAAATTGTGTACGAGGAGGATAAGTGACAGCGTCGCAATTTTCCCGTCACTTTGTGCAGTTTTACTTCAGTGAATCAGATCATTGCTACATCTCACAGGCAATGAAGCTAAGACTTGTGGGCTTCCACCACAAACTAGAACTACAGCATGGATGGACTTTTAATTTGATTAGAAATGGAGGAAATCTTTGGTGCTTATGCGGTTCAAATTTGATTAAACTAGCCAGCTTGTAACGGAGAAAGTGGCATAAAGAGAAGGGAGGTGAAAGGATACACAGCGGGAAGAGTGAAAGAGAGAAAGCAACTGAATATGTGAATGAATAATTAAGTGACTGCTGTGTGTGTGTGTGTGTGTGTGTGTGTGAGAGAGAGAGAGAGAGAGAGAGAGACAGGACTGTCTGCTACCTGTTATGTTGCTCTGATAATTCTCAGGTTGGCATTTATAAATGTTGAATGGGAACTTCCTAATGGCACTACTGCTGTTCGACGGGGCTGGGGGGGGGGGGGTGCACTTTGAAGGAGGGAAAGCTTTTGTCATGTTGTTTTCTTGCCCTTTTGTTGCTACATTTGTGTGTGTGTTTTTGTCGTTGTAATACCAGATGAGACGTTTTGATCCGCAAATGACACAAGCAGCGGCGTTCATATTTCGTGTGTTCATTTTTTTTTCTGTCCTTCGCCCCCTCCGCTCCCCTTCTCCACCATCTGGCCAGATGTGAGTGTCACGGCCACGCGGACCACTGTGACACTGCCGCTACACCTTACCGCTGCCTGTGTCTGCCTGAGAGCCACACAGAGGGAAACAATGTGAGTAACGTGCACATGATCACAGCATCATTTAAAAACCAATTTGCGCTTTTAACCTCTTGTGGCGATAGTTACCACACACCCGGTGTTAGTGTTTTACACAGTGTGCGCGTTGCGGGGTTATTCGAGGGTCACGCCGACACACACGGCGTCCGACTTTTCATTTCCACTGGTTGCTTTTTCTCTATGAAGTTTTATTCCAAATTGTCAATATCAGCGTTACATCCACATATTCAGCATCAGATGGCTCATATCATGTTCAAGCCTGTAATCTCTCTCTCTCTCTCTCTCTCACACACACACACACAGCAAAGAGGAATCCTCCCTGGAGAGAATCTCCTCATGGTCTTAATTAAGCACTTTCCTTCGTAACGACATAGAGGGGACTTCTCAGTTAAATTACACACATACACATGCAAACCCTTTTGTTAGAAACCCTGCACCGTGCGATATTTTCTCCTTGTTTCTTGCTGAGCAGAAAAGTGTTGTATTCCTCATTTGCTGAGAAATTGACCAAGTGGACCATGCCAACGTTTGGAGGTTCTACCAGCCGTGCCTGGTGGTTCTGCTTGGAGCATGACATTTGGGTCAATGGACAGCTATCAGTGCAGGCAAGCTGCAAAATAACTGCAGGCATCCATGGTTTCTGGTCATAGTTGGTAATATATGTAATATATATATATATATATGATTGTCAGTAACAGTAACAAAATTGAAATGATACAACCTGCCAGGTAATTGTCTGCATCGTCCCAACAAAAGCCTC